>JAYKAV010002777.1:78045-499363 GCA_035582835.1 Phoebastria nigripes
GAGTACAGGGGGACAATCACTTCCATACTCCTGCTGGCCACACTGTTTCTGATACAGGCCAGGATGCCGTTGGCCGCCTTGGCCACCTGGGCACATTGTTGACTCATATTCAGCCGGCTGTCAACCAGCACCYCCAGGTCCTTTTCCGCCAGGCAGCTTTCCAGCCACTCTTCCCCCAGCCTGTAGCGTTGCATGGGGTTGTTGTGGCCGAAGTGCAGGACCCAGCACTTGGCCTTGTTGAATCTTGTTGAATAAAAGGTATCGAAATAAAAGGTATTGAAAAATGTGCTCGTTGCACACCTATCTTTCCAGAGATGATAGACACGTATCACCAGTACTTGGGAGGATTATGCTCCCTTGCCTAATATGTGATTTGCAGTACTGAATGTCATGGACTCTGTGGTCTCTCAAGCAATAACCTTACAATGACTGAAACAACCTCGTCTTTGCAGCATATTTCACTTTTTGGACCTGAAAGTGACTTGGCTTGGGCACAGGTGTTTCTTCCAAGATTAGACATCAGTTGCCCTAGGCCTGCTAGGAATGGCAAAATTATTCCTTGCCATCTCTTGGCTGCTGTTTCTGAAAAAAAGAGCTCTCAACCAAGCTGACCCTGGGTCAGTAGTTCCCATCATAGCAGAGACAACTCCAGTGCCTGTTCTTGGAGTTCGAATTCTCAGGGAAGGGCACATTCATTTTCCCAGGTTAGCAGTGACCTTTCCTCAACACAGACACAGCTCCTCCTTGCACAGAGCTTTTTCACAAAAGAAAAAGGAAAAGCAGGTTCTCTGCAAATCCACCTATGACGTATGTTTACTGATAGACGGACACAAATTTTTCAGCCACTAGATTTTTTAAATATGTTTTCCTTGTCAGGAATCTTTCTCCTTTCTGTGACTTAAATGTCATTGTAGCTAACCAGACTGGGTGTCTCTCACTTTTGCATAAGACTTCTAGAGGCATAACTCTTGCTAGGGCAAGTGGGCTTATTCAGTGGGCACATGAATATATTCACCACCAGTACAACAAACCACAAAGGCAAAGCTAAATGTCCTGCTTAATGAGGCATCTGGGTTTTTGCCTTAAACAATAAATCACTCACTCACTCATATCTTGCACTTACTGCCTTTCTACTGAGACATCTCTTGACTGSTAGAAGAGCAGTGAATTGGTGAGAGCATTTGTTTGGCTTTTTTAAAATCTATAATTATGTTCTTAGAAGTTGTTTTTCTAAATGGCTCCCAGATTCTTTCTGTCATTAAGGGGTACAAAAGTCAACACTACACTGCCTAGGTCCTGGGGGGGTCCTCCCATTTGGCTTGGACCCATGTTTATTGCAAAACTATGCAGAGATTTACCAGGATTCAGAATTATGTTGATCCTAGGACACTGATGCTGATGTGAGCGCTCAGCTAAATAAATCCCCATTCAGCATTGCCCAGTTGGTCTTGGTACTCTCATTTCCTCCTACTGGGAATATCAAAAGATCGTTCATAGGAGACAACAGGCTTCTCATTGGGGACAGCTGCTTTTTTAGGCTTTCTGTGTTATACTCTCACTTGCTTGACCAGCTTTCCATCTGTGTTGGAGCTTCATGGAGCATCAGGCCTCTGCAGTTCAGGAAAAGAAATAGAGGTACAATCTGAAGTCTTAGATCATAGAATCATAGAATAGTTTGGATTGGAAGGGACCTTTAAAGGTCGTCTAGTCCAAAGAAGGCTTCTTCTTCCTTATGCCAGTAAGAGCATAGCTACATTGAAATAATTTCTTGTTGTGGTTTAACCCCAGTTGGCAACCAAACACCACACAGCCACTTGCTCACCCTCCTCCCCTGGTGGGATGGGGGAGACAATCTGAAGAGCAAAAGTAAGAAAACTCATGGTTGAGATAAGAACAGTTTAATAATTGAAAAAAAAMMCCCAAAACTAATAATAATAATAATAATTTAAAAATGTAATGAAAAGGAAAACAACAAGAGGGAGAGAGAGAGGAACAAAACCCAGGAAAAACAAGTGATGCAATGGCTCACCACCCACTGACCGACGCTCAGCCAGTCCCCGAGCAGCGATTGCTGCTCCCTGGCCAACTCCCCCAGTTTATATACTGAGCATGATGCCATATGGTATGGGATATCCCTTTGGCTAGTTTGGATCAGCTGTCTTGGCTGTGCCTCCTCCCAGCTTCTTGTGCACCTGGCAGAGCATGGGAAGCTGAAAAGTCCTTGACTTAGTGTAAGCACTACTTAGCRACAACTAAAACATCAATGTGTTATCAACATTATTCTCATACTAAATCCAAAACACAGCACTATACCAGCTACTAGGAAGAAAATTAACTCTATCCCAGCTGAAACCAGGACATTTCTGCAAAAGAAACGGTGAAAAAAACAGAAGTTGTACGTGTTTGTTTGACTCATTGGGTCTCCTCTCAGAGATACTAGGCTACGTCTTGCACTATCTTTTTGCTACTTCTGCTTCCTTTCAAGAAAAAAACAGAACAGTCAAACTGGAGAGTATGAGGGAGAGGAAGGGACAAAGAAGAAGGGAGAGATAGGGGAAGGAGAAAAAAGAATAATAGTAGAAGCAGGAGATGGAGGAGTAAACAGCAGAGACATTGGAGGGTGGGAAGAAAACATGTGAAATAAGAATAGGAAGAAGTTATCTTGGTTTTATTTTTGAGAAAGAGCTCTAGGATTCTTTCATGAGTTGACCTGACAGCTTTTGAAGTCAATGGAGAAGGTGCTCCTTACAGTCTCTACAGTATTGAATCACATTCCAAATGTTAGTAGTTTGCTGTGGATTGAAGTCTACAAACCACAGAAGTGTTCCTGTGGCACAAAGGACTCCACAGTCTGCATGGAAATAATTTTTTTTTGTAGTAGGACTGCAGTCCCATAGTCCTCACAAAACTTCTGTCCCAACTGCTAGCTGCATTTCTTTGGCTTATCTTTGACTTCTCTAGTGTAAGCATAGCATAACATACATATGTACACATGTAAACTGCCAACCCTACTGTTATAGAAGCAACAAGCTTTTCTTGCTAAGAGAAGGTGAGCTAGGAGCTGAGGGTGACAGCAAGGCATTGACCTCATTGACAATGGCGTAATCCCACAGTAACAAGAAAAGCAGAACAGTGAGAGTGACGAGGATCAGCCATCAGTCCAGATCCCCAAGGAAGTCCCTATCCAGCAGCCAGGCTTAAGGTCAAGCTAGGAAGTCAATTCCACGGATCACAATCAGCAATGGTTATCACCAGGCACAGATATGGCTGTGTCATAGCTCAGGCAAGGACCAAAGGCAAGGGCCTGAAATTCAAAGCAGCTTCTGAGTGAAGGTGGGGAGGCCTTCAGTGAGGCTGATTCCAYCTTAGACAACCTTGAGCATGGGTAGCCAAACCCCTTGCGGGGGGGGTGAAGAGGTTGTGCTCAGGAAAAGTGTGTGTGAAGAGGAAGAGGAAGAGAGTGGGACTGACGAAGAAAGGAACTGGACGCTGCGTGAGGTCAGAGGTCTGGGAGAGGTGGCTTGTAGGTGGGGAGTTCCTCGGTGGCACTTGTTACTCTGAGGAAGGTGGCGGCGGTGGAAACTGCTGGGCAGAAATTCAGGTTGTGACCCAGAGCTTCTTGGTGAGCGACTGTCACCCTGCTGACTTCTCTGTGATTGACCTTCCTGGGTGTCCCAGGTGACAGGGAGCTGTGGTGAGAGGTGTTTGTGGGGAGTGTGTCACTATGGGATTTCTCAAGAAGCCAGTGGAGCTCTTGCGGGTTTGTGCAGTGGCCCCTGGGGCACTGGATGCGGTAGGACTCCTCTGCTGAGTGAGGTGCGCCAGGTGGATCATCTCTGCCCGCGTGTATCTGGAGGTACTGGTGCTGCTTTTCACAGACTAAAGCTGGGAGAGCTCCTGCAGTGGGTGAAAATATCAGGTAGTACACCCAAGAGAGCTGAAGATCTCTGGAGATGCGGTGCACCAGTACAGATGCTTCAAATATTGCTTTACTGCTTTTCTGTACCCAGGGAGTGTTGTCAATATTAATGGATATGGATTTTCTGTTATTTAATCTGTCTACTGGTTTCTTGTACTTGACTAGAAAATGAAGATGCAGGGCATGAAGAAGTGTTAAAAAGCTGAGACTTCTCACGCTGCATAAACCAACAATGTTTTCAGTCTCTGGAAACTATTTGCAGTGGTGAAAGGGAGTGCTGGACCAGTATGGTGATAAGTACTCTGAGACATTCTGTGTGTTCCAGTTAAGGTGCTGCCGCCTGCAAATGTGTCAGTAACAGTGACAGAGAACCAAGAGTATGAACTGAGGTGGATAAAACACACTTTGCAATATAACTTCATAAAACAGAGATACCAAGTYGAGTACTGGAAAAACAACCAATACGAAAAGGTAAGTCTTAGAAAGTGCAGGGGTCCTGGATTTCTCTTTGCTGGGCAAATGGGAAAAGCAGTTCCTCTCACCTCYGTCATTTGTGCTTCTTTCTTCTCCCCAGACTCTCCAGAAGTTAAATATCAGCAATGATGAACCTCCCTTCATCTTCACCCTGCAGATGCTGGCATCATCTACGGAATATAGGGGGAAAATGCGTGCAAGGGTGAATACGCCTCTGGATTATGAGGGGCCTTGGAGTGAATGGAGTGAGGAGTTCACCTGGAAGACTGAGAATGGTACTTTTCGTGTAGGCTACTTCTGTAAGATTTTGTGGACTGTTAATGGCTGAACTGCCTCTGCAGAAAAATACATTTGCTCAGCTGGGGTTGAAGTTCGGTCCAGCCACGAGCTAGCTGGGGTCGCTTAACAAGGTAGCTGTCCTGTCTGCATCCTTGCAGTACAGCAGCAATGCTAATGAAGGAGGTGAGCAGGAATGACCTTTTGAGCTTCCTTCCTCCTTCCCTTCACAAGGTGAGTACAACCAACCGTAAAGGTTTCCACATGGAGAATCAAGCAAAGATCCTGCCCAAAAGATCATCCTTGTTTCCTGGTTCCAGTAGTCCATTCTGCTACCAGTGACTGAAGAGCCCGAGACTGCAAGAAGACAGAATATGAGACATCGGTCTTTTACATTTGCAGAGTGACTATAGGGTTGCGTAAAACACGCGGTGGCGTCTAGTGGAGATAGGAACCTTTACATGTTTTTGCTGTTTCTGGACTTAGADGCAGAATGTCTGCTGTCATATGGTCTTGTGCCCAAAGTAATACGATCTTATATGATTTGTCCTGAGGAAGCTGGTAGTGGTAAGACAGTAAGCAAACTTTGATGAGTGTACTTGGGAAGAAATTGTTAAGTGTTGATGATCAGTTATGGCCGTTAGCAGAGGAAGCTCTTTCTTAGAAAATCTCTGAGACCCCACCTCTTCAGGACTGTACAGAGTAAGGCAGACCTACGATGCCTGAAGACATGCCTGTTGTTCATGGTGGAGTAAGGTACCTAACCATCTTTTTTATCAGCATAAATTGTTTACTCTGATGTCAGTAAAAAGTGAAAAAGAATCAGTAAAGGAAACGATGAACTCCTTTGGTCAGCAAGCTGTTCAGGCCACGTCTGGTCTCTCCCACTTTGGAGGGTATCCCAACAGTTTGAAGGCCTCTTGATCCTATCCCTTGACATGCCACCTACATTTCCCTGATCTGCTTGCATGAAGAGTGAGTGGAGTGAAAGACCTGTTATGGGAAGCAGCCACTCTGCAGGTGGATACTTATTTCTCTCTTCTCTGTTTCAGCTCTGTCACCAGTGGTTCTCCCAGTGATGCTCCCAGCTCTCACCATCACTTTGCTAATAGTTGCTTATTGCAGCTATAAGTATTTCCTCAGGTAGGCTTGCGTTGTGACTAGGAGATGTAGCAGCGTGTTGGCCACGCGGGTGGCCTAAAGCTGAGGCACTGCTTGTCCCCCGTGAGAGAGAGGTCTATGTGGAGATGAGCCTTGGTGTGCAATGGGCAGCCSTGTGCACGTCTGTGCAAGGGTGAGAGTTGGGTGGTGGTGTGCCAGGGCCTTGGCGGTGCCTCACCCTGCAGAGCAGCACGCTGTACGGGGTGCAGTCTTTTCTGGTTGCAGCCATGTTGAGAAGCAAATCTTGAAAACTCTGTGGTGTTGTTGCAGGAGGAAGAAAATGTGGGAGGAAAAGATTCCAAACCCCAGCAAGAGTCTCCTGATCCAGAGCTACCTGGGGGTAAGAGCGAACTGTAGCTTGAAGGGTGCTCCTGGAGAAGTACAATATGAAGTTATTCCAGGGTGAAATGAAAGAAGGAAGAGGTGTATTGGGATGTCTGGTTGAGGGGGAGCTGCCAACTCGCAGTCTGGACTGTCACTGAACAGACTGCTCTCCTGTCCAGGAGGATTACGGAGCCTGGCTGAGCCTCATGAAACCCCTCACTACAGACTTTGGTCTTCTGCCTATTTTCCTACCTTAGTATCCAGGACCTGAGAGTTGAAAAATAAAACCAGCTCTCCCCTCTGACACATCTGGTCAGTTTTGCCATCCCTTGCCTCCAAAATGCCTCCCAGACGCCTCATACATGAAACCTGTTGTCCCTAATGGACTTGACCTTTCTCTGTTCCTGGTCAGGATGTYGCCTGACTCTCTTCAGTGCTACCTTCTATAGTCTTTGCATGATTACCTCCCTGTATACTCCTCTGCAGTTGCAGAGATTGACTTCATACTGTGAGAGCTATATTTCCTCCTACATGCTATTATTCCTGACATGGACATTTTCCTCCATGTAAGAAAGGAGAGGGCAAAAAAAAGGAAATTTATAGTTGGCACAGTCGTTTCTTTGGAGGCATTTTTAAAAGGAAGTGTCTTCTTCYGACTGTCTCTCTCCTCACCCATTTCCTGATTTCATCTGCAAGGGCCATGCAAATCTTGTGATCCAAAGAAATTATATCCCAGTAGGTGGATATCACCAAAAGAGGCACTGCATGGAGCATACTTGGAGTTTTATGAAAACAGTGGCTAGCTTCCTTCCTGGAGCTGACTTTTGCACGTTTCAGCTTCTCACTATCGTAATTCTACAGCCTTATCTATCTGCGAGTCTCCCTGGAACCGTTGGAATTGTATTTGATCTCACATCTCTAATGTCTCTATATCCTTAAGGCAATGCTGCTAATCTCCATTCTACAGACAAGAGAGCTCATGCTATTTTTGCCACTGTTTTATCTTCTACTTAAGCTAAATGACTTCCACCTCATTTCTGGCTCCCTGCAGTGCAAGTCAGTGATACACAACTCCAGGGAAGAGTGGTCTTTACGAAGATTAACTTAACAGTTACTTCTCAAGTTGCAACATTTTTAGCTTTCCACCCCTGTCTTCTCTATCAGCCTCACCTCCTACCTTGCAAGTCCTTTYGTCCCATTTCATATTTTCACCTTAAGTGAAATGCCTGGTCTTAGCATTGCTCTTGAGGGTGCTGCACATGGTGTGCTGTCATGGTCCTCCGCTAACTGTTCATTTGGCACCCAGTATTTCTCAGCCCCTTATTCAGTCAGCAAGCAATGTCTCTCAGGCATGCATCCAGTCAGCAGTTGATCTAGGGGAAGTGTGGTACACCAGACTGCTTTACATGATGCATATCTGTGTTTTGCAGGCTCTGATAAATCCCCCTTGCAGATCAGTCATTGTTCTAAAGTTCCTTCTGATTAATTTGGCTGTCGACAGACTTCATCAACTTCTTTTTCTGTCCACGCACAATAATCAACACCAGTACAAGACCATCCACCACTCTAAAAAGCATCACAGTAGCTTTGTTATCTATCTCATACCCAGCTCTCCATCCACAAGTGCTCTCTGTTAGTCTTGTGGTTTTGAGAGTTTTCATCCCTGTAGCAAATTCGCTTACCCTAAACTTTGTAAACATCCCAGCAATTCTGTTTCTCTGGTCAGTCAGCACAGAAGGACAGTCATTTTAGCTCTACAGGTGAAATGTTGCCCAGAGTGTCCTCATATGCTGCTGAATCAGAGTAGGCATTGCACAAAACAGCAGCTTTGAGTTTTATTGTGACAGGAACCTGCAGCTGCAGCAGCCCCTGACTCCTATGCTGCATAAAGATAGGTCAGGGATAGACAATGTGGAAGTGAAGGAATGGTCTTCTGGAGGACAGGACATACTTTGTAGCCACAGTGGTGGGATTGCTTCCACATTACCATCCATTGTGACTTGAAGATCGAAGAGAAATGGATCTCAGCTTGTTCTGGCTAGAGAATGAAGGTTGAAATGTGAAGACGATCTGCAGATTGGAGCAAGGACGAAGGAGGGAAAAACTGAGAGAAGATGTTAGGACAAATCAAAGGGGTATGAAGGTGCCAGGAATACTTTCAGATTGGCAGTTTTTTAACCTGCGTCAATCTATTAAGATTGCCTGTGGCAATGTTTCTACTGTGTTTAGGTGAGGAAACAGCATGGCCCTAAAAATGAGAACAGCAAGGTTGTTGGGACAAAAGCTATTTAGAAAAGATTACTTCTAAAACACAGGTTGATAAACTGGTAAAACTAATTATACAATGTGAATGCCTGCAAGCTCGTTCTTGTCCTAAGTGTCTACCACAAATGTGCTACTAGCGTTCTTGTGCCCATGGCTCCTGCCTCTTCCTGGGCTTAACGTGATCTCTCTTTCCTCAGAAGTGTTACAGTCTTCATTTTCTCTCTTCAGGAAGCTCTCAGCCAACGACCAGCCAGCCAGGTGTGTTTCAATGGGCAGAACACTTCTGAGGAGGTGGAGCAGATTAACTGCCTTAAAGTGCTGGATGGGTAAGTAAGCAGCCCACTCCCTACTCCTTTCTTGAAAGGTTCCTTACTAACCATGGGGTAAGAGCAGGCTGTGCATGGATATCACCCATTGCGATGGGGAGGACAAAGCGTTTTCATCTGTATATCTCCTAAGACTGTGTACACCTTCCAAACATCTATGGAAATTGTAATGAATTGCTGCAGCTGCAGACCTTGACTTCCCTGGCTGGAAGTCTGAGAATAGAAACCTGCTCCCTTTTTTCCTCTGCATTTCCTTTGGAAATAGGTTTGAATAAAAGGCATTGACCTAATAGGGTGGAAACCTTGTTGGCTGAATTCCTCCCAGCCCACCTGAACACAACCTCCCTCTCATGAAAATACACACATTCCTTTACCTCTTCATCCTCTAGAAATGACATACTTTCTGCTCCTTGAAGCAAAGTCTGACTTTGAAAGTGGAATGTGAACAAAGAAGAGCCGTAGTGGTCCCAGCCAGGGTGCGGCTGATCAGAGTAGCTCCAAATTGTCCATACAGCCTCAAATTTATGTCAGGTCTTCAAAGACGGAGCGGGGTGGTGACCGTAGTTCAAGAAACTATCCTAGGTTGCAGAGCAGCTGGGGAGGCTGACACAAATTAAATTGACTCTTGTGTTTCATGATGATTATCTGCCTCTTAAGAGAAAGGGTCAGCACTTTTTAATATATGTTTTTGTAAGTCATGTGAAGGAAAGATGGATTATGTTTGTTACTTATTTGAAATCTTTGTCTTCTCCCTTTGTCTAGCTTCACATTCAGTGCTTGCAAGAGACAGGGGCCCTTTATTTTGAAGAAGTAACTGCAAAGTATCACTGAAAGCTCGAGAGCTGCATAAATGCTGATGCTAGCAGTCACATTGCCTGAGCCTATACTGCTAAATAAATCAGGGCCAAGATGTAGTAACAAGCACTGCCTTGTAACTGCTTGCACTGCTTTGTTGTCAGCACTCTCCCTGCCGTGGTTTGGCCTGTGCCAACTAGTGCTCTCCAAGATCTCCAAGATCTCCTGGCACAGCATGGGAGATAGCACAGAGTAGCAACCATTCCCAGCGGGCAACATGAACACGACTGTACCAGGTTAGGCTGTGTCCAGTGTCCTTCAACAGTATTCTAGCAGGCTTTGCACCCAGGCTGCGCAATACACATCCTGTTTCACACTATGAATACAGCTGTAACACAGCAGTCACATTATGTTGTGCACTTTGAACTGAAAAACCAGACACAAAGCCTTAGCTGTGTTTTAGACTGCAGAGACACTGTGCGAGACCCAGAAGACTACCATGGCTATACAGTGTGGACACAGCCAGTCTATGCCATTTTACCAGAGGGTCAAAGAATGGTCCCCAGCCCTGTTTTAATTACAGCAAAAMCAGCTTTTCTTAAAAGCTGATTTGTGCTTGCATATCTTACATTGAGAAGAGTTGGCGGTAGACAGTTGATCTCTTGCTGTGCCACAGAAAAGGCTGAGGCTTGCATCTTCTAAGGAAGTTACAAGAGATGTGGCCAAAGGTTCCTTCTGTTTTCCTGGAAGACAGAATCATAGAATCATAGAATAGTTTGGATTGGAAGGGACCTTTAAAGGTCATCTAGTCCAAACCCCTGCCATGGGCAGGGACATCTTCAACTAGATCAGGTTGCTCAGAGTCTCGTCCAACCTGACCTTCAATGTTTCCAGGGATGGGGCATCTACCACCTCTCTGGGCAACCTGTTCCAGTGTTTCACCACCCTCAACGTAAAAAATTTCTTCCTTATATCTAGTCTAAAACTCTTTTAGTTTAAAGCCATTACCCTTTGTCCTGTCACAACAGGCCCTGCTAAAAAGTTTGCCACCATCTTTTTTATAAGCCCCCTTCAAGTACTGAAAGGCTGCAATAAGGTCTCCCTGAAGCCTTCTCTTCTCCAGGCTGAACAACCCCACTCTCTCAGCCTTTCTTCATAGGAGAGGCGTTCCATCCCCCTGATCATTTTCGTGGCCCTCCTCTGGACCTGCTCCAACAGGTCYGTGTCTTTCTTGTGCTGAGGGCTCCAGAGCTGGACGCAGTACTCCAGGTGGGGTCTCACCAGAGCAGAGTAGAGGGGCAGAATCACCTCCCTCGACCTGCTGGCCACGCTTCTTTTCATGCAGCCCAGGATATGGTTGGCCTTCTGGGCTGCGAGAGCACATTGTCGGCTCATGTCCAGCTTTTCATCCACCAGTACCCCCAAGTCCTTCTCAGCAGGGCTGCTCTCAATCCCTTCACCCCCCCAGCCTGTATTGATACCAGGGCTTGCCCTGACCCAGGTGCAGGACCTTGCACTTGGCCTTGTTGAACCTCATGAGGTTCACATGGGCCCACTTCTCGAGCTTGTCCAGGTGCCTCTGGATGGCATCCCTTCCCTCAGGTGTGTCGACCGCACCACTCAGCTTGGTGTCGTCTGCCAACTTGCTGAGGGTGCACTCGATCCCACCGTCTATGTCATTGATGAAGATATTAAACAGTACTGGTCCCAGTATGGACCCCTGCGGGATGCCACTCGTCACCGATCTCCATCTGGACATTGAGCCGTTGACCACTACCCTCTGGATGTGACCATCCAACCAATTCCTCACCCACTGGACAGTCCACCCATCAAATCCGTATCTCTCCAGTTTAGAGAGATAAGTGTACCCCCTTAGAGCACCTCCTGTTTATATGCAGTTACCACCTTAGAGAGCTGTCAGTTAGAGAGCTGTCAATAGCAGCTAAGTCCTGTGTTTTTTCACCTGAACAGGATGACTAAGAGTCCAGCAGAGTTCCATGGAGCTGAGGCAAAGACAGTGCAGTTTTCCCATGCTACACAAAACTCCTGTCAGTCTTCTGGAGTGCCACGTAAATCCTCACTTTCATTGTCCGCACTTGTCTGCCCATTGAATCAGACTGCTGGTCCGTCCTGCCTGTTTGCCAGGCTTCCAGGCAAGAGTGCTGCTCATGCAAGTACTGCTTCCCAGACTTGCTTTGCTTTCAGTGGTCCATACTTGTACAGCCCAGTGATGTCCTCCCAGCCTGATATGCATCAGACCCTGGCAGTGGACCCAGTGGGAGTCTGTGAGAAATCAGTTTCCCTTCAGTATGTGACCCTCCCAAAGGAAGACTGTCCCCAGGCTCCACAGAGGCAAGAACAGCCAGGAGCGGGTCCTCCACAGCCCTTACTGCTCCCAGATCAGAAGGAAATGATGCAGCACCTCGACGATGAGAAAGAAGTCTCACCAGCCCCATCAGCCGGTGGGAAAGGCACGAACGTGAGAACAGAAGAGCAGGAATCTCCAAAGGCTCTTAGCTGTATCACGTCTCCTCAGCAGTGCCCCGTGGAGTACATCACCACGGAGAGCCTGTTACTGCCATCAGCCAGCGATTCCACCCATCCGCCACTTGTCACTGCTGGGGAGTTACCTTGTGACTCGCAGGAGCCCCAGCCCCACAGTGACCACTCTCGCCATGAGTTTTCTCCTGGGAAAACTGGTGTCATGGTCCCAGTTTCAGGTCAAGCACCAACCTCTTCTCCTGAATTGCACCTGGATGTGTTTGGAGATCCTTCAGGTCTCCATGGACATTCAGAACCCACAAAAATGTCCTTGCATATTTTTTGAAAAGGAGTATTTTTTTTCCTGAGTTACAGAACTACGTAGTCATATTTAATCCTGGCAGCACCATAACAGTTTTCTTCCATTATGGGGAATTGCTACCCTGTCCCCAACCTAAAACCCGGTAAGAAGGTGCAGATGAGTCAGAAAGATCCCCAAGCATATTGGGTTTGCGTGGCAAGGTTTTGGTAGCCGGAAGGCTATAGGGGTGGCTTCTGTGAGAAGATGGCAGAAGCTTCCCCTGTGTCCAACAGAGCCAGTTCCAGCTGGCTCCAAGATGGACCTGCTGCTGGCCAAAGCTGAGCCAATCAGCAGCGCTGGTAGCACCTCTGGGATAATATATTTAAGAAAGGGTAAAAACTGCTGTGCAACAGCAGCTGGGAGAGAGGAGTGAGAATATGAGAGAGAAACAACTCTGCAGACACCAAGGTCAATGAAGAAGGAGGGAAGGAGGTGCTCCAGGCGCCAGAGCAGAGATTCCCCTGCAGCCCATGGTGAAGACCATGGTGATGCAGGCTGTCCCCCTGAAGCCCATGGAGGTCCACAGTGGAACAGATATCCACCTGCAGCCTGTGGAGGACCCCACACTGGAGCAGGTGGACGTGACCCAAAGGAGGCTGTGACCCTGTGGAGAGCCCGTGCTGGAGCAGGCTCCTCCCAGGACCTGTGGCCCTGTGGAGAGGAGCCCGCACTGGAGCAGGTCTTCTAGCAGGACCTGTGACCCTGGGGGGGACCCATGCTGGAGCAGTCTGTTCCTGAAGGATTGCACCCCATGGAAAGGACCCATGCTGGAGCAGTTTGTGAAGAACTGCAGCCCGTGGGAAGGACCCACATTGGAGAATTTCGTGAAGAACTGTCTCCCATGGGTGGGATCCCACACTGGAGCAAGGGAAAAGTGTGAGGAGGAAGGAGCAGTAGAGACAACACATGATGAACTGACTGCAACCCCCATTCTCCATCCCCCTGCACTGCTCAGGGGGAGGAGGTAGAGAAATTGGGAGTGAAGTTGAGCCCAGGAAGAAGGGAGGGGTGGGGCGAAGGTGTTTTAGTATTTGGGTTTTATGTATCATTATCCTACTCTGATTTGACTGGCAATAAATTAAATTAATTTCCCCAAGTTGAGTCTTTTTTACCCGTGACAGTAATTGCTGAGTGATCTCCCTGTCCTTATCTCGACCCATGAGCCTTTTGTCATATTTTTCTCCCCCTGTCCAGTTGAGGAGGGGGAGTGATAGAGCGGCTTGGTGGGCACCTGGCGTCCAGCCAGGGTCAACTCACCACACCAAGTAAATAAGTTTTGGAAATCCATTGAAATGATCAGATAGCCTGCACATGATGGGGGATCCATCAGTGGCAAGGAAGACAATGCACAGAATATTGAGGTGATTCAGATCTTCAGAATACTAAAGAAAGCTGTTGTGGAAAGGAAAGTAGCCAGCTTTGAGATTCAGAAAAGCCTGCTGGAGTTGTAGGGGTCTTAGATAACCAAGACAAAAATTTGAAAAATGACACCGTTATAATCCCATTTTCTTTCCACAAATGCTACCTCTCCTCTCCAGCTTCTAGTCCAACATGGTGAAAGATACCAAGCAACCCTACCCCTTTCTTAGTTATATTAATGTATTCGGTAAAAGGGACAGGCCATAATTCCCATGTACCTGCATTTAGATAGGCTCACATTCCCCTGATAGGTATGATTGGCAGGGGAAGAAGCCAGATTTAGCTAGGGCTCCTTTCTAAAAATAGGTAATAAATTTCAGTTCAAGGCTCTCAGGTTATAGGAGAAGAAAATTATTTTGCTTCGGCACACAATGAGCTTGGATAATCAGTTTTCCTGCTCAAGAGCAATGAATCCAAGGGTTTAAAAGAAAAGGAATTTTATTAAAAGGGATAAAATGGCAATTCAGCATAAACACTGGTAGGCCTGTTTACTAAAATCAGCAATACAACCTGAAAGCTTCTTGGTAATGTAGCCCATTCCCATGTTTTGCCCAGAGCTGAGAGAGTCCATTGTTCATCTGTAAGGAGATGTTGCTCCTAAACCTCTCTTACTGTTTCCAAGTGCAGTGATCCCACCTCTAATACTGGGTCACTGCTCTTGGCTGCTTCAGCCYACGAAGCCTTGGTTCTGTCTGCAGTCCCACACTGCCCCTCAACATTTCAAATCCTTGGAGAGGAGTCTGTGGCAAACAAAACCCAAAGAGAACCCTGAGGAACCCATTTGGGTTTTGGGTTTTTTTTTATTTTCTTGGTCCATGGTTCCTTTGCTCTACCACTATCAAGGGGAACATCACGGGTAATTCCTAACCGTCAAAACACCATTGTTTCTTGATGGATAATATTGTTTTAAATACCTTCAAACTTAAGACACAATTGTATTTCAACCCCAGTGCGCAAGAGTGAAATCCACTGAAGTCAATTCACTTGTTCCCTCTTTGTTGTGATCTCTAGCCTTTTCAAGCAGTGCTGGATTTCTCTTTTATCCCATTATAGGCAGGAGCAGCAGTAAGTATGCCATTCTTCTAGGAATACTGGGCTTACCTCAGGATAGATGTAGCTCTGAATTTAAGTTTTATTTCAGTGCAAGCTTTACAGTGTAAAGGATTGATTTTAATAGGAGGCTGAAGACTCTGATAAGAGTTCTTGCGGTGACTATCTCCTGTTCTTACAGTTGTTACCATTTCTTTAATGAGCCATTCAAAATCATTTGCAGCAGAGATACCAAAGGTTGGAATTGTTCAGGATAGCACAAGATAGGCAGAAGTCAGAGGGTTAAATGAAAAGAAAAAAAAGATTGGCTGGAGAACAGGAAATCTTTATTAAAAGTGATATCCTGCAGAATGATCTGTGCCTCAACTGCAGGGACGCATAAGCCTAAACTGGGAAATACCCATTTCTGCAAGAAATACTAGAAGGTATGAGGAGAGTGCTGCAGAAGCTTGGATGTAATTGGTCTCTTCTATTTCAAATTGCTACAGTATGATTATCTATTTTTCAAGTGCATTGACTGTTTATAGATGACTGAAACAGTTCTTAAATAGCTATTTTGGTGAATGGTTTAGCTAAACCAGAGAAGAACCCATTGTTTTCCAAGTTCCACCCTGTCAGATAAAAACATTGGCTCAGAGCTGCCACCCAATGATCAGACCTTGTAAAATCACTTAACTACAGGCTAGCTACGTTACAAAGTGATGAGTTTGGTGAGACTATATAGCGGAGGCCAACTAATTTCTCACTGCACAAAAAAGGCAGTGAAAGGCCATTTCCTCCTCCACTCCCTTTCCACTCCTCTTCCCCAACATCTGCATACCCCATCACTCATTGCCTTGCCTGCAACAAAGTCCTTTGCTTAGAAAATTTAATTTGTTAACCTGTTAACTTTGCTTTTTTTCTTCTGTATTGTTTTTCTGCTGGTTTATCAAGTTGAATCAGTTCAGAGTGTGGGCAGGGAAGTGTCAGCCCTAGCAGAAAACAAGCAAGAAGGAATGAACTGCTGAGAGCAGAGGAATGGGTAGAAGGGAGATTTCAGCTGCAGTGAGCACTTATTTCAGCCCTGTTCTTGTCTAACTGCATCTGACATGCTATTTGGAGATTCCAAAGCTGGCTTTAAATATGCATGTTTGGGTACGCAAAGCACTCTAGTCAACACAGAGTGCCACACGGGGTAATGCTCCTTGCCAAGGTTCTGGCTAAATTAGTCTAGTCTGTTCAGCACTCAGAGACTTCAGGTATTGATTGCTCCCAGTAGCTGCGCGCTGTCTCATTGAAAGCTATCTCAGTTATCTCTGCAGCTTTCAATGTGTCACCCATCAGAAAGTGTTTGCCCCTGGCTGAGCTGTAACATTTGGCAAAGCAAAGAAGATGAAGGGAGATTGCCACATGTATGTTCATTTGGCATCAAACAGCTGTCACCCATTTGAGTGCATTATACAATGCCAACTATTTTGTACTATTTAAGTGTTTATAAAAATACTTTAATTTGTGAAAAGTGTACAAAGTGACTTTATTCCACTGCAGGAGGCAAAAAATACAGTTTGTGGCAGAGTGTAGTGGTGCACCAACAAGACCTTTCAGTCTGTTCCCCTTCTGATCTAGTCTCTTCATGAGCCTTTCATGGTAGCAAAGGGCATTTGCTTCAAGCTGTACCATAATTCTGCAGTCTGCCTGCCCTTATGTCTATTTCTGATAGACATTAGAAATAGATCTGTAAATCTGTATGCTGATTCAGCCCACATGTTATGCTTTGTGTGTGTATTAGCTAACTGTACACAGAACTGCCTGCTTTCAGTACGCCAAACAGTGTCAGTAGATTCCTGTTCAGCTCCATGTTTTCTGGATTAGGACTTGCTGCGGTCTCAGAAGACAGCATTTGTTATGTACTTGGAATCATGTTGGTCATCAGTGCTGGATGCAACACAGAGAACAGGGCGTTCCGACAGAGCCGTGCTGTTCAGCTGAAGTTAGAGTGGTGTGTGCTCAGATGGGAGCCACTTGGTACTGATGCACAAGGAAAACCCACAGGGAGGTTTCTACAAGCTGCCATTTGGCCAGTTTCCTTAATTTGAAAGACTTGGACATGTGCCTGGAAACATCTGAATTCCAAATGGTTAATTATGGCTGGTGGAAAATGATTATCACTTGATTATCATTAGTTACATTTTAACCTCCTTCACTACTTTTATCAAGTCAGCATATTGTTATCTAATCCCCAGTCGATGAAGGGTGAAGTAACAATCCTAATTCTGCCCCAAAACAGTTCATCTCAGGGAGCAAAGCATCAATCTTTTAAAATGGTGAAAGCTTGGGACCAGATGGGAAAGATCAGGGCATCGCTATTCCCAGACACGTACTTTGTGATTGTTGCATCAAACTGCTACGCTTTGGAGCTGGAAGTCAGGATCCTGCAATAAGGGCCATTAAATACTGTGAGAAAAACACATCAGGAAGCCCTAAAGACCCAGCATGTCCTGCATCATTCAAGCCCTTGGGTGGTCCTTGGTTACTGTCCAGATACGCTCTCCGAAATTCAGATTATGCAGACTGTATGGTGGACGCATGTGCTTCTCTCCGAGTTAGGGAAAGGGCTGACAGGGGCGAGTATGGCTTATGAGAGCTTCAGTAAGGGTCCATTCACATTGTGGGGAGATTTGCAGATTGGAGAAGTCCTGGGGCTTCTTGCAGCTTTCCTGTTCCCTTTAGGTGGGATAAGCTGGGTTTTTTGCATTGGCTTGGCCTGCAAATAGTGTGGGCTTTAGTGAGTACCCTGATGCCTCTTCTTGTCAGGTGAGTTTCCGTTTGTTTTCACACATTACTGCTGCTCCCTGCCAGGGTTAAGAGCTTTCCCTGAAATCCTCCACGTGGCAGATATAACAACAAAACTAGAGTGGTGGGCAGAGAACCCTCCTTTCCTACCCCACTGTCCTGGTTCCGGCTGGGACAGAGTTAACTCTCTTCCCAGTAGCTGGGGGTGTGTGCTGTGTTTTGGGTTTGGTATAATAGGAGCGTTGATGGCCCATTGATGTTTTGGGTGGTGCTGGGTGGTGCTTGCACCGGGCACTTTTTGGCCTCCCATGCCCTGCCAGGTGCATGGGAAGCTGGCGGGGGGAGCATAGCCGGGGTGGTTGACCCAGCTGGCCAATGGGGTATTCCATACCATGCGACGTCATGCTCAGTATAAAACCCAAGGGTGTGGGGGGCTCGGGGTTCCGGGACGGGCTCACGCATTTCGGGCACGCGTCGGTTCGACAACGCGTCGGCTCGGCAACGCGTCGGTTCGGCAGGTGGTGAGCAGTTGCATTGTGCATCGCCTGTTTTGTATATTCTATTGTTGTTGTTGTTACCACGGTTATTATTACTGCTCTACTTTGTTTTATTTCAAWTATTAAACTGTTTTTATCTCAACCCGCGAGTTTTCCTACTCGTGCCCTCCCGATTCTCTCCCCCATCCCACCGGAGCMGGGGGGTGAGCGAGCGGCTGCGTGGTGTTTAGGTGCTGCCAGGGTTAAACCATGACACCCACGTAGGCATCTGGTGCCAATCATACGGAGTTGTGCCCCGGTTATTGAGCGGACACTGTTTGGTGCCTTTCTGGCAAGAGAGCCTGAATTCACCTTGGAAGCATCAATAGGGAGCTGGTTCTTTGCTTGGTGTGTCTAGCTGCTATGTACATACAGCTCTGAAGCTTCCCTGCATGGGAGTTTTACAGCCTTCATTGTGGGAAGAGGTAGGCAGCATTCAGGTCCTTGGGCAACCCTGGCTCATTCCCAGTGCATCCTCTGTACTTCTCTCTGGACTGCTGGGGCAGCTGTTGAAGTATCATGAATCTTCCGGCAAACATGAGTTTGCACCCCCCCCCGCCATCGCCCTCTTACACCGCTCACAGGTCCTATTCCATCTTATGTGCTGAGGAGATGAATTTCAATACAGCCTCCTCTCACCACCACATCCCTCTGCGAGGGTGTATGCCTCACACACGAATCAGGCCCACCAGTGACCAACAAAGTGATTTTTTTTGTATTCACGTTCAGATTTATCTTGCATTGCTCTCCCCAAGACACCCTAATTGAGAGGGAAAGAGAGCACCAGCAACAAATCTGCTGTCGACAACTAGCAAGCAATGGGTTTGTGCTTTTATGGAGGTTTATTAGATGGCTGAGGAAAAAGATCCCTTGCTGAATGCACTCCAATCCTCAACCTTCATCTTCTAAGGCTTGCCTTTTTTCTTCCCACCTTTGTCTGCCAATGCTTTCTGCAGGTTAAGATTTAGGGCATTTTTCTGATGCCATCTCCCTGTAAAAAAGGCAAATCATAGTTCAGTTACAGCCTCCCTTCTAATGCTATTATCCCTCAAGGATTTTTCTAGCTATAGAGATCTTCTCTTGTGAAAATGCCAATTTCTAGTCCCCCCGCACCTTTGCCCAAACCCATCCATTGTCCTCTGCAGAAGCAGCACCCATCTCAGGAATTCAGCAATGTACTTTTCCTGGCAGAAGCCATACCTAGCTCATCAGTCCTCCTTCCGTGCCAATTCTTGTGATCCCTGCTTGCCTTCTGAATTATATCAGGGGTGTAGGAATCTTTCATCAAGCTTTGGCTCTGCAGTGGGCCACCTGCAAGGAACAGCAAATAAGGAACTGTATGCAGAAATCACCCTACTGCAGTCCTGGAGTTGAGCAGGGGAGCAACACCAGCAGTTTCAAGGGATCAAGAAAAGGCATGTGTTGACTGCAATACCTTTGATCCGGTGTGTGGCTAGGTGCTGAACAATAGCTTCATCATCACCCAGGAGGGAGCCTGTGTTTGCCCATTTATCTGTTTTTCATCCTCAAGTATGAGACACACACAGAGGGTGCCGCAAGGTATCAGCTTTATTTGTATCCCAGTGCCCTTTCTTTAGTCAAGTGCCTACTTATCTCCTGTTGAATCCCCTCATTCATGTGAGTAACTTCCTATTCAGCAGCACAGCTCCACAAAAAGCACCATCTTACCACTCTAGGCCTTCTTGAGCTCCTTTTCTGCCACCATACTTAACAAATAGTTCCCAGCTGTGACCTCTCTTTTTATCCCCTCTTGACTTTTCTCCATTTGAGGGTGCTTTATTTTAATCTCTCATCCTTTCCTCTTCACTTTCCTTTTTATTGTACCCTTTCCTTGATAATAATGATTTTGAGCTCCCTGGGGAAAGATGTCCTTCCTTTCTGTGTGACTGCACAAACCCAGGACAATGCAGTCTTCAATACCCAGCAAGGTCTTGTCATGGAACGTACTGTATAAGGAAAAGAAATCTGTCTCATGCTGGTACATGAGAAACTGGAGTCAGAGACACTTATTTCAGAGTTTCTTGGATATGATGGTAACAAGAATGGGATGAATGCTTAGTTCCCAATGTTTGTTTAGATGGAGGGATCCCTGGGGACCTTGCAAACAGAGGTTTGGGGAAGACATTTCAGAGCCCCACATTTCTAAAGGACTTGAAGAGAAATAACGTCAGTGTTGGAACTGGAGGTAACTTGGGACTGGAGATGACAGGGGACATTGAATTGCAAATGGTGTCCATTTGGACAGCTCTGAACATGGAGGACAGGGGTCATGATACACCTTCACTTTTCACACCTTGGGAAAAAAAGAGTGAAAGAAAAGAAAGGGATAGAATACATAGAAAAAGGCTCTAGCTTTCATTTCCTCAAGCACCACAGCCTGGAAAAGCAGTGACTGTGGATGGAAGGAATAAGAGGGGAAAGTGACGGTCACCTACAGTCAGATCTCTACCCAAAGCAGTGTGGCTGCCCTGAGTAGATGGAACCAGCTTGAAGGTCAGGCATAGGTATGTGCGTCCCCTCACCTTGGAAGATATTTGACCTCAGGTTAAAACCCAGCTGGTTGTAATCAGCGAAAGATGTAGAGTTCAGGGAGTTCTTTAACATTTCAGTACGGTCGCTGAGTCTTTTCTGTCCCATGATTAATGCTGCCTTGCATACACCTCGCCGTTCCTGAAAACACGAACAACAAGGAACCATTGTCAGTCCTTGTTCCTTAAGTGCAGCAAACTCCTGGCATTTCCACCCCTGCATAAGTCTTTGAGCTATGACTAATCCCTGGGACCTGGGTCTGTCCTTGAGTCTCCCTCAGCGGCTTCTGTAGGCATTGTAATTGCACAGGACAACTGGGACTCGTAAAAAAGGAGGGAATTAGAAAGGGATGATGGTGTTGGGCCCTGGACTGGGTCCTGGTACCACATTGTTTTGCCTTGCTGAGTTGGGACTCTGCCTGGCTATAGGAACCTTATAAATGAAAGGGGGATGGAAAAACAAAATTAAAAAAGAGATGGGAAAGGCTGTCTGTAGAATGTGTCACTGCCCCTTAGCGTGAAGCCCAAATCAATCTCTCTACATGTCTTCTAGAAACTTTTAATATCCCACCCACTCAGCCCCCTGCTACACCATAAAAACAGCCTTCAACCTGCCACAAAGGAGACATGAAATGGCTTCCTCCAATACCTCTTCATCACTGCTAAGTTCATCTGCACTGGCAAATTTATATTTGCTGTTAGCATGGATCAAGCTGTTTCTCTTCTCCAGAAGGGGCTTCCATTCTGCTTTCATATCTGGCCCTAATGATGCTAAGGACTCTTTGGCACTTAATCTGCTGCAGGTCTCCTTGGCTTTTTCGTAGCTGGTTTTGATGGTCTTCCGGGAAGATCCAGGCCCTCTAGACTCCAGCGTTTGGTGCTTGCCTGCTACTGGTTCTTTGGCATTTGAGAGGGATTTGGTGCCCTCTGCCTCCCTCTGCCTGGATATTGCAGACAGGCGGTAAGTGCTGTTCCTCCCTCTTGGCTCATGCCCTACTGTTGGGTCTTTGGCGGCGGAAGTATCTTCTCTTTCCTCTTCAAGTCTTCTTGAATGAAGACCCTGTGTGGAGGGAGTTTTGGCCTGGAGACTCTGTTTGCTCTGTCTTTTTGTATGAACACACTGTGCAGAAGGAGATGCCTGGGATTTAATAGATGTGGAGTTCTTTGCTGTTCCCTGAACCACTGGGCCCTTGGAGATCTTCCAGGAGGCTCTGCTGGAGCTCCTTTGGGATGTTCTCTGTCTGCTGGGACATAAGCTTTCTGGAAGACGCTCCTTTTTCCCTTCCTCAGGTTCCACTTAAAGACAAAAATAATAGCCAATGAATTTCATACTGTTTTGATGACAGGTGGTATTGTAAATGGAGCTGAAAACAACCGGACATGACATTGTGTCATTGTCACACAACAAAAGAAACAGTAAAGGTCTCAAAGAGGGAAAGAAAAGAGAAAAAAGCAACAACCTAGCAGCATTACACCAATCTTCCTGCTGAACCAGGTGAAGGTTCCTGATGAGTCTTAAATGCTTTTGAGAGATAAACATGCACAGAAGTGTGGAAGTAAAAATCTTGTGGTCAAACACGCACACAAAGGTCTGYTTTCTTACATGTAGGGGCCCCTCCAACCCATGATCACTCTCACACTCGTCAACATGCACTTATAGTCTCTGTGGCTCATTGGTATTTGCTGATGAGTTTACAGCACAGCAGTGGCTTATTGCGCTTGTGCAGGGATGTAGTGAGACAAGTCCACCACTGGAGGAAGACACGCTTGGGGTGGGGGGATTTTAACCCATCAGCCCATGGCACATGGGATCCCTGTCCGAGTAGTTTTCACTCATAGAGGTACATGCAAACTTGGACGGCATGAAGGGAGGGAAGGAATGACACACAGCCTCACAAGCTGTACTGCAAAGCAAGCTCTGAAGGAGGGACAGCTTCTCTGCCATCTTGCTTACCTGGAGTACTGTTGGCCAGCACAGAGTCACTTTCTGCCACATCAGGTGCAGAGGAAGTTGGAACCTCTACCACACCCTTGGAGGAGAAACAAAGGCTGTGTCAGGCTCAGAGATGGGAAGGAAGGGGATGGTGGCCCTGCTCATCTTTAGATGACATAGATTATTCTCACACAAATGTATTATACGTCTTCCCATATCAAGATAGAGCTGTCCCTGCCTGCCTGCATAGTTGGTCCTACAACCCATGATCCTCTAAGATTAAAAAAGCACAGAAGTCCTGCAGGATTTCACATTAACAGCTCACATGGGATAGCCTGCCTAGGACATGGCCAGTGCCTCTGGGGAATACTGAGCTGCAAGAGTTTTCACAGGCAGCGGTGCAGAAACAAGCCAAAATGGAAAAAAAACTCAGTGAAAATGTCTTTTTTTATTCTGAATCACCTAGAGATGTCAGACCTGTCATGTGCTGTATAATTACAACATTTCCTTCCTTTGGTGCATTAACGTAAGGCCAGAAAAATGGGGAGAGGAGGTGATAAACATAAAATGCCTGTGCGGTGCTGGTTATGCAAAAGGAAGGGAGACAGGCTGGAGACAGGGCTTCTTCCCTGATTCTGGCACAGACTATCCCCTGTTTTGCTTTGCTAGTCCTGCTGATGTGATTGATCCAACACCCAGCCTTTGCAAACTGCCTCCTCCACTAGGAGGAAGCTCATGTCTTTCCTGCAGAAGGAATGTCTGTGTAACCCTCAGTCGTGTCCTGCTGATGGTCTGTGTTCCTCATGCCAGGGGAACCCTACAGGCTTAGCCCACGTGAAACCTGTGATAGGTTACACCTGAAGCCATGGCCCATGGTGAATATGGTAATTGTGAGCCTGCTGGCACTAGCAGCAGTACAAATGGGATCTGGATCAGGTAGGGATATATGTTTGCATTTGTCAAATTAGCTAATGACATGACATATATGCTTACCTTCTGCTCTTGAGGCTAGTTACTGGAATGAAGACATGATTGCCGATGGGGCAGCAAGCCTACTACTTCGAAGTTAACTCACCAGGGCTGACTTAAAGCAGCAGCTGGTGTTTTACACTGTGCCAGTACTTTGCAGCAGCATGTCTGGTACAATACTGGGATCCTGAACCTGAAGTTACTGTATCAATCAGATTCCAGGAGTCAGTGCTGTGTGTTCTGCAAATGTATTAAGAGACAGAACCTCTCCCACAAAAAGAACAGGGCCGCAAGAGATGAAGAAAGGAAGCCAGTCCTGGCTCACAGGGCAGGATCTGCTTCTTTTCTGTATCGCTTTTCATTCTTTTTAAAGAAGAGCCAAACATTTACACATGATCAAATTGATCAAAATGCGGGAATCTGTGTTGCTAAATAAACTCCTGTGTTAACTCCCACCTCCTACTTAAAACAAAAACATGTCTGCTTGTTATTATTACTATATTCAGTGGAAAGAACTTTCCGGTCTGCTGTTGTAGAAATTCCTCCTCTCCCATTTCTTCCAACGAAGCAGAATTTCTGTGTAATAAGGCAATGTGCTCATTTCCCAAATCCTGATAACTTTCATTTCCCCAGTTCCTCCTGGACAAAATGACGCTGAAGCCTGCAACTGTTCCTACTTTCTCGTTTGTAACTGTATATGATGTTATTGTTATTGCTTATTGTTCATTTTACTTCTGAGCCTGAAGGTCCAAAGTCAAAGCACCACTCTGAGACTCCTACATCTTGATGCCAAGAAGGACTTTAAGGCCATTTGACCATCCTCCTGGATAACAGAAGTCACAGAACTATGTCTACTTATTCCTTTGCTAAGCCAATTCTGTGAGGGACAACAGACGACATACCAAAAAAGACATATCTTGATCAAAGAGCTAAAAATGATTAAACTTGATCTTTCTTTCTGAATGAAAAAACCCCCAAAAACCGTATGTTTAGCATAGCCTAACACTCTGACTTTCCTGACATGCAGTCATGGAGGGAGCTGTCTTTCCCAGGCAGAAAATTAACCTCCTCAGATAGGTGTAGGAATTGGTATGCCATTCTCACCAGCCACCAGATGTGGTCAAGAATGGTCTCATATGCCTTCCACATCTTGCTGGGCTTCCAAAATATGAGGAGGTTTCAGTGACTTTCCAGACACGAGAAACCCCATGGGTGTCAAAATGACATTGGATCTTTTATCTTTCTGGTTTTTTTTTTTAAAAAAAAGATCCAGGATTTAACAAAAGGCAAAGCCTCTTCCATAACTACCTCTCTCAGCTGGTCCATGATGCCTGATGTGGGTGCCACAGTGGTTCGTACAAGCAGGCAGGTCCTGCTGAAGTCCAGGTATGGAGGTGGGATGAAGGCTGAAGAGCAGAGGCGGTTGCTAGGGAACAACCCTCCCTCTATGTATGAGCTGTGGTCTCCATGGGAACCAGAAGAAACATGGCAGAGATCAGGGTCATCCTTGCTGATTGAAAAAACAAACAAGGAAGAGAGTAAAAGGCTCACATCTCATGAAACACTGGTGCCCAGAAGTTCTCATCACATACATAGGATTTCTTGGAGACTTTCGTAACACAGTCACAATAATCAACAAGACTGTATTTCAGCAGAACTGGATCTTCTAGCATCTCCAAATGCTTCACATGAACTCACTGACCCCCATCAGAGAGGAAGGGGAAGGTGCCCCCATTTTCCACATTAGAAAAGGGGAGATGGTGGGCTGGCAAAAGGTCTTACATTGAGTCAACGACAGAACCACAGCTTGGCCCTCCTGTGTCCAGCAGCCAGTGCTATATTTTAGCCCCGGACTTTTCATCCATTCTGCTCTACCATGGACCTGAGCTGTCACCAGGCCACCGGAATCTCTGCAAGTCTCCAGGGAAGAGTGCAACTCTCCTTCATGTTGCAAAGCTGCTTTTCCCACCCAGCACAAGCAGGTCACAGGTAACAGAGAAGAATTAGAAATATTCACAGATGCATCATCTCAGAAGTAGATTTTATTCATTGTGAGAAACCGAAAGATCGACAGAAATCTACTGATAATTCTTAGAAAAACTGGCAAGATATAAATCAGCATGTTTTTCCTTTACTTCCACCTCCTCCCTTTCCCTGTACCCTGGGCTGGAGACAGTTGCTAGATCTCATGGCCCATGAAACAACTCTCCCTCTAGCCCTTGTTGCGCTTCAACTCAGAGACCTTGTAGCGAGGGGGGGCACGGTGGAACCACTCTGACCAGGAACCATCATAAACAGCCACATCACGCTTGCCACACAGGTAGGCTGCCAAGGCAATGTGACATGCTGTGACACCTTTGCGGCACGTGGCTGTCAGGGGCTTTGAGAGATCCACTTTCTTCTCACGGAATATTTGTTGGATCTCCTCAATACTCTTCTCATGGCCAGTTTCTGTTAGGAATGAGTGGAAGGGTATGTTCACAGCACCAGGGATGTGACCAGATTCCAGCCCTGCAAGAGTGAACAAGAAAAGGAAACATGAGCAAGGAGACATTACCATAGGTGATGAAAGACACCTACAAAAGAGACATTAAAGAGACATCACTGCAGATACTCCCACTCTCTCCAAGATACTCATTTGTTTCAGGTGAAGATGAAGATGCAAAGCAGTATGGGGCTAAAAAGAGGAGGATGAAGATTATTCAACTTTGCTGAAGTCAAAACTTCCAGAATATTTAGCAAACTATTTCCCCCCTGAAAGCAATGAGAGGTAGGAATCTGAAGAAGCCCTAGACATGTCAAGAATCAAAGAACCACCACAGAAAAGATCCTAACAAAGGCATTAAGGGGATCTGTGTAAAGAGAAATGCAGCAGTGCATTTCTGACCTGTAGTGACACAGCTTTCAGAAGCASGAAGTGTGGCTTGTATGTGGAATTTGTGAAAGTAGTTATCTGTTCACAGTTTATTCCTGTGTCACCTTAAAATCTTATTTCAGATAAGTAAAGCAACCTTGAAGTCAGCCACATTACTGCTGAGGCAGCTATCCCAGGGCAATGGGGTCAGAGAAGTGAGAATTTAGATTTTATATCACTTCTTATCCACTTCATGGATGAAATAAGCATGGGTTCTGTTTTTCTACTGGTATAACCGACCACTTCAGGCAAGTTGAAAGTTGCATCTCAAGAACAAGGTCTTTAGAGAGAAGCAGATAAAAAATATGATGGATAAGATTTTCATCACACCCTTGAAATTCAAACTCTGTCACTATAGGCTTAATCAAAGTCCATCACACTCAATGGAAGCTTTTCCACTGACTTTGAGAGTGCTTTGGGTCAAGCCTCGTTGGAGCAGGAAACATTATATATTACGTTGAAAATGCATTTAAGGGAATGGTTCCTTGCTAGGTTTGAACTTCTAATGAGACAGCCCTGGGAAAGTCACATAAATAGTAATCTGTTTCACTGACAGCTTTCCACTTGCCTAAGTCATCAGGGTAACTGATCTCAGGAGATGGGAGAGATTGAGGCAGAGAACCTTTGTCACAGTCAAATGATTAAAGTATACCTAGTCAGAGACTGACATCACACATCATAATGACACTGCAGTTTCATCACTCATGCAGAGTGATGTCATGACATGATGAGATATATCATAAGGGGAAAACAGGGTTTTGGCAGGGTATTGAGGACGGGATTTTTGCTCTGCTGGACAAAGCGTGAGAGCCTAAAGACAATCAAAGCTGCCCTTAGTCAGCTTCACAAGATCTCTCCCTGTTCCAGATGGACCCTCTTTGTCTCTTGATTCATCCTCCCGAAGTGCCTTGGAAACCTGGCACTGTTGTCTACTAGTCACCTCATGCATCCTTCAGAAGTGTTTAGCATTACAGAGAGAAGCCAGAAGAAAAACTGCTGACTTCTGGAGGGACTACCATTTAAAAAAAAAAAAAAAAAAAAAGACTGTTTTGGACTGATGCTTTCACCACATTTTTTCCAGTTCCAGAAAACAACAACTCATCACTTCAGTACAGAGAACTGCAAAACCCACGCTCATTAATATAGTGTCTGTATGACAGAGGGGAAATAAAAATAATACAAAAAATGAGTGTGAGAAAACCTTGTTTGTAGTTCTCAGACTGCAGAGCTTCTTACTGGAGAGAGTTACGTGCCTGGGTTAGGCTACCACTTTTCCACAGTCTCAATGGTCCTGACCCTGTCCTTTGGCAAGGGTTTTCTGCAAGGCTCTGCTGCAGTACTGGTGATCACCCCAATATAGACAAGTCTGTGAGCTGCAGAACAGCAGTCTCACACCATCCTAGGGCACTGGGAAGTGTACTGAGATCAAGACGTTCTGGGGGCTGAACTAGAAGGGCCAGCTCTTGCTCAAAGAAGCTTGCTGGGCCACCGATTCAGTTCTTAGGTGTCCCAGGCTCCATGGTCATGATAGCTTTTCTAGACTGTTCACACATCTTAAAATAGGTAGGTTTGTACCCCTCTCTTAGTGGAGACTGCCGTGACATACACTCACCACCCTTAAACAACTCTTCAGTTAGGAGCTGAGGAGATCTGAAAACAACAGTCTCATTTTAGAGCATTTTTGACTTTGATGTATAGGGAGACTTCCTTGCTCCAGAGATTCAAAAGTCTTTTGGAGTCAGAGACCAGCGCTTGCACTCTGAGTGAAAAGATGGGGAATTCTGTAGAAACTGCATTTATGCATGTATGTGGGTGTTCAGCAGAAAGAAAGAGCTGACATTGCACAACCACAATCCCTTGGACGGCCTAAGAAGTGCTCTTGAGTGCTTGAGGAAGTTTCGTCAGCTCTCTCTCTGCTAGAACAAGAGCAGAGAAACACAGGACTGGAAGGCAAGGCTGGACGCAGTGGGGTTCTGAACAGGGGAGAGGATACATCTGCTCCTGCCTCATATGACACAGAGCATACTCCACGACAGATTCATGCAGTCACCCTTAGAAACTCCAGGAAGGAACCCCAGGATTACAGAGCCTGGCTCCCAGCTACTACAGTGATCACTTTATAGGCTCCCTCTCATAAAAGCATCCATCTCAGAACCAGTTTGGATTCTTGCCATGAAACTTCCCACTGAGGCACCTCCTTGCTCACGTGAGGAGGAATATTCATCTTCAATGTTAAATTTGTCACAGTCAGTCCATACACCATTTATCCTTGAGCTAACATTGCCCTGCAGCTGAAATAGTTTTTCTCCCTTTCTGCTATTGCTCCAACATGCTGACGGCGAGCACTCAGCACTCTCAACAGCCTCATGCCCTTAGCCTAAACCCACTAAGGGCTTGTTAGATACACTTTTCACTGCCTCGACCACCCTAGAAACAGTTCTAGGTGACCACCAGGCTTCTGGATAAGGAAGTGGTGTTTCCTAGCATCTCAATTGGTAGACAGGAGGTTAATAATTGCTGTTGTCAAGGCCAAATCACATCTGAGATTCTTGCACCCAACTAATTCATCCAAGTCTTATCCTCTTCTATTGCTTCCAAATGTGGGTCTTCAGCTTGTAAGAGAAACACAAGCAATTAAGTGTTTCGGGCTACTCTGCATCCAACCTGGCTCTCTGTAGCATTGTATTTCCTGTCACTTCTATCACTGCAGGTTGTACCTCACGTAATACTCCCCATGTGATCATTTAAACCTTCCCAAGGCTGTGCCAGCAGCATATTTCAGTAGCAACTCCATACTTTCAGTGCCTCGATGATTCATAAAAATATGAAATAAACATAGAAGTATAATGATGGGACCGTGCTAGCAACTTCCAGCCCCACAGATGTGCTTTCAGCACAAGCTATTCTTATCTCCCTTATCTCCCTTTCAGTCAGTTTCTTGGGCATCTAGCAGTACTTGTGCTAATTGCCCTCTTCTCACATTGAACTAATAATTGCCCCTCTAATATTAAGTCCAAAGTATTAATGAAGTCCAAATGGAATAAGCCTACCTTGTAGGTGCTTCCAATGGCTGGAAGAAAAGATCAGACATAACTTCCAGGCATGCATGTTCCCATTTCTCTTATCTGGCAAATCAATTCTGTTGGCAAGGAAATAGAGCCCTTAGCTGCAGTGCAAGTTTACTAAGGTATTTTGTTCAATTTTGCCTTCATTTCAAATAATTTTTCTTGAAGAGTTTTTTGAAAGCCTTCCAGTCTATCCATGTTATGATAATAGATCAACAGCTGCCTAGGTTGTGCTGTACCTCCTATCCTCAATACAAATACAAACTTTGCTAGTGTTTCTGTCCTACAGAACCATGCTCCGATTAAATTTATTAAATTCTTGCCTCATGGAGTTGCAATGTCACATGACTGATTTTTGACACATATTTGGGATGGAGATCGCCTGCCTCACAGATTTGAGCACATGGATATCTTTTGGTTATACTCCCTCTTTAGAAATGATCATTTCTGCTTCTTTCCTCTTCTTCTTGCTACCCCTCCCCCTACTCTGCAGACTTATCCTCAGGAGGAAAAAAAAATGGTAGCACAGACTGAGTATAATTCTGAGGCTGTACACAAATAATCTTTCATCTGAAACCCCTGCTAACTGCATAGCAATCCTATTTACTCTTTCTTTCCTTGTTCTCTTTTTATTCACTTTGCTCCAGCAGTTTTTGTTATTTGTTTTAATTCCTTTTGCCAAGTCTCACTCAGCTTGGCTTCTGGCAATCCTCCCTCACAATTTGTAACCTGTAATATGTTATCTTCTTCACTGCTTAATCCTCTTTTCCACATCTGTTAAGATTCTCTGCTTAAATACGTATTTTTTTTGTTGGCTATTTATCTAGCTAAGACTACAGCCCCTTCTCTCTAGCCTTTCCTGTTGTGATGAAAGATCCAGATGGAATTTCTTAACGTCAAAAAGATAAAAGACGTGCCTTGTCCACATTTAACTCCCCGTGGTCTTGGAGCTGGCTGGCTGCAGATAGCTGTTCCTTTCCAAATGCTTCCTCTGTTGCCTCCTTTTTTATCTCTCTCTTCCATTCAAATTGAATGCCTCGGAAGGGACCATTAGTGATCTCACCTAACCTACTGTGAACTCATTGGAAGGAACACTTTAAGCTTGGTCCTGGCTAGCTCCCTGAAAGTCCTTGCAGTCAGATCAATAGGCCTTTGCCACCAATGTCAGAATGCTGTGTGTGTCTACAGCCAGAAGAGTCAACTCTAAGAACCAGAAGGGCCATGGTGCTAATTCTGGCAGCTGATGTTTGTCAACCTCGTCACATGAATCAACAATTTTGGATTGTAGGTTCCTGTGGGTTGAAACAGACTTTGATAAAGTCTCTCACTCTCCATGTTGTGCCTTGAGTATTACTTCATGGTCAAAGTAGAGCCAGTCCACTCCCAGCTGCAGACTCCACTTGCAGAAGAGAAGGAAGAAGCAGCAACATTTAATTCTCACTCCCACTGCCACTGAACATTCAAGCTGAGCAAAAGCTTTATGTTTGCAGCAGGGAGGACTGAGAGCTGGGAAAATGGGCAAAACCTTAAGAGTTGTGTATGTGCAAGGGAGACAAGGACTACCCAAGGGCTGAGAGTAAGAAGAAAAATAGTTGGAAGCTCATGAAACAACTTTGGGTTTGCTTTCTTTTTTAGATGATGGATTTCTTGTCTGGCAACTTTCCCCTCTTTTCTCAGGTGTCTGCAAAAGAATTCAGAAATGTGCAACTTTTCTGTATGCATTTGTTCAGCTATAATTCTTGTTCCTCAGTTTTCAGTGCCCAATACTCAGAGAGAGTTAGCACTGGTAACCATCATGTAATTATTTTTACCATCTGCCCCTGGATTGCCTGGGATTATCTCAGTTCAGCTGGTTCCGCAGACCTGCACTCTGCAGCACCTGAGTAAGCAGGCCCTTGCAGAACCTGGTTGGGCCATTGCTGAATCACAGCTAGCGAGCAGGCCCGAGTTGCTAGTTCCTCCAGAAACACAGCACTGTGCAGGGATACCTTTAACCACTCAGTGCATAGGTCAGGGCTGCACATCTGATGGGCTTATGCTCCATGCTATGCATGAACATCCAAGCTTTTTCATCCAAAGCAATACCTGCATTTAAGACCTATGAGACCTGGCTTATAGAAACGCTGTCCATTTTTCTCCACCCTGGCAACCTGGGTAAACCTCTCCCAGCAACTAAAAATTAGCCATGTATTATGGCTTATCTTAAACACTACAGAGGTCTAAATCCCAGCAAGGTAGCTGCTGCATAAAAATAAAACAGGGACAACTAATTCTTACCACAAGGAACTGAAAAACTAGAGAGGCAAAAGAGTCAGCTGAAATTAGCCTCTTCTAGAGATGGAGTTCATGGAACTGGAGAGATTAATTGACTTAATTAGGAAGTCAAGAGCTGAGGCAATAATTAAACTGAAATCACCTGAGAACACAGCAAGTTCCTTAACCTCAAGACCATTCGTCTTCTCTAAATTGCAGGCAAGGTTTCTCATCCCTGATTGGATTACCCCTGTAATTAATCAACATTGATTTCAAATTGCTCTTTTAGGTGTAAGYGCTGCCTTTTACCCACTGCTGGCTGTAGCACAGCTACTGGCTAGTCTGGTTCAGAAGACTGTCAAGCTCCTGTGGAACAAGCAGCTGCAGCTGGAGTGCTTATCCTGCTGGATCTGCTGTGGGAAGCAAAACTGGACCACCACAAATAAACTGTTCCATGCTGACTCATTTCAAAGGAAAAATCTGTTTTCAAGATGCTGTCAGGAGCTGTGGTATTTGTCACCTCTTTGGGAAAGAGAATGTGAAATCCACCAGCTCCCAGCGAGGAGCGTTTCATTCACGTCTTGAGGTTAAAATTCAACCTTTGCTTTGATGGACTGCAGTAGGCGAAGAAACAGAATGAGCAATAAGCCTAACTCCCTCCCCTCCCCCAACAGTCTCCTCTGTCACTCCCATTACCTCTCTCACCTTCTGCATTGTCTTGCACAGGTTAAGTGTGTTTGCGGGGGCTCACTGTAGACACTTATGCGAACCACGTGTACAGAGCCATTCACAGCCAAACGCTCCTGAGGTTCCTAAGTGGGAATTTATTTCAGGACACGGTATCACAGTCAATGGCTGTACAGCAGCACACGCATAGGAAAACAGCCAGAACAGAATGACAACTGACCTGCAAGGCAGCAGCGCGGCACTGCCTCAGGACCGCAGAAGCCTGCTGCACACCCACTCCTGCAGCATGGAGCTCAACTCAAACCCAACAACTGTTGCTGAGCTTTTCTGTGCTTTGTTTTTGAAACTCTGCATTTCTTTTTAAACCGTTTCTGTGACTCCCTTTTGGAGGAGAGTTTATTCTGGGATATACCAAGACCTAAATTACACAGTAAGGGCCTCCTTTAACAACCAACTTGAATTTCATTCCAGGCACATTGCGCTACCAGCTGTCCCCTGCTGCTTGCGTGTCCAGTGTTTGACCGAGGTGACAAAATCAGTTTTTGTTCCTGTTACTTGGGGCATCCAAAAGAGAGAGAGAGGTAGACAGCCCATACATTCGGGAAGGGTTTGGGGCTCTTCTTACTTAAGCTTGTTAGATTTAATGGCAGAGAGCAAAGGACAAAGATCAGCTTGAGCAAGTTCTCTATTTGCTGGAAACCGGAGCAAGGAAAATGTCCCTTGGGTTACTGTATTGCCTAAAACCTGGGCTTTTGCTGGTGCATTCATTATGGTGAGAGGTGCCTGTATGAATACTGATAAGTTTGTGTGTGTCTGCTAGTGTTAGATAGGACCCTGAACAAACCCCTGGGAGGTCTTACCTCCCATGTTTGCATTCTGATTAACTTCTGCAGGGTGTGGGATGGGGGATCCTGGAGCCAACTGACTGCAGACCTTTTCTGCTATTTCCTCCTGCAGCTTTACAACCAACTACACGAAAAGCATTCTGTGAGGGCACTGGGATCCGAATGCTCAACTGGGGATCCCTTAAGGTAAATCAGTGAGTTAGGCTGAGGCATGCCTGTGCATTAGGAAAATCTGTTTGCTGGCTGGGAAAAGTTGTTACACCYGGACTAGTACCGACACTCAACCTGCTGTGGTGCAGGGGGCAGGTGCCGTTCCCACCTCCGTTACCTTGGTCCAGCTCAGTCCCCCGGAACCGACCCTCGGGGCGGGAATCCACCACCTGGAACCGCAGGGACCCCACGTTCTGTATCATCTCCTCGAAGGTCTTCAGCAGGGCCGTGTTCAGTTTGGCCTTAAAGACGGCTGGGGTGGGCTGGCTGACCTCCGCCGTGACGGGGTGGCCCTCCTTCACCCAGTTCTTGAAGCCGCCATCCAGCACGGAGACCTCCTTGTGCCCAAAGGCCCGAAACATCCACCAGGCGCGGGGGGCGTAGAAGGTGCCCAGCTCATCCCCGTCGTACACCACCACGTGGGTGTCGTTGCTGACCCCCAGGCGCCCCACGTAGTCGGCAAAGTGGGACTCGCTGGGCAGCATGAAGTCGTAGGGGGAGGACTGGTCCCGGCACTCCTCAATGTCAAAGAAGGATGCCCCAGGGATGTGTCTCTCCCTGAACTCCTGCCGGGCATTTCGCTGCTGCRGCGGGTACCAAGAGGCGTCCAGTACCCGCAGACTCGTCCCCACCCGCCCGGCCCGCACGGCCTCCGAGAGCCATTTGGCGGTGACCAGCGCCCTGCCTAGCACCTTCGGCGCCATCTCGGAGGGCCGAGGCCGGGCGGGAGCGCCGCCGGTGGAGACACACAAACATACAAAATGGCGGCAGCGGGGGGACGCGGGCCGGGAGGCGCGGCCCGAGGGGGCGGTGCGGGGGCGGGCGGTACCGCCCCGGGACCGGCCCGCCGGGAGGGCCCCGGCTCCCGCCCCTCGGCGGCGGCCGCCATGGCTGATGGGGACTGAGGGCGGGTGCTGCTCCGCTGAGGCCCAGCACGGAGGTACGGGGCAGCACGGCGGGCTGGCCCCGCTCCTTCCCCCGCTGCTGCGCGGAGGGAACTGCGGCCCCGCTGCCGCCGGAACTGGGGGTGTCCGGGGCAGGAGGGGTCTCAGCGGGAGGCGGCGGTGGTCCACCCTGCGTGAGGGGCGTCAGGGCCCCGGTAAGGCCTCGGCTGGAGATGGGCTCCGGGGCGGTGAGAGCGGTGGGGCAGAGCCCCCCTCGTCGTAGGGCCGTGCCTCACCCGGGGCGCTCGGCCCTCTCTGCTCAGGGTCCCTGGGGCTACACCGCTCCCCTCTTGCTGCTGTCAGCGCTGGCTGGTAGTCGCTGGAGGTGGAGGGACCAGGTGGGCTATGGGGCGCTGGGCGCAGGGCAGGACTGTGCCATGGCTGTCCTGCTCGGGGCAGGGTTTGGGCTGAGCTCTGTGAAACTCTTTATTTTCAGGGCTGGAGCATTTCAAACCCCTCACTGTAGGCTTAGCCAGCACCTCAGTGCAGACACAGATCTTTGGTCCCAAAATACATCTTTGTGCAGTCACTTTTTGTAAGGCTGGTCTCTAATTTGTGACTTTCTTCCTTTTGCAGTCAGGTGGATTCAGGCAAACCCCAGGAATCAGGTAATCTTGGCCAGGACTCAGGAGCAATGTCGCAACAACTCCTGTACCGTGCTCTGGTGTCTGCAAAATGGCTTTCAGAAGCCATCAAGTCCCAGCAAGCTGGTCTGGCCTTGAGAATCGTGGATGCATCCTGGTATTTGCCAAAGATGAAGCGTGACCCAAAGCGGGAATTTGAGGAGCGCCATATCCCTGGTGCAGTTTTCTTCGACATTGACCAGTGCAGCGACCGTACCTCGCCTTACGATCACATGCTGCCCAAGGCTGATGACTTTGCTGAGTATGTGGGGAAGCTGGGTGTGGGGAATGATTCCCATGTTGTGGTGTACGATGGCAGCGACCAAGGTCTCTTCTCAGCACCCCGGGTGTGGTGGATGTTCCGGGCCTTTGGACATGAAGCCGTCTCCCTTCTGGATGGTGGCCTGAAGAACTGGCAGCGAGAGGGGAATGTGCTGAGCTCTGGGAAAAGCCAGGCAGCTCCCTCAGAGTTCCACGCCTCCTTGGACAAGTCTCTGGTGAAAACGTACGAGGACGTCTTAGATAACTTGGATTCCCACCTCTTCCAACTAGTGGATGCGCGCGCTGCAGGACGGTTCCRGGGAGTAGAGCCAGAGCCCCGAGATGGTAATATGCCTCCTGAGACATTGGCATAATAAAAAGGGGCTTCATTTAAGGTGCCCATCAGTTTGACTCCTGTAGAGGTAATGAAGGGAAATATGGTTGTCTTTTATGGGATGGGACTTGAGGCAGTGTATCCACTTGTCCTCCTCTCCGTTTGACTAGCAAGTGCTGCTCTTTGAAAATTCAGGAGTGGGGAAGCTGTATTTTTTTTCTCATGAGGGGCTGGGGTGAGGAACATAGCTTTTGTACACCTTAAAGATATTCATTGGTCTTTTCACGTACTGGTGCTACTCTTACCCTCAAAAGGGCCTGTGGAGGTGCTTCAGTCAGTGCCTCATCAGAGTGGGTTGCTCTGATGTGGGGAAGATGTGGAGGGAACTGGGAGGAAGAACAGAACTTGACAGGATTGTGTCCATGTGGTAACCTGAAGGTTAGAGCCATCTTTCCTGAGTAATCAGTAATCTAGTAAAGCCAAGTTTAACAAAAATAAATGTATTTGTTTTAACAAAATATACTAACCAATAAATATTCCTCCCAGTGAAACAGAGAATGGGTTTTGCAATGGATTTGTCCCAGACAGTAGAGGTTAATTCCTATCTGTATTGCTTTTYCTCCAGGAATTGAGCCTGGTCATGTCCCTGGGTCGATGAACATCCCCTTCACCGACTTCCTCACAGAATCCGGCTTAGAGAAGACCCCTGAGCAGATCCGCAGTCTGTTCCAGGAGAAGAAGGTGGACCTCTTAAAGCCAGTGGTAGCCACGTGTGGCTCTGGGGTCACTGCCTGCCACGTGGCTCTGGGGGCATACCTCTGTGGCAAACCAGATGTCGCTGTGTACGATGGGGCCTGGGTGGAATGGTACATGCGGGCACAGCCTGAAAATATTATTTCTGAGGGAAAGGGGAAGACGGTGTAATAAGCAGGTTCGTCTCCCACCTGTGCAGATAATTTGCCTTGAAAGAGGATTTGGAAAAGATGGGTTTAGCATTCCTGGTTAAGTGTCTTGAGGTGAAGGTGTTGGGTAACAAGTATGGGCACATGGTGCTTTGGCACTTTCTCCTTASCCTACTGCTGCTGCTTAGGAGCATAGAGATGACCTGGGCAGCCAGCTCTTAGGTGACCCTGCTTGAGCAGGTGGGGTGAACCAGATGTCCTCCCAAGGTCACTTCCAATCTCAGTCGTTCTGTGATTCTGTGACCTTTTTACCATATCCAAATGGAAGGGAGAGAGTGCTGGTGGCAGCATGGGGAAGTAATTGAGTCAAGACAAGCTCATGACTTGGGACATTCCACCATGTTCACTCACAGGATGATCATACTTGTATAACTGTGCCTCGTGATCCTGCTCTCTGCCTCTGTCCTAGGAGCCATCCATGCACTTTATGGCCATTTTGAGTGCAAAACTTTGGGGAAAGACATAGCTGTTAAAGGAGCAAATATGGCTTCCAGGTTGGCACTTAGATTAGAGACTTTGTTTGGATTTCATCTTGCACTTGGACTCTAACTGCAATGTGTACTTAGCCAGTTTTGTACCCCCATGGTCCAAAATYCCCCTTGGGAAAAACAAAAGATTCTGGGATTAAAAAAGGGTAAATAAACATGTGTTTCAAGGCCTTTCTGCTGAAAGGAACTTACGTGAGTGTTGCTTGGGTGATTCCTTTTCAGGAACTCTATTTTTATGGGATCACTTTGTCTTGATGATTCAAATAACATGTTTCCTTCTCTCCATGAGTGGAACTATGTCTCTTACCCTCAACAAGCTCTTTGGCCCAGGAAAGATAATGGCGTGCCTCTCTCTTGGGACTTCTCACCGTCTTCCTCCTTTCAGTCCTTGTCCATTTGCTTTTTGGCCTAAAACTCCATGTTCGTCAGTCACAGCTCTTCTTCAAAGGCTGGATGTCAGCTCACATGGTGAAAATTGGACTGCATGAGAGTTTCCGTTCTTTCCATGAGACTTACCATATAACCTTAAAAAACTTAGGGGAACTGAGACCTACAGAGGAATAGCCCACAATGGCATGTGTTTTTCCCCAAGAGCATTGTCTTATATCTGAGAATTGAAATCCCCCGGGTATCCCTGACAATGTTCAAGGATTTGTTCTCTCTAGGATTTTCTCCTCTTTAAAAAAAAAAAAAAAAAAAGCCTGCACCTATTTTGGCCCACTGGTAACTTAGAAAGTTAATGAGACAGGTTCTGCTCTTGGGCTTGCAGCCACAGGTACCTGTGGACATCTGAGGATGATGGGGTCGTCCTTTCTAGGGGATGCTATGGATGCTTACGGTCACAGATTTGCAGGGTCCCCTCATAGGCAATGAATACAAGGGCTGGATCCTTTCCTATTGGAGAGTGTTTTATTCTTCACATTTCCTTTGGCCTCTGTTGGCTGCAGCCCTGGCTTCTTCCTGGGCTTGGCTTGCATGGACACAAGCTCCATTTCTGCTCACCTCCTGTGGAGCTAGAGTTTCACTGTCCAGATGATTTCTTCCTCTGTCCTCCCCACCCACACATACAGCCGACCCTTCTTTCCACCCATTTCCAGTGACTGAAAGCATTCAATTTCCCTACTTACATCCAGTCTAACAACCTAGCTCTTCAGGGACYTGGGGCTGGCATTACAGCAAGTGCTGAGTATACAGAGTGCACAGGGGTCTGAAACGAGCGACCCTTTAGTAGGCAGTGCAAGACACAGATCTGGATAAAATAATAAACCTTTATATTTGCCAGCTTCAATTTAGTTCTTTGGGCTTAGACTTCCCAAAAGGGCTTTTGCAGGTTACAGCAAGCCCTACAAATTGTTAAGACTTTAGGTTCTGAATCAAATTGACAGTTTAATTAATTTTATTCTCCTTCCTCATAGGGAAAGGTTTTCTACTCTCATGCTTTATGAATTTCCCTGCCCAGGTAATCACTGTGTTTTTAAAGGCTGGTAACAACACCTTCCTTTATCCCAAGTCGGGTAATTTTCTAGCAACTGTTTCCTGCAGGGAAAAGGGAAGAACTAGTCAGCATGTCATGCAGGACGTCTGATTGCAGTCTGTAGCGGAGGGCATTTAAAAAAAAAACTTTTTAAGCTGAAGTATGGTGTTGATGTGAAAACAAAAGGATAAGCACTGTCTGGGGTGACTGGCTGGGAACAAGTGGCGCTAAACTCTCGGTGGAGGGGCCTCCCAATCTGAGCAACAGAGGTGCTGCTTTTTAAGACACTTTAACTTAAAGATACTTGTACAGTGTTGTCTAGTATGGGATCTTATAGCAGGATCTGGCTTGTGATGTCTTTTCAGTTCAGGATTTCTAGCTTCTCCCACCATCAGCCAAGCTAAGAGGCTTTCACGTGGTGGGTCATTAAGGTTTAACACCCTGGGTGTGGCTGGAAGGTGAGGCTGCTTTTGTCAATATGTGGCCAGGCCCCTATGTACAGACAAACAGGAGTGCTGTGCCTGCTCTGTTTCTTCAGGAAAATTTAGTTATTAGAGAAAATTGACATATTCTTTCAGACTTTGTTAATCACATCCAATGGATGCAGGGGGCTGGCTTTTGCTCTTGTCCTTCTAGAACATTTGGCAATGCAGCTTAAGCACTGTGTTTCTTTTTTCTCACTGACCCCAGCAGTCCCTGAGGTCAATGGGAATCTCTCTGCTTCCTCTTGAGACTGAGCTGCTTTTCTCTGTCCTGTGTGTCGCAGGGAGGTGTCTGGTGCAACCCAGCCATCCACCTGGAGATCGCAAACTGAGTGAAAGATTTCCCTCTCCCCTTGCTCTACATTTTGACTGTGTGGCTTAATGACATCCAGCAGGGCTCTTCCCCGTCTCTGGTATGTGTGCCAAGGTTGGCATTACTCAACTGCCCTTCTCCTGGCCAAGTTTTAAACCACAAAATCTCAGTGGTTCTTCAGTTTCCCAGCTTTTGACAAATCTTTTACCAGATGCTTAGCTTTGCCTTGATTTCCCCATGAAGGACAAATGGAGAACTTCCTCCCCGCGACAAGATATTTTGTCTTTCTGGGGTATGCCCTGTTACATCATATATCAAAAATCTGTCCAAGAGCGTCTTCTGATATTCTCCCTCCTTTTAGCTGATGTCCTYACACTGCAGGCAAAGCACTGGGAACAGCCCTGATGTAGGAAGAAGGTCACATTGACCTGTCACGAACTTGAGACTGTAGCTTTTACAGCTCTCTATATAAATTTGAGAATCCCAGGCCAGCATGTAAACTCTTTATTGGTTTATTGGTATATTTTACTATCTGTAATACTTTTGTCCTGAAGCAGTTTTGGACTCTGTGAAAACAGTCTGGTCAATGGTTCTCTAACAGTAATCCCACAGTCCCTTGTTCCTCACATGTCTTCCTCACCCCCTGCCTTCCTCTTCCTTCCCTGCTGCCTAGCAGTCAGGTTGCACTATTTCACGCTTCATTTCCCACTGAACCTTTTGTTCCCCTGCAAACTTTCCCAAATCAGCCCTTCTTCTGCCAGCACCGCTGTCCCTTCCCACTAAGGACCACTGCATGAGCAATGGTAATCGCCATTACCTGCAGGGGCTTTTCTTGTTCCTCCCGTGTCTCCTGGTCCCAGCTCACAACCAGGTGCTATGTGACTGTTTTCTCTCCTCCTCCCAGCACTCTTGCAGCAGAGGTGCTAAGTGATGCACGTACACACACAGAGTTTACACACTATTTTGAATGCAGGTGCATTGCTCACAGACCACATGAAGCACAAATAGCTGGAGAAAGATTAGCTCACCAGCATACCATGGGACCTTTCTCTTCCGGCTCCGATATGCCTGGCTCAGCTGGCAGTCAAGCTGGGCTCTGTTGGCTACACGTGAACTGTCTTCCTCCCACGCCCAAATCCAGTGTAGGGAGTTTTCTTTTCCCAGTTCACTGTTGGCTTAATGGCAAATTTCAGAGCATTACTTGCCCTCTCCTCCCCACTTCCTATAGAGAAGAGAGAGGAGATGGTTTCTTCTCCAGTGCCTCATGCCACAGTGTATTCATTAACTAAATGATCACGCACGTTTAATCCCAGACGTGGGTTCCCAGCCTGCCAGAGTGGTGATGCTGTCTGTGCCAACACACGGTGATCCCTGCTTCCACTGATGCTCCACAATGCAACAATTCCCTAAGAGCTCTGCAATGTCAGTGATGCATCGAACGCCATGTACCCAGCTGACTTGTCAGGCTGCAATGTATGTACAGAGCACTGCAGCGTGTGTAGCTTTCTGCAGGTTTGTACTGCTGGCTGCTGAACCAGGAAACTCTCAGTTTACCCCCTGCTCTGTTTTCCTCAGCTCTTGCCATCACCTAGCTACCCCGTGGCTGTCCAGCTTTTCATGCCCCCAGTCTATCTGTGCAATTGTCCCCATGATTAACTGGGTACTCAGCGGGGCTGTATGGTGTTACACAATCACACTGCCATGTGTAAGCTCTTGCTTGCTGCTGTCTCTGTGCATATATTTTATATACAATTATCATCAAAGCAGGAGGAACAGCCATTGGATTATTTAATTTTATTTCTCCTCTGTTGTATTGCTTAATTTTAATGGACCTTAACAGAGGCATGCTAGTTGCATCTCAGCACTATGTCTGGTGATGGTGTGCAAATCAGGCCTGTATTTAGCCCACACCACCAACTCATCATAGCATTCCAGTTGGTAACTCACCCCGGACTGACTTCTTCCTAAAGACCATTTTCATGTACTATGGGGAACGCCCTGGCCTGGGGGTTTTCCAGTAAAGTTCGTGCTGTATGTTGCAGAAAAGAAGGCTCTGGGGAGGGGAGTGGTGTACCTTGACCTCTTTCCTTACTCATACTATACCTCTTTAGATCTACCAACTAACCTTTCACACCGTGGCGCTGGGGTGAGCAAGACTTGAAGTGCTGGCCAGAGATGGAGGCTGGTGTTGATGGAAGAAGGTGTGCTCTGAATACAGACCATCCCTGAGCCGTGAGCAGCATTGGCATGGGAGAGGTTGGGGAAGAAGGCGTCGAAAAGAGATTGGACCTAAAAAGGAGCAAGAGGCTGAGGGGCTGTGAGAGGAGGAAASGGAGATGGGGTGAACCCTTGACAGAAGAAGGAAGAAAACTAAGGCAGGGCAGATTTCTTATAGAGGGAGATAAGGGGCTATAGGCTGCCACCCAACTACTGCATTCATATCAGAGAGCCACAGTCCTCACCCTAATTCTCTGCTGGAGCTGCGGCCAGCACAGGCAGGGTCCTGCATCCCTTGTACACCAGAGTGCAGGGCAGAACTCTCAGTTTTGCTGTGGTTTGACTCAGAGCCAGAAGTAGGAGGGCAACAGTCCCACAGCCCAGAGCTGTGCTGCACTGTCTGATGCTTCAGCTCAGGTCAGTGTTTGTCTGAGCATCTTCGATGCCCACCGCTGCTCAGTGGAGACTGGTCCAAGGGCTGGGCACTAATTTGGGCCAAAGTCCACTCCATACAGGTAGGCAAAAATAATTTTTCATCCTCTCCCTATTATTGGTCACTCTAGTGCTGGCCAGCTCCTGATAAAAATTAAGAGAGATCCAGAGTTACTTGAATTTACAACCTGCAGCAGCTGAATTGTTCCTGTGCTTAAATTAGCTGGAGGTAGCAATCCTGAGACCTTTTCCGTGTCACCCTCTCTTCCCCTCCTCCCCTTTGCACTCCTCCACAGAAGGAGCAAAGTACACACTTAGACTGTCTTTGTGAAGGAAGTCCTGGGTGTTTGGGGGAAGGGAGATGCTGCTTTCACATCCTGTAATGGTAAAAGGGAGTGATTTTAAGTAAAAGAAGAAGAAAGGATGAAAAGAAAGGGAATATAAGAGTAAAACATAGTCTTTCTCTTTATCCACCCTCTTCCCCCAATAAACCCCCACCTCAAAAGACACGAAGAACTAGGTGCAAGAACAACAGTGTTTGCAAGGTACCACGCTGTCTCTGCAGTGCTGCATTGCCCGGGCAAGGAGGAGCCAGAAAGTTGCTTAGGTGAAGGAAGACTTTGGGCCACATTCAGATGAAACATCAGCCTCTCCTTTCCATTCCTAATATGCTCGAGCTGCTCGCGAGCACAGCTGTGCTTAGGTGGGAGTGGGAAAAGCAGAGCTGCTGGAGAGAGAGCTCGTTCAGGTTGTGTCTGTGCCAAGGAGTGCATTTGAACAGAGTCCCATGGGGCATGAGTTGCTGAGCTCCGGGCTCGGCCTGGCAGGAGTGAGTGGCAGAGGCAGGGCTCGATTCGGTACGGCAGGATTGGCACATTGGCCTCAGCGGGTGATATGTGCCTGGGGCAGAGGTAAAACTCCACACAGAGCTAAGTTAAAATCTGAGCTCTCTGTTGCACAAAGAGGGATGGCAGGAACATAGGGGAAGGACGCAGGGGGTCTCTGGCTGGCATGGTTTGTGCTGGTAGGACAGCACTGGGGGGGAGCTTGCTGAGTCAGTGACTCTTCCGAGCTGGAAGAGAAATTATTCCTGCCCCCTGCCAGCACTTCATGCAGATCCAGGATACTGTTCCCAGAAGTGTCCCTACATATGTTAGCAAGAAGGCAACAGTCTGCATATTTTGCAGCAAGAACAGTGTGGCAACTGATGCAGCACTGAGCTGTGAGCCTGGGGTAATGGATCTCCTGAAGAGAAAGCTGTGGAGTACAGCACTGATGGGCTTAATCTGCTGACTGCCAGGGAGCAGGTTGTTCTTCCTGACTCCGAGGAAGCTTGCAGGCAAGAACCAGGACTGGAAGCAGGCAGACTCCCAGCTGCAGGGCTGGGGTCATGTAGTACAGTGCAGCCCCCTTCATTACAGCATCCTCATTGCAGGGACAGCGGGCTGGGAAGACTACAGTTCCCAGCACCCTTTTGTGCATGTCCCTGCAAACTACAGTTCCCAGAACCTTTTAATGAGCCAGAGAGGATGTCTATGGAAATAAATGCTGACGATTTTTGCATAACACCCTGCACCTCCAAAGTGCTGGCCGGCCCTTGGTTAGTGAAAACGGGATCAGGGGAAAAGCCAGGGAGTGTCAGCACTGTGGAGCTGTGGTTTTGCCCACCCCTAATAGCTGCAGCGATATCCTCCAGCACAGAGCATCCTTCCTCCCCTCGGGACTCCCTTGGCAGTCACAGGGAGGACCCTGGCCCCCAGGAAACACGGCTGCTGCGGAGGGAGAGGCAGATAAACTACAGATCCCGGCATTCTCCAGCAGGCAGCACCTGTGGCAGTCCTTGCACGCCACGGCTGGGGATGAGGATGAGGATGGAGGGCGGGGAGGAGATGCAGAGCGCCGTGGGGCTACGCTGCACCTGGGACATCCCACCACCCGCTGGCACCCAGGCCAAGTGGGTGAGGCTCAATGTGGGGGGCACTGTCTTCCTCACCACCAGGCAGACCCTGTGTCGGGAGCAGAAATCTTTCCTGTGTCGTTTGTGCCAGGGCGAGGAGCTGCAGTCAGACCGGGTAAGGGAGCTGGGTTGCCTCCCGCACCGTGCCCCACCGAGCATGGGGAGGGCTGGAGGGATGCAGGGATGGAGCCAGACCCCAACAGCTGCAGGAGTAACTGAGTGAAAAATGCCTGCTCTTTCTCCTCCATCTCCTGGGAAGGATTTCCCCTTGCCAGATCCCACCTTGCTGTGTTGTAGCCTGACACCTGTCTTTCCAAGCTGGGGAAAAGAGAGGCCATCTGCCCTCCACCCCTGCTCTCCCGCCTCTCTATCACCCACATCCCCTGGGTCTGCATCCCAGCTGTATCTGCCTGACTCAGCCTTGTCCCCTACAAGGGGGATCTCTGCTCTCTCACACCAGGCCTGTACGCACAGTTGCAGAAGGAGACTGACGCCTATTTTTTTGGCTTTCTCAGCTGGGTTGGTCCATGCTGAGGCAGGCATGCTGAGCATACCAATACAGGAGTTAAAATCCAAGCTGGACCGACTTGGCTAGGGATTCTCAGGGGCCCATGGTTTCCAAGGAGTCTTAGAAACAGTGGACATTTTTGCTTAGGTTTGTATTTTCTTATAGTCTGGAGCATTTGAGGGTTGGTTACAAGTTTCCCGTGGGGCTTTTCTCCTCGTGGTCTATCTCTGTTGCTAGGATGAGACTGGTGCATACCTAATAGATCGGGACCCCACTTACTTTGGACCCATCCTGAATTTCCTCCGTCACGGGAAGCTGGTCCTGGATAAAGATATGGCTGAAGAGGGTGAGTCTTGGAGCTCAGAAACTTCCTACATAACATCGCTGCTGTAGCCAGGACAGAGTAGGACTTGTTGTTGATCTTGTTGTCTCTCATTCTCCTTCTGGAGGTTGATGTGGAGGGATTTGAGAGGGCTATCCCTGCAGCTCTTGGAAAGCATACCGATGTTTCCCTTGCTAAAGGGGTTCAGAGTAGGTGAGGAAGGCATCCTACAGGTGTTGTGGCTTCACGACTGTTCGTTCAGCAGAGATGTCACCAAGGTGGAAGTAGGCAAGATCTTTCAGCCTCAATAAACCATTTTTTATTTGTTCCTGATCCACTTTTAACCAGGCTCTGTGACTGAGTTTTCTGTTAATGACTGAGTGTTTCTAATTAGGAATGAAAAGCCAGAAGACCAAAAAAACCAAGCTCATCTCCTCTACTGACTGTAATAAAGACCATCATTAATCAGTGATATGCGATGTATGCTATTAGTGCTCTCATGGGTTGTGGACTGCAGCAATTCCAGTGGAGCAAGCCAGACAAACCAATCCCTCATTTGAGGTTGACAGGGGGTCCAATAGGATAACTCAGTAACATCACGGTGTTACCAGCCAGCAGTCCCCAATGCCTCGGGGTTTTTTGGATGCTAGAGTCTAACAAGGAGCCAATTCCAAAGACAGGCTGTGCTGTCCAGCCCTTGCCAAGCACAGTTTCTGCATGTTCATTAGTCTTCTTGCCTCTCTCTCTTACATATTTTTACCTAATGCAAGGAAAGTTTTCTTCAGAATTGTCTTATGAGTTATAATTCCAAAAATATATCTAAGCAATGGTACAGAATTGTAATAAACACAATTCTGGGGTGTTTCCTACTTGACATTTCTTGTAATCCTGAGGTCAGACAGAGTTCATCCACAGGTTTTAACATAAAATCTGAAGCATAAACAGGAGTCCCGTTCATAGCTTAACATTGCCTTTTGTTCCTGCTGCAGACACTCAGGCTGGCATAAAACTAACCCRTTAGACGATTCACAGCTGAATGAGGGACTCAGAAGAGGTCTGAGTGTGTCAGGTAGTGAAGGATCAATCTCCCCACCTGCATTGTCAGTGTACTGCCCTGGGGACGTGCGAGTGTTGGCTCCTAGCCACCTTTCCCTTACCGACCCTCTGGGAATCCACCTCCCTTTCCCTGAAGGCCTGTTAGCAAACAGGTGAGTCTCAGGAGAGGCGACGGATGCAGACACCACAGAGAAAAAAACCAAAACACTTTTCTGTTTACCTGCTTTGAGGTGAAGCACAGGGGAGAGAGCCAAAGATCATCTGAAGTCATATGGGACTGCGAGGTGGGTGCAACTCCAACTGGCCCAGGAGGAAAGTTGGGATTTTCTAGGGTCTTTTGGTGACAAGGTCTGAACAGGTTGTGGTTCTCTGCCTTAAGAAGAGGGCCTGAGCAAAGTGATAACTAGTGGTCATTGAGAGAGGCTGGAGCATACATTTATTCTCCTTGGCCAGTTATCTGGGAAAGGTATTAGCAGTCCTCGGCACAAGCCTTCACTGGCAGTGCCTGTTTCTGTAGTAGCAGGCAGCATAAGGAAATTGGGGTGAGCATTAGAAACGCAGAGAGCCAGGGTTCAATTCTCTGCAGTAAGAGTTTCAAGCAACAGAAACCTGTTAAAAAGTGAGGCTGCAGTGTCATTTCTCCCTATGGACCTTGGGAAGCTCAGAATTGATCTTTTGCAAGCCAAAAAACAAAGACGGGCTGTTAACGTTCTGTCTTTGTGGTCCTTCTGTCTGTCTTTCTCAGGGGTCCTAGAAGAAGCCGAGTTCTATAACATTGGTCCTTTAATCCGAATAATCAAGGATCGACTGGAGGAGAAGGACTACACAGTAACTCACGTATGGAGAGAAATGGCAAGGAAAGATAGAGTGGGGTGGGCGAAGGAGGGAATGTGGAAAGGGAGAAGTGAGTCTAGAGGGAGAGCAGACCTGGGAGAAGCAGCAAGGAATGGAAATTACAGTTTATGTGCTAATGTCTACATAGCAAAATCTTGCAGGGGACAAGCTACCACCATTTTGGTTACAATAAACATGTTACAGGCTTGTTTTGCATTCCCCAGAAGTAACGCTGGATGTAGCCTCTGAAACAAAATCAGCTCCTCTAGCTTTTGGAAGAAGGCAGCTGGTTGCTGTGGGATGTGGAAGAATGTTTGTGAGGAGAGCGAAGGTGTCGTGGGGAGGAGGGCTCTGGTGTGGGGAGTCCTGGGAGTGTGATCACAGTGAAGAGCATGGGGATACCTGTAGAGAAACCTGGAGGGAACAGGTGAAGAGATGGCTGTGGAAGAGTTAAATGCAGACAATGAGGCACAAGGAATCAATCCTGTGGCACAATCACGCCTTGTCTTGGCCAATAACCTTTTAAAATCTGTCTTCTGGGAGTGTTGGCTCATATCTCGCTTTTCATCATGTCTGCTTCAGGTTGTAAGCCTCCAGCAACACAGTCACTTTGTGCTCGCAAAACCCCATCAGCATTTGTGGCATTTGCATAAATGACTTTGTAACGACAAATGCAAACTCCCCATCGAAAGAGCCCGGTATCTTCTGGGGACAATGCAGGAAGCACTCAGCTCAGTCCTTCCTCTCCAGAAGAGATACCATTTTTCTTGCTCCCCATGACAGCATAGTGGAAAGTTGGGTTGTGGTTTCCACTCCCCTTTAACCTGGGACATGGGGAAGAGGACAGGTCTGTCAAGGAGGGGTACCACCACTTCGTTCTGCAGGAGGGCAACAGCCTTTAGCATCTGACTATTGTCAACATGCTCTGCAATTTTGCTGTCAGGTGCCTCCTAAGCATGTCTACCGTGTGCTACAATGCCAGGAAGAGGAGCTCACTCAGATGGTTTCCACTATGTCGGATGGATGGCGCTTTGAGCAGGTATGGAGAAGGTAGAGGAGGGTGGGATGGAGTTGTCTTTTGGGGAAAAGATCATGGATACCATACAGTCCCCAGGCAAGGCACCTTCCCTCTCTGAGAATATTGGGTCAGTCATTGACGGTGCTGTCCCACTGGCTCTCTCTTGCCCCTTCTCTAGAGGTTTAGGGGATACTGTGTGAGGTTAAACTGTTTTGCATCCTGGCTGACTCCTCTCCTGGTTCTCTGTGCTGCCTTCTCAGCTTAGTTATGAGGCCTTTCTATTGGGGGTATGGATTGGACTCTATGCTGCATGGTGGGCTTTCTGCCTTGCTCCCCAGGTGGAGTGGATGTTTGCAGTAACAAGTGCTTGTGATTCTTGCTCTTGTCTTTTATAGCTCGTCAACATTGGCTCATCCTATAACTATGGGAATGAGGATCAGACAGAGTTCCTGTGTGTGGTCTCCAAAGAGCTGTACAACTCCCCCAGTGGCCTGAGCTCTGAGCCCAGCCACAAAGCCAAGGTGAGACCAACTTTGCTATGGCCCTGCTCCCGTTGCCTATGAGATCCTTCACTCTTATTTGTTCCCTCTTTCTTTCCTCTCTCCACTGTGACTGTGGGGCACCTCAGTGGTGAAATACAGGGGCTTGTCCTGGTGTTCAGCACCATGGCATTAAACCCATTGCCCAAAAGGAGGAGTGCATGTGTTGAGAGTGGTGGTGTCCAGCTGTGTGTGGCAAATGGCTTTAGCAAGTGACCCTGGCACTTCTCATGCTACTCTTAACATCCCCCTCATGCCTCCTCATGACTGTGCTGTGTGTGTTACTGCCTCTAGGGTGTGATTTCCCTGAAGGTTTTGCAGCATTCTCTTTCCTTTTGCTGAGTCCCAGCCTAAGGGGCAGGAGATCACCTGCTCCCCTTTTGAGGGAAGGACAGAAACGTGTGGCAGTGCAAGACATCCTGTAGACACCTAGGAAGGAGCACTTCCTGGTGATGTGACTGATGGCAGTTGTTGGGCAGTGGGATCACAGCACTTGTAAGTGGGTTAGATAGCCCTGACGTGATGCTCCAGAGGAAGACAAGTCTCTTTGCTCCCTGACCCAGAGCTGTCTTGGCCCTGGCGAAAGGTCCCTTTTTATTCCAGTGTCATGACCATTGCTTTATTCCCTTGTGTGTCAGAAAGAACTGCCATGGCTCATCTTGCAAGTATCTCCATTCTTTCTTCCCTTTGTCCTGCATGCTGGGCCACAGAGCACTGAGGAGGACCTGGAGGAGGAAGAGCAGGAGGTGGAGGAGGAGGCAGAGGCAGAAGCAGAGGAGAAAGGTGCAGCAAATCCTTGAGGAAAATGATAAAAATAACTCCCCAAGCATAGACCCGTCCACCTTTCTGGTGAGAGCTCACAGCTAGCAGCAAGGAAGGACTAGGGCAGGTGTGGGGTGTGGGGGCAGTCCTCTCCAGGAGCAGGAGTCTCTCTGGAGATAAAGCTGGCAGGGGAGAGCTGTTACCGTGGCTGCTGCTTTGTATTTTAAATGGTTTGGTTTATTTATGGTTATATTTTTATTTGCAGACTGTCCATCTATTCGGGATTGCACTAAACTCTTTCTTCCTCTGGACCCTCCCTTCTGCTCCSCTCCGTGTCCATCCCAGCACTGTCACCTACCTCCCATCCTGCCCCACTCCCCAGCCTCCAGCATCCTTCCCTCTGCTCTCTTTGCCCTCCAGGGCTCAGAGTGGTCCCTGCCCGGGGCCCTGTCTCTCTCTGCTCCTCACTTTTCCTCCTCTGCAGGTACGTTACCTGTCTGCACTCTCAGCTCCCACCAGCCTGAGCTCTGCATGAGTGACTCACTTCCCTCTTGTGGGTATGGCCCTGGTTTGTAGAGCTTGGGGAGGGGAAGGAGGGAGGGGAGGTTGACTCATCCCTAAGGTGGCTTTTCCGATTCTCATTTTATGTGTGCCCTTACCTGCCAAGCAGGCCCTACTGCTCCGGACCAGAGGCTCTGGCAGCAGAAAGTAGAGCGCAGCTGGGAGAAATGAAGACAGGTGGAAATGAATGCAAAGCAGGCAGGGGTGGCACGGGGAAGGGGGGGAAGTCTGCCACGTGTCTGCCTGACACGCATGCCAGATCGCTTCTCCAGACTGCTGTCCGCAGCGCCTTTGCCTGCCAGCCCGAGAGCACTTTGCAGAAGGCAGCCTGTTATTTTCCCCTCCCCGCTCTCGCTTCCCTAGGCTTTGCCCCCACTGCCTCTGCCAGGGTGAGAGCGCAGTGGGAGAGGGTGGCGAAGGCAGAGCAGAAGCACCTGGTCCCCGCTCCAGATGTTCTTGCAGCTGTGTGCAAAGTGAGCCTCTGTGCTCTGCCTCCTGCTCAGGGAGGCTGCCTGGCCAGCGTGCATGGGGCTGGGTACAGAAAGCTTTAGAAGGAGTATTCCTCTCTCATACTGGAAAATTGTGAGGCTCTTGTTAAACCGGAGGTGCTCAGTGCCACYCTCTGTCCTGGTGGAGGGCACTGGTTAGCTGGCTGATATTTCTCTCTCCCTCTGTTCGAGATCCTCCTTGTTGATGGCTGTGTTATTCTCTTAAAAGTCAGTGTATGTTAATCATGCGGACTTTTCCATCCTTTTTCTCTGTTCTCCCACCCTCACTCCTCATCTCTTTTCTTTTTCTTCTGTTCTCATTTCCTCTGTCATTTCCCTTTTCCTGTTTCTCACTCTCCCCTCCATGCTCAATCACTTTTTTTCCTGCCGTTGATTTTCTTTCTCTCTTTCTCTCTCCTTCTCTAGCTGTTACAAGCCAGAGGTCTGAGGATGTGATCCCAACACTCCACTCCAGCCTTTTCATTTCTTGTTTATATTTTTATTTTTGTACTGCAGTGTATGGCAGCCCCTTGCCCCACGGTGACACCACCTAGCCCCCTTCACTCTTCACATGCAGCCATTCTTTTTTACAAACTCACCTCGGAGGCCTGAGGCTCAGCCCTGGAGGGGGGCAGATGCTCCAAAGAGCCCCTGGGCTGCTGTAGGGGCTGGAGCCCATGGCCCCTTCCCAAGCCTAGCAGGCTGGCTTTCCTTAATGTCACAGTGGCCCCTGCTGGGGACATCAGTGATCAGCCACTGCAGCCTGTGGTCCTTTCCTGAACACCCTGGATGCGACTGGGGCCCCGAGGTGGTGGCAGCTGCTGTAGGACCAGTCCTCGCTCCTTTGCTGTTGGAGGCAGCTGGTCTGGGCTTGTGGCCAGAGGGCAAATGCAGAGCCACTGCCCTTTTCTGGGCCACCTGCACTGCTCGCGGGATGTCCCTGTGCTGGGTATCACGCTCCTTGGTGCCTCCCTCGCTGTCCCCCAAAGCAGCCCTGTGTTGACAGGGTGAGGAGGAGACAGGCGCGCTGCCCAGGTACCAGGAACACGCTGGCACCTGATGTCGTGTCTGCTAGCACGAGGAGATCCCTGCCTTGGGGAGCGAGGCCTTTGCTTCACTGCTCTGTCTGAGGACACCAGGTTGTAACTCCTGAATAAAATTCACAGTCTGTTCCTCCTTGCCGCCTCTCATTTCAAGTGGCAGAAATTTGGTGCTGGTAGAAGGGGGTGGGAGCTGGAGAAGAGGAGTTTGGATTCATCACCTGAAGCCACCAGAAGCTGCTTGTGCTGCGCCTGTCTTCTGGGGGCTGGAGGTACTTCCCACTGCATCTGTGCTGCATCCCCACTGCAGGCAGCTGGGCTACAGAGCCGGTTTGCTTATTGGTATCTGCGCTCCCTAAATCATAACAATAAGCGAGGACCACCTATCTAGCTAGCGTAGGACACAGCTGAGAGGGAGGGCAGGGGTGTGGAAACTTTTGCCAGTTGCCAGTGCCAGGATTGGAGTTTGGTCAAAAAGATACAAACCCCAAGATAATTTTTAACAGAGTAAGGCAAACTAGAGCCAAAAAAACCTTCAAATTGATTTTATTTCTAATTCCAGAGAGTGGCCCATTGTATATATATATACACACACACACATATATATATATATGTATATCTTTAGTAAAAAAATCAAACCCATAGCAGTCACCGTTTAAGCACTTAAGCGCCCTTAAGCCTTCTCCTTCACCTCCTGGATTATCTGAGTTAGGAGATGGAAGCAGTTGAGATGCCCTCTTGTTAAAGGTATTTAGAAGGGCTGAGGGAAGGGGATGGGAGGCTGCTCCAATGTTTTTACTGAGGGGCCCCGGGGCCTTTGCCTGAGGGAGTCCAAGTGCAGCAGTGGAGGCTGGGTGCTGCTCCAGCAGGGAGGCAGGACATGCGCTTGGGGGTGTGATGCTGGACTCATGCCTGGAAGTCAGTGAGACGTGAAGAGTTGCCTGGCTGAGCTGAACAGCACACTGAACAGCACACGCCAGCTAAGAAAAGAAGCAATTAGGGAGATGGAAGAGGAGGAGTGATGGGAGGGGAAGGGGGAAGAAGGATGAGCAGCAGGAAGGAAGAGGAAGGCAGATTGATTTCACAGTTACTGGAATCTCTAACTACATCAGTCACATTTTCTTTCAGCAAATGTTCCAGCATAAGATTGTGGCTGAATCACATGGTTCATGGAAAGTTCAACTCTCCTTATTCCTTTTCTCAGAAACCATCAGCTTGGGACTGTTGCTGTGTGTCGTGTCCCCCCCTCACCCCACTGCCAACTCTTTTGTATGGATGGCCTAAAAACACCTTGGATGCTCCCTGGGAAGCACTGAGGGGGAAGAGGGTCTGCCTGCTTTTCTCTACAATCCCCAGTGCAGGCTTTTTTTACCCTGCTCAGAAGAGCATCCTGGGTCTGACAACATCCCACACAGAAACTCTCTCTGAGAGGCAAGTGAGCAAGATCAGGAATGAGTGCCATGTGAGTTTAGGTCTGATGGGGAGAAGGCAGAGATGCACTTTTCTCAGCTCATGGTTTGGTTCATCCAGCCCAGTACTTGAGTGATCCTGGTGTATACTCCATAGTGATTTGGACGTGCGCATCCCATTCCCCAGCTGACCAAACCAGCCAGAAACCACCTGCCACTGGGTTCCTTGCAGGCCAGCGGACCTCCAGAATCACCCTAGAGAAAGGGAAAGAAAAATGGGGTGATTGTGATCCACCAGCTTCTCCTGCTGGATGATTACACTAGCTTTGAGTCCCTCTGTATGCAGATTCCTGCATCCCCTCAACTCATGCCTGGGACATCTGCAACATCCCTTGTACCTTAGGCAGATGTCAAAAACAGTCTTCAGTGCAAACATCCGACCCATTGTTGCATTCCTTCATCATGCAAATTCCTCCCCCTTAGCCAGCTCCCAAGAAGCTGACAGCTCTGTTGTTTCCTTCTGCTCCATGTGGCATTTCCAAATATATGGAGAGCAAGGAAGCTGGTGGAATTTAACTGGATACCCAGAGGGATGGGAAACAGAGGAATTCCTTGAGATTGATAGTAATGAAGGAACAGACCGGTTACTGTGTGTGACAGATGCTAATGAAGCTGAGGGGTGAAGAGACTGATGTAGACTTGGAAGTGGGAGGTAAAGGGTGGAGAATGGGCTGAAATGAGAAAAGGAGAAGTTTAAGTGTATTTGGATCCTGTCTAAGGCAAAGATTCTGGGAAGAAGTGGTCCTCAGAGCTGTTGTTGGCCACTTAGACCAGAGGAAGGGTTGGGGGAGTCAGGCATTTTATGGTCTTTTCACCCTTGTTTCAGGCTATGGAGTGCATTTGGGAGACTCGGGATACACCCCACCTCCAGTAGTCAACCCTGACAACTCCTCTGTCACCTGGCAGGCATCTTTCTTGCCCTTGTGGTACCCAGCACACAGCATCCTGGGAGAAATCATGTAGTGATAGGCCTCGCTGCAGATGTCCTGCTGGATGAGCTGCACGTCCACCTTCTGCAGAACATTGCTGATGTGCCCTGAGGGGTAGAGCACCAAAAGCAGTGCAGGTGAGCAATGGTGGAGCTTCCCACCATTTACCGTGATCCCCCAGCCCATGCCCATCTCACTGCATGCTGAAAGCTGCCATCTGAATTACTGTTCTGCTCTCCACTGGCATCACAGTCTCCGACTTTCAGCAGAGCACTTCACCTGCATGGAAGGAGTAACGTTCCCCTGCAGTCTCTTTCCCTACAGGGATATGTTGTCTGCACTTCAGCTCTTGGGAAAAGGGGGATTCTGGTTTGGGGAAACCTCTGAGATGTTAGAGTTTTGGATTTGCTTCTCGTTGAAATGGTTGTCAAGTTCTTCTGACTAAGTATACAAACCAGAAGTGTCCACTTCTGGATAGACCTCTGAGTGTTTCCGTTTAGGAAGCAACTGGAGGAAGTGTGTGAGTGTGGGTGAAGGCACTAAGCTGACCTGGGTGAACACATCTATATTACTGTGCCATGCACTACTAAAGAACAGCCTGGACCTGTTTGTTGGCCCTATGGGGAGGCAACATGAGGGGTCATGCCCATACAGCTAAACTCTTCCTCACAAAACAGAATGGACTCATCCATACCACCCCATGGGAACAGGTCTTGGTCCATGCTGTCCCCCAGCAGTGTGCAGGTGCTACGTGGCCAAAATGGTACCAGGGCGCATGCTGACAATTACACAGTGTGATCCTTGGGGGACAGTGCTCAGACCCTGCACTGCTCCCATTGAATTTACTAGTGCAGGTGTTGCTGGGGGGACCCAGGTCCTGGGATCTTTGGCATGGGGAAAACGTTGCTGCAGGGGCCGCAGACAGGTGTCCCCAGGAGACCCAGTCCTGGTTTGATGAAAAGCAGTTTTTCATCTCTACTCTCTCTGGTGAGGCTCTGTCCCTGGGGAACGACCCAACAGGAGCCCACATATCTGTGTAGGCATGGGGTTGGGCTTTGGGACTGGAGCTGCTCCATGCTGTGACCATGGCTGAATAGCCCCTAGTCAGACCCCTAATTCCTGAAAGGCTATTCTAGTCTTTGGATGAAGGAACACATGCTGCCCCCATATAGCTTACCAGACTCTCATGCCTGCCTCTCCAAAAGAGTTTTCAAGGCACTCAACAGGTAACTTTGTCCAACCTGTGACCCAAAATCATAGGGGGTGAAGGAGGCATAATGATTTGGAGTGAACAGAACTCTATTCTGCCTACCCCACATCCGAACCTATGTTTCTACCTTGGCTCTGCTACAGTAGGCCACCAGCAAAGACCTTGCACCTACCGCCTTCCTTGAGGGCTCCCCAGCCAGTGATCCAGCAATGAAGGCCAGGCTCAAAGAGGTGAGAAGGAGCAGGCAAGCAGATGGGCTGGATTAAGGGCGAGATGATCACAGGATGGTCCAGCTGGAGCAGGGCCACATCATAATCATGGCTGTCCTCCTCGTAATAAGGGTGAAGAAAGAGGCGGATCACCTTGAAGGACACCTCTGTGTGGCTGGTGGCATTTTGCAAGTATTTACCCAAGTAAACAGTCCAGATGGAGGCAGAGGCCAGTCTGTAGGACACAGCAGAGAAGATAACTTATCACATGAACAGAGAAGGATGGGCAGAGCCTGGCTGCTTCTGTCGCAGTCTTTTGAGGATTCTCTGATACGGGTGATCATGTCCCTTAGAGAGGCCTCTCTTTTATTTGGCTACTGATTTCAAGAAACTAGGTGGGACATCTCTTTGATGCTTTGACATGCCTGTACCGTGGGACCAACTTTGGGCAGACACTCATACACACAGGCAACTTGCTCGTATTTGCTTATTTTCYTTAGCAAAGAAGGCTAAAAGGTGTATGTAGGTTAGACAAGCATGTGGGCCTGGTCATGTGCAAATGACTATGATAGGGCAGAGAGCAAGAACTGAGCTGGTGAAGCAAAGCTGCAAGGAGGAGACATGGAGAAGGGGAGCAAGCTCTGAGAAACTGCTAAGAGGAAGTGAAGTGAGAAAAGCAGCTTAGAGGTGAGGGCATTAGAAGKCATGACATCCCTTTACAGAAGGAGGGGCTAAAGCTGGGGACCGCCTAACAAGGTGACACCTCTGAGAACAGAACAGCTAAGAGCTAAAAGCCAAGGGAGACCCTGTCTCCAGCAGGAGGGTGAGGAGCAGAAGGGACCTCGTCCTGGACCAGAGCAGGAAGAAGCAGGAAGAGGGCTGGTTTTAGACTCAGAGTCCTGTCCACCTTTTGCCTTACATGTGCCATTTTCTCCCACACTGCCTCTCTGGGTGTGAAAAACTCCCTGGTTTGGTTTGACCATCTCTCTTGCTCCAAACTCCCCTTCAGGACTCACCTCCAGCCTATTGCCTGCACAGACTGCTGCCCTTAGCACAGCCTGCCCCAGGCTGCTGCTGTTCTTCTGCTCCTCTGTTTTTTCCCCTACTTCTTATCTCTCACACCACTTAAATTCTCTCCCTGACAGGCACACACATATGCCATCTAACAGGGCTGTGCTAGCTCCATCCATCCTGCATTGGGATGCTCCAAAATGGCCAAATTCAGCCCGCATGGACCACTTGAAAGGCCTGCTCCCAGTGCTGGTGGGCTTCCTCGCAGGGTTGTAGGACATGGGTAGGAGCATGGCAGGAGCAGGGTGAGGTGAGAAGTGCAACCGCAAAGCAGCGCCAGTCCTACCAAGGCTGGTGTCACCATACCGAGGATGACCAGCAGCTCCTCCTCCCCAAGCTCACATGGCATCAAGAGGGAAGGGCAGCTGCGGAAGTCCAGCAGTAGTAGCTGGGGAGGTGGGGGATCCCCACTGGCTCACTGGTAGAGCAAAAAGGGAGTTTGGAGGAGGTGGAGACTGGGCGTGAAGATGCACCCTCCTTCCCCCACCCAGCCCTGTCTCCCAGCACAGCTGTGGATCTTCCTCCTCCTCACTTCTTCCCAGTTTGAAAGAATGAGTGAACCCCCCTGATCTGTATGTTACTGCCATTGTTGTGGTACGTACACTGGGTGGAAGGAACTGGGGGAGAGACCGTGCTTCATCCTGAAAGGGCAGGCCCTGGAGGTGGGCAGCACGGGACCCAAACACCATCCTCCACAGGTAATGCTATCCTGGCCCCATCCTAGCACATGCTGATGCCTCCATGGTTGTGACAGCATGGGGACAAGCCAGAGCCAAAGTAAAGGTGGAGCTGTGAAGTGTCTTCCACTACCATTGCCCTCTCAAAGCTGCTCTGCGAATACCAGCACTGCCCTATTTTTCCCTGCACACACCCCCACATACTAGTGCATGTATCCATACCCCTTTCTCCAGCTCTAAGCCACGGGGAAGCATGGCACGGGTGCCAGATGAACAGTGCAGCTGCCCCATGACATTTTCACAAGCCAGACAATACTCCCATCATGTGTGACATGGAAAGCAATGCAAATCCTTCTCCTGTCCAGCACCCTCCCCTCTCCATTTACCTCTCATCCTGGAAGCAGTGTGCAGCTGAGACCACCCAGCGGTCAGCAATGAGTGTTCCCCCGCAAATATGGCGTCCCCGAACTTGCAGGCTGGCCTGCCATGGCCATTCCCCTTCCACAGAATTTGCACCACCCACGATCCTGCTGAGAGGGGCTTGCAGCCCACAGTCTGAGGAGGAGGAGACACAGCAGGTACTTCACGGGAGGAAGGGAACATGATATACTGTGCCTGCCCTTCCTTTCCTACTTAACCAACTGAAGAGTTTGACCTCTAATCCCTTGCCTTACCCAGCCAGCAGATGCTTTATGTACTATCCAGGACAGGCCTGGCGTGYGCTCCCTCCAAGTGCCTGCCCCTGCTGATGCCTGCACAGCCTTACCCCACCTCCAGCTGCAGCCTGGGGATGCCTTCGGGGCAGCATGCCGTCTGTGCTACCTGCTGTCCTGTCAGGGAACCCTCGCAGCCGTTCCCTTTCGCTGCCCACCAAGGCTCCAGAAATACCAAGCATGGAAATCAAAACATGAGCTCTCTCCCTGCCAGTGACCATGCACTCACGGGTGATTTCCCTGGCTGGAGCCTTGTAGGATGGCACTACTTCACATAAGCCAGCACAGTGGTCCAACAGGCAGCCTGTGGGTAGGACTTGGCCTGTGAGACATGTCTATCTGGCCTGATGCCTCTGCCTGAAGGAGATGGAGAGCAGCTGTCCAAAGAGCAGACAACGCCTCCTGGCAGCTCAGCACAGAGAGCTGGCTCCTTGCTGCTGCCACCGCCACTGTAGGGTGGGGCAGTGGCACTGCTGCCGTGGGGCTGGGATAGGGAGAAGGTGGTGGAACAAGGGAGGGTGGGTGCTTATGCTGGGGTGGTGTGGGGAAAAGGGGGTGACTTGCAGCTACGTGGCATCCTGAACCTGCCTGGCTGACGCGCAACTGAGCATTTCCTCACCACAGAGCTTCTCGTCAGACAGGTCCTCGCAGTCTGCAGTGGTGTCACACAGGGGGTTGGGTTTCTTCACACAGGTCCCGTCTTCACAGCGGTAGGTGAAAGGACCACAGGGGACCCCTGAGAAGAGGAAGGGGAACCAGGGCTGAGGGAGGGCGGCAGGTTGCAAACACAGCCTGAAGTCCTTTGAGTGAGGGAAAGAAGGCAACAGAGAGTTTGGGGGAACTCCATAAATGATGACAGGGAATTTCCTGAGCAAGCTTTGTCAGCTACAGAGCAAACGTTGTGAGCAGGTTGGGCAYGTTAACTCCCAGCAGGTGCCCTTACCTCATAAGAGGGAAGTACGCTACCGACAGCCTTGGCTCGAGCATAGGGGAAGGTATTTGTCAGCCCAGCACTGTCCCCTCCCTACCTTCACTGCACTGCTCCTCATCGCTCCCGTTGATGCAGTCCAGCTGCTGATTGCAGACCCTGCTGAACTCGATGCAAGTGCTGTCCTCGTGGCACTGGAACTTTGCAGGGCACACTGCGTGGGAGGAAAGTGCCCGGGAATTAGGCATGCAAGACAAGGTGTCAGGTGTGAGGTCAGGGCCCTAAGTGCACCAGTAGGCTCCGCAACCTCTTCCCCCACCTCATAAGGATTTGGCAGCCTGTGCTTAAGACCAGCTCTGGTATAGTGCAACCGTGTAGTCTTGAAACAGACTTCTGTGAAGAGCAGGAGCCTGGTCCCCTTTTGCTCAGGAGCTGCGTTTAATCTGAGGTCCTTGCTATTGGTCTTTCCCTGATCTACGTTGTAGGTATGCCTGCACCCTGTCTTATACCTTGCTGATGCTGACTTAACTTTCCTTGACTTCTTGGCTTGGCCTCGGACCTGCCCCATCACTATCGACTTGTCTTGTGGTCACTGGACTCTTGGTTGACCCCAGGTTACCATCACCAGACCTGGTCTGCTTGCCTTGTTCAGGTTCTGTAGGACTGCATCCTGTCTGGTGAGGTCACTGTTCCTCCTGCCTTGCTGTCACCCTCAGCTCATGGGTCACCTTCCCCTACAGAGCAGCTGCTCCCCTTGCTCTCTGTTAGGTGAGTCCTGAACAATGATGGATTCCTTGATGTCCATGAGCTCTGATAGCTGCTCAGGATGGAGATGGGCCTAAGGTGCCTACCCATCACAGAGTTTGACTTCTGATTATACATTTTCATAGCAGGAACTGTCCCCTTGTCCTGCATTTGTGTGTATCTATGTGCAACACCAAGCATGATGGGCCAGTACCTCCTGGGCATTTTCTTACTGCAATGACTACAATTTCTTCAGTAATTAGTGTGAGGCTTCCAAATGACTGGAGGTCTCAGGCAATGTGAACATTGATTTTAAAGACAGGGTTTCTTCCATACGGACATGGAGTGAATAAGCAAGGATGCAACAGTGGCAAGAGTGTTAGAAAGGAAGGAAATCATGATGTTTCTATTTTCTTTTTCAAATACAAAGAGGTGTTTGAAAACACTCAGAAACAAATACTTTTTTTGTTCAGTCTTGGTCTGTGTTAACCTGTGGAACTGAATGACACAAGATATCCCCGGGTCCAAGAAGCTAACAGGATTCAAGAAAGGATTAGATATTCAAAAGGATGCATAGGTATCCTTGTCTGCATGAGGGAAGCAAGCAAGCCCTGATGTCAGACAGCTAGATGATGGGAAAGAGTGCACCATCAACAAGACTGCAGACAATACAAAACCCAGCCTCGGCGATCCTGTAAGAACTCCCACATTTCCAGCACTGAACTAAAACTTCTTTGAAAAAGATTTCTTCTTCCTTTTACTTTAGACTTTTCTATACCTTCCTCTGAATCTTTCAGAATTGGCCACTGTGTCCAGTGGTTCAGGGATCTTTCTGTCTGTGAAAAAACAGCTGTAGGGGACAACTAATGAAAAATTACTGGTGGCAGCAATGTGATGAGGCCCCCCCTCACACCAGGGATGGGAGAGTAGATGAATTAGATGTCATGCTGAGCCTGAATAGCTGTTCCTATGAGAATGGGGCTTTGCAGGACYCCTGAGGTGCTGGGGACAGTGTCTGCATCAGCACTAATTGCTGTTGGCACAAAGAGCTGATGGCTGATCGAGAACTTAGATGCTCCCAAACTGGGGCACAATGTATGGATGAGGATCTGTACAGATCAAGTGTCACAAATGGCTTGGGGGGAGAGGGGAGAGAGCAGGGCAGCAGGTGGGCTTGGGGAGGTGTGGGCAAGGTGGAGGGGTTGGGAAGGGGATGCTGAGTGGTATGACAGCAGAGGGGGCTGTAGGCCAGGGCTGGGGTTGATTGTCGGGCCTGGGTGGGGGGAAAGCAGGACAAGGTGGGGGACAGCCTGGGCAGCAGCCTTCTTTCAGGCTGCCTGCAGCTCTTGGTGCATGGGTATCAGGGGTTTCTCCCGGGAAGACTGTGCGGTGCACAGGAGCAAGAAGTGTTGTTGCTCCTTCCTGAGCAGGCTGAAACCACCTGGCAGTGGGATGAGGCTTTTATGGACGCAGAGATTTAAGCTCCTGGAGGGGAGGTACAAGGCTGTACCTAGGCCAGCTGAATCCTCCCCATCTCTCCCTACCTTTGGAGGAGCAGCTGTGTCCTGATGAGACAAGCAACCAACGGGGAGAAGAAATCACTCACCACAATTTCTCTCATCCAGCCCATTAGGGCAATCTTTGATCCCGTCACAGGTTGGGACGCACAAGCCATTCACCGAACACAGGAACTCCCCGGGACAGGCTGTGAAACCACCAGAGAGTAATTAGTCCCCAGTGACTGGAAACCTCCTTGCAGCAGAGCACCGTGGCTTGAAAGCGGAGCGTGGAGCTGCACACCTTCCTGACCACACGTGTGCTGCAGCAGCATGCCAGCGGCACTCGCTGCCCTCCCCAAAATCTGCCACATCATCTGCTCTGAACAAGGGCAAATGGAGCCAGGCTATGCACCAGGGGAAGGAGGGCTCTTTCCCTGCTTCATGTTGTATCAATTGGCAAGAGCCAAGACAACCACCTGCCTGGCGTGCTATACCTCTGTTTTAGTGCTGTTTCATGACTCCTGAATGCTGCGGAAAAGCTGAAATAGGTTCTTTGGAGTTGTCATTAAAACTTGGTCAGGGCCTTGAAGGGGTTGGTTTTAGACACGTGTTGGCAGGTGCACGTATTCAGGGACTGGTATGCGTTACAGGCACCCTTTAGGAGGGAGACGGAGGAACCTTGGAAAGACAACCGTGGGCGTGCATTTGCATATGTGCATATGCATATTTGTGTGAGGTTTTATTTGTCTCTCACTTGCACGGATTCCAAGGTGAGCAGGAAACACTCTCTCTAAGAGCCCTTATAATCGAAATAAAAGTCTCCTCAAGCCAGAGGTGGTCTCTCATTGAATTCCCAAGGCCAGTCTGTGATGTGGGCACAGGGGTGAGCCTGCATGCAACTCTCTGAAGCTGGGCTGTGGCACACAGATGCTCTGGCAACATGAGGCAGGGCCACATGTGCAGAAGCAGCTTCACACGTAAATGTCTCTTCTTTTTGGCAGATCAGGGGTATGTGCATCACTGCATTTGTGAGCATGTGCCTGAAGGGCAGATGGCACCTAGGGCTCACGGGATGTGTCTTGTGTTTCTCCTAACACAAGCCAAGTGCACAAGGGCTGCTGGTAGCCAGCTGGGACCCCCACCACTCCACTAAGGAGCAAGGAGGAGCCTGAACTTACGGTCAGATAGGTTGTACAGGCTGTAAGCCGCCTGTACGCCAGGGCCAGTTAAGGAGATCTGCGAGGTGAAGGTGATGGCGATGTCAGCCGAGGATGTGACTGGGATCCGCTCAGCGTAGGCTTGCAGGGTCCGCAGGCCACACAACCTGAGGGGAAAACACAGGCTGGATGTCCTGGGCAGGGAGGGAGGAGAAGACAACAAATTGGGGCAAGGGGGTTTGGTGGGGCTGGGGTGCGAAGGGGGACACACAGAGTTGCTGTGTGTGGGAAGCTGGGAAGGCAAAATGCCTTTAATATGTCACAAGATTATGAAGGATCCATGGGAAAAGGCTGCAATTTTAACCCATGCCCTGTCAACACGCGGGAGAGCTGACGCTGGGTCTTGCTCTGCCTGGTCACATCTTGGTGACTGAGCAAGGCCAGGATGAGGAGGGAGTAACCCTGGTGAAACAAGGGGTCCTCTTTGGGTGCAAGGCAACATAACTAACCTAGGGGCTCCCCCAAAATGGCTGAAGAAGTGAGGTGAGGAAGCTCCAGAGATAAACAGGGATGAAAACACCACCACATATGAATGCTGTGGTGGGAACTGATGCAGAGAGAGGGGAAACAACTGGAATGGCTGTGATATTGAGCACAGAACAACTGGGGGCAACAGGGCAAAATTAGACCTGACGAACACACATATGGATATGGTGACCCAGTTCTGCCCTCAGGCCATGTGGGAGTCCAGAGTGACCCTACTATCTTTGGACATTTCCCACTTTCTGGGCAAGTGCTGAATTCAGGCCACACAAAGCAATTCAGTTCTTACATTTATCTTCCTGAAGAAGCCATGTTGTAGAAACTGTGGCGCTGACAATTTAAGAGAGGAGAGCAGGGAGAGAAAAAGAGAAAATCCTAAGCCAGGGGAACGTAGCTTCTGGATCAGACCCTTCAAAAGAAAAGAAGTTACCCCCATAGGAGCAGTGGAGAGGAAGTTAATGAGATGGGCTGGGGGAGGTTTTGGAGGGAAAGGGGCAATTTTGCAGTAAGTGAGAGGAAAAACAAAAGCCATCCAGCTCGGACCCTGCTTTGAGGAGATGGGAGCAGAGCAGCTCTTGGTCCTTTGCACCTGAGCAGTGGTGGGCAGCAGTCCCAGTTGTGTATGGATGCTGATTTTGGGAAGTCCTGCAGGGGGAAGTGGCTTTAGTCAAAGCAGGAGGATATGGAGCTAGGCAGAAGATCTGTACGGAGGTGGATGCGAGGCAGTGGCACACACAGATAATATTGCAGAGGTGGTGACAGGCAGATTTGCAAACACAGGAGACGTGGGAGAACACCAAGGTTACATACACAGGAGAAAACTAGGAAGCCTGATGCAAACAGCAAGACAGAGAAGGCAGGCTGGTAGCTTGAAACAAATGTGTAAGAATGTGTTCACTGGGGAGCCTGTGAACAAGAGAGGCTGAAAGAGAAGTAGGCAAGCAAGAGGCACCAGCACAAACAGTGGCTGCTGAGTGTGGTGATGGGCTCTCCTTCCTCAGACCTGGTGGCTGAAGCGAGCAGGGAACCTGCAGAGGTTTAACACCAGTTTAATCCCAGGTGGGAAGTGAGAGGCAGAAACCAGGACCCCAGCACACACCTTCTGTTCTGAATTATCCATTGGCCTTGGGTACAGGGCAGGTCATGCTTCTGTCTGCTGAGTGCGTAGGCGTCGAACCACAGTGTGACCCCATAGTTGAGGGATGGGACCTGCAGGCAAGGGGGTCCAGAGCAGAGCGGAGATGGCTCCTATGAGTGCTGCAGCCCACTCCGTATGACAGAATTGAGCGGGGTAGATGTGAAGGGGAGAGCTGCCAATTCACACATTGCAAGACAGAAGGAAGCACCGTCTATACTGGGGCGGTGCTGCAGCCCAGGGTGGCTCTGCTGCTGGTCTCAAAGCATGGTAATTCCTAGCAATTTCTAGCAATCTGATTCTGCCTTGAAGAACTCCTCTGGAGGCCAGATTTCAGATTCCTCCTCAGCTATGGCATCTCTGCTCCGGCATGCAATATTAGACTCCTTCCCCTTCAGAAAGACACATTATGTGAAGGCTAGGCAGGCTGCCACCCTCTGCTTGCTTGTCATGATGATCTGACTGAGACCGCTGTCTGTACTCCCCCCTAATGTGGGGAGTGCCACATGGGTTTCAGGGATGGGGTGGATGCTCTTGTGGGAACTGGCTCTTACCGTCATGTGCCAGGTGCACTGCGTGTTGGGTGAGTAGTAACTGGGGTAGTGTGGGGTGCCGATCTTCCCCTGCTGCTCCAGGCCTTCCCGCAGAGTTATATTCACTTCACAGGCTGTAAATGCAGACATTCAAAGGCCTGCTACCTGTCAGCTCAACCTCAGCCTGGGGACGCCATGTACTCATCCCCTTGTAGGAAGGGAGAAAAGGGGCTCTAAGACCCGATGCTAAAGGTGACTGGGATGTTCCACCATCCCCCCTCAAGGGGTCATTTCTACCTGGCAAGACTTTTAGCCTCCTCCTCTTGTTCAGAGAAGGGTAATGGTAATGTATGTTGCTGCTTTAGACTCTTATATTAAATTGACATTTATCTGCCAGTGCATCTGGACATGATGTCCAGGCCACACCTGGTCTGTCCATGCATGAGAGCTTGGGCTTACTCCTAAAGTATCATGATCACTCAGGCTCTGCTTGCCAGACCCCAGGCTGTAAAGACTCGAGCCAGATGCTAATGCATGAGTCCAGGTGAGGGAACAAAATCTAAGCTTCTTCTTACTGACCACCTCTACCCTTTCAATCTAGAGTGAATTCTGCCCCTAATGGGGATGGAGCACCTCTAGGAGTGGTGACGTTGTAGGAGATAACCTGTCTCCTTCCCGTATGTATGCCCCTCCTCCTCCAGCCTTCCTCACCTTTGAGAGGCACCACCTGTGCTGAGAGGATGAAGGGGTCATAGTAGCTGTACATGGCTTTCTTCCACACAATGGACATGACAGGGCCTGAGGAAAGGACTTCCACAACAGGCTCCTGCCGGCTGCAGCCGTAGATCCTGAGGGGAAAGAGATAAAAGGATGGGAGTGAAACAGGCAACAAACGAACAGAAGAGAAGAACAAGAAAGAGAGACAATGGAGGTCACAGCACACGCCTGCTGTGAGGCACTAACTGAACCAAATAAAGGGCCAGCAGAGAGACAGCTCATGCTGCTGTAATCTCTCAGACTGCAACGGCTGGCTGTGTGATATCCCACATCAGTGACTTCAGCTGATCAGCAAGAGGCAGGTTCTTCATCAAAGGGAATTTCCTGTGATGTAGTCTAACACCTTCCCCTGCTGTGGTGTGTTGTGCCATCCTGCCCGGCTTCCCCGCCGTGCTCGCCCTGCTCAGGAGCTACCTACGAGGTGATGAGGTGTTTCTCCAGGGGCCCGGCTGCATCGTACATAGCCAGGCGGTCCCTGCAGTCCGGGAGAGTCCACTCCAGGCGTAGCTTGATCATGTAGCCCTTGAGGCCGTGGAGGTGCCAAAGACAACTAGAGGCCAGGTAGTCAGGGCCCTCCAGCCTTAGGATGTCATCCTCCTGGACATAGCTGTACCTGTAGCAACCTGAATCCAGGGGGAAGATACAGGGATTAAAACCTTGGGGTGATGTAGAGGCAAGGGGGGCTTAGGAGTGGTTGTAAGGGAAATTAAGATATAGGATTGTCACTTGGGATATCAGTGTGAGCCCTATTTTGGGGTAAGGCTGACTCATCCCAGTGATCTCAGTTTACTTTTACATATGTTGTGGTGCCACCGGTCCCCTTGTACCAGTGCCCCAGTTTCTCTCTATAAGAACTGTCCCCTCTCCCTTGGTTAAGCCAATACTGCCTCAGGCTTTAAATATCAGCACAACACAGTTATCTTCCATGGGCTTAATTTTCTTTTTCACCTCTTTCTCCTCTCAACACCATATTCTTCCTGGCTTTACATCCCCTCATCTGATTTCCAGGTTTCAGCAGGCTTCCAGACCAGAATTTTTGAGTAAAAGTCAGCTTAAAGGTGAGTTTCTAATAGCATATCTAATGCAAGCTGCCAGCCACAGCACTTACAACACTGCCTGAAATTACTAAAAGCACCTTCAAACATCTCTAAGACAACAGACTCCTAAATGACTGACACCACATCCAGTGCAGAGCCATGCAGGAAACCCCCACCCCATTCAGTAGGTTTTCATGGGGCCTGGAATTAGCACTGTTGTACCAGTATACCAAGCTATTTGACAGGACTCATCAGGACAGGGACAAGACTTTACTAAGGTGGCTGCACTGCCCCTGGCAGCTGGTATCTCTGCACAGTGGTGTGCTACTGGGGCAGAGGTGTCAGGATGCTCAGAGCAGTCCAGCACGTAGCTGCGTCATGTAGTTTGGATCTGGCCAAGCAGCAGCACTGGTGCTCCCTTGCTACTGTTCTCATCTCCCCTTCCCAGGATTTACAACTCCAGGAAGCCAACAAGCTTTCTGTCCCCTGTAAAAATCCCTCCCGTAAAGTCACAAACTCAAAAGGAAAGGAAAAGATAGCCTACCCAGAGTGGATTTCAGCACTACTATGTCTTTCACACTGGATTCTGTTAGAAAGGAAATATATAAAGGAAGATAAACAAAAAGATAAATTGGTAGCATCTGAATGCTAGCATGGCAGGCGATGACTCCCTTCCTTCCTATGTAAATGACTCACAATTTCAGCATGGGGCATCCTCCAGGTACTTCTCTGTCTGCTCTTAGGGACCTGTTTCAGTCATGCCTTCCCCACCCCATCTCTCTGGGAAATCTCTCTGTCCTCTGCCTCAAATCCAACAGCTCCAATTCATGCTTTCCAGCCCACCACAGGCTTCTCTGCCTTTTTTCCTTGCCCATTTTCATGTGCTATTCCAGGACCTCTTCCCCTTCCCAGGAGGGCTGGGCATTGCTTTAGGCAGCCATCCCCCTCCCTTGCCAACCACACCACAGGGCACAACACCACTTCCTAGAGCCTTCACTGCCTGCTCACCCATCCCCTGCTCTCCCAGTTTAAATAACCCTCACTGAAAAGCATGGGAGTTACTGAAGGTGGGAAGGAGGTCTCTTTTGATGACCACTGGTTGATGAGCTAATCAACATCCTTACAGAGTCCACCTCTGGAGAAGGGAGATGCAGAGAAAGCCACCAGCAAGGACTACAAATCTGTGCAAAACAGAGTTGCAGGGTGGACAACGCTTTTAGGAGAGCTGGGCTTTGCTCCAGCCTCCCAGCTGAACTGGGAGTGGCCAGAGATCAGGTGCTACTGGGAATAATTGCCAAAATAAAAGGCACTGTGAGGTCAGTTGGGTGTGAGGATTGYTGTTGGGGGCTTGCCTAGGTCAGACCTTTGGTCTTTTGTAGCTCCTAAGCAGAGCTTGCACTTCTGTGGGGAGAGCTGAGCAGTTTTGTCATGGCAAAAACAGATGTTGTGGAAAAGATGATCGTGCAGGCATAAGGCAGGCTCCTAGAGAAGCTCATGTGCTGTAGGGAAGGATGCATGCTGGGTTGATATTAAGTACTCTTTTATCTGAAGGTAATGAAATTGAGTTCTTGTAAGGAGAAGGAAGTCCTGAAACTCTTTGGGGGAAAGGGGAGGCTAGTGTCCTGGGGCGAGTGTAGCTGTTAGTAAAAATAAAGCGTTGGAGAGGTTCCTACGCTAGTCTCTGTGTTTTAAGGCAGGCTGCAGTGAGACTTAATGTTTAGACTAAGCAGGTCAGCAAATGAGTCTGTCAGAAAGCAATGAAGTGCTAATGACTTGCTATTAGCTAGCTTTTTTTTCACTCCAATTTTACAGAGCAAATGAAGCCAGAGGTTAAGTCACTGGCTTGAGGTCACRCTGACCCAGCAGTATAAGAGCTTTCTGGCTTTTGCCTTAGTTGCTAGACTGTGCTTCTGACTGGAGAGGGAGGCAGAAAGGACTAGGGAAAGCAGAAGGAGCTGGAGAAACTACAACTGGTGTGTAAATTCCAAAATAGAAAGAAGTGTGGTTTGCTGAAATGAATAAAACAATGAAACAGATGCGAAGGGAATAAGAGGGAACTGGCAACTACTAAAAGAATGGCACCATCATTTTTATTTGTTTATGAGTTACATTATGAAGTGAGTAAATAAAGGGAAAATGCTAGATGGGCTGACTTGGAAGCATTTAGCGTATTATGATATCTTTCTTAAGAAAGTTAATTTAAATTGGCTGAGCATAAGGTCTGGTATGCTGGAAACAAATCATAAGTAGAAGTAAGTGACTAATAGTAACTGCGGGAGGAGATGTCTTCATGAGATGCTAATGCAGCTTCAGAATAAGATCTTAACATGATGGTCTGGATGAGAAAGTGAAAATCATTTTGAGGAAATCAAATTTTCTTTGGGAACACCAAAAAAATGATCCCCAAAACAAAACAACTGAGATGTGGAGGGAAAAGTTAAAGAAAATGTGAGTGGGATATATTAAAATAAGATTCACCTTAGAAAAATGCAAGATAACATATCTGGGGAAAAAAATTTGGAGATGTAATATTTCATGGGAAGAAGAAACCTGGCAACGAGAGTCCCAAGGGGAGAGAAGAAACACAATGTATTTTAAAACCTGTGAAGTTTGGGGCTCTGTAGGATCAGGCTGAGAACTTAAGTCTCATTATAAAGACCAAATACAAATTCCATCGGACTTGGATGGATTGAATATAGACATATCCCTAGTCCTTACCTAACACCTATTTTAGAGCAGTTCTGTAGGGTGGCTTTTTAAACAGGCTGTGATCTTCACTGTGGGCAACAATAAATAATCCTTAAAATCATATGTCAAGAACTGAAGTGGCAACAATGCTTTGTCTCAGAGGAAGACTAGTGGTGACTCAGGTATGTTGCCTTTGTTCTTCTCTCAATCAAGGAGCCTGGAATAATCTCCCAAAGTAAAGTAAGAAACCTAATTGCTCGCTATTTTTGAGCTGAGCTGATCAAAGTCATGACCTGTGTAAGATCTTACTCCACAGAAGCCAAAGCTGATGGGAGAAGGAGAAAAAAAACCTAGTTGTTACCTAGCTGGTCATGGTCAGCTGTATCTCCTATAATCTTTGATCCTTCAAAGGAAGGATGTTTTTTTTAATCAAACTTCAGTTCTCCTCTATCAGGAAAAAGTACATGTAATTGTATCTCCTGATCCTCACTTCTTCCCTATCCTCTTCAGGTTTCTCCTATCCCCTTCAGTAGTGACTTCGGGCCTTTTCTCCTAACCTCCCTTCTGCACCTTATAAATCTTGGAGCATTTCTGACTGCTCAGGCCATAGCTGAGCAGCTGGTACTTACCCAGCAGAACCAGCGAGTCTGGGTTGACTGTGTAGTCCGTCTGGTAGGACAGGCTGCCCGAGCTGTTGAACCTGGTGGAGAGCTCTTGGTGGAGCATTGTGTTTATCCTCTCAGCAGTCACCTCCTTCTGCTGACTCTCAGGGATTTGGAGGGCAAACCAGAAGAAGAAGGTCAGAGCCCCCTCCCTAAGAGAGAAATAGCATGTTAAATATCCTCTCTCTTCCTCTCCAGAATCACTGGAGAGGCAAACCCCAGAGATTAACCCCCCGCTGTTTTTCCACAAATCAGACATATCTGTGTGGACTTTCCAGCTCACTGCTGTGACCCAGAGGAAACACTCTCAGTGGGGCAGGAAAGCTGCTATGTCCATGGTGCTAGTTAATGCTCAGTCCTTTGGGGAAGGAAGACATTTTATGCCATCTGGCTTTAGTGATGACCATATGTGGTCAAATTAATGTGATAATTAATCAAGACTGGTCTAATGAGTAGTCTCATTTCAGGTAGAAATGACCTTTGGTTACTACTGACCAGGGGTTGAAAAGAAACTCTCAAGACTTCATTGTCTCACCTCCCAGTGGTGACAAGTGGATGATTTATGACTCAGTACCTTACCACAAGCCATTAATGCTGGGTAGGCTCAAGCTGCAGAAGACTGTGACTGGGAAAGCTCTGTTCAACCAGCTGGCAGAGAAAATTGGCTGGGGGAGGCGGAAGAGATGTTGAAACAAACCTTTGTTCAGTAAAAGGCTAGAGGAAGAATTGCAAGTGAAACTTTTCTTTCCCCGGTTGAAAATAGAGTTGCATCAGAATTGGAATTTTCCAAAGCTGATGGACAAATTTAAGGGTGTAGTTTTCCATGGAAAAAAATCAGAAGCAAATGTACATGTCAGTTTGGAAGTTATTCCTGCTTTCTTGATCTACTGTGATGACCTGCAAAGCTGTAGTACCACATCTGTCCCATTCCACTGTTACCCTATTCCCAGGTGGACCATGCTCCTTGGCTGGAATACATTTTCCACGGTGCATTCTGGCCTCTCCCTTCTGGTGCCTAGAATCAGGCCATAAAATGACTTTCTTGAATTAGAGAAATTAATTTCCAGCTGCTTAGTTTCTACTGAGATTGCCAAGCCCAGATTTTTTTTCAGTTCTTTCCAGTCATTTTTTTTCCTCTCTTGAACTTTCGCCTCTCTGAAAAATTTCTGTTTTGGCTTTTCATCATGACCTCAGCTGAACATGAACTTCAAAATATCCCCAGCTCTGTCATGCTGGAACCATTCTGGATCTGGACTGCCCAACCTAGCCTAGAGCTCATGATGGGGACTGCAGCAGTTCATCACGGCTGGATTTCAGTGAAACCAGAGTATAATTGACTGGAAGCTTTCACACACGAACAAGCAAAAATGCTCTGGGTGCTACTCACCCAAAGGCATACACTGTGCTCGAGTTGTAATATCGACCCAGCTCTGTGGCACGAATCAGTTCCTTCAGCTGCAACGAGAATGTCGTCTGATAACTACCGCGCAATGTTACAGTGAAAAAGGACCTATGGCCAAACTATATTTCATCCCTCTTGCTGTACAGACCCACCAAGTCTGTCACTTGGATGGGGGTACCTGACCCCTTCCTCCTTCTACTCACTGAACTGCCTCAGGGCCAGCTCTGGTCATGAAATTGCCCTCACCATCTTCTGGAGCTTAGCTGACTCCAACCAGAAGGCTCTGGACTCCACCTGCCCAAGGTCCGGGGAGTATTGGCGATTGAGGACCTGGAGGCTGCCAGAGTAAAACTGCAGGACGGCCGGTTCCAGGCGCCAAGGTCTGTAGTCTGCCAACAGAAGACACTACTGGATTACCTTGTTGATATGTAGGAGAGAGGGGTTTACCCCTATGTAGGAGTCTGTAAAGATCACCCAGAGTCACTAATGTGCTTTGGGCTGGGCATTGCCTTGGCTACACCCCATCCACCTCCTGCGGGGGGACAGAACATGTTGAATTTTTACCTAGGAAATACCAGGTTGCTGCAGCAGCTCCAGCCAGCAAAAGAAAGGCTATCCCAAGGGGTGCATAGCGGAGGCAGTCACGTGAGTTAGTCTCTGATTCGTCTTTTGAGAAGGAGTTGGCATCTTCCTCCTGTTCCTCAGCCTCCATCAGGGGCACCTAGTGACACAGCACACAATGGTCAGGCTGAGTTTTCTGTATCCCTTTACATCTCTCTCTGGAGGTGCTCCTTCCCCAAGATCTATAGCCCCAAGAGACCTGTGTGCTAACCATCAAAGACTTTTTTCAGTGCAAATGTGAGTAAAGCTCCTAATTCAGTGGGAGACATGCTTCCAGGACACTGTCCTGTCTATGCCTCCTGGGTAATCCCTCAATTTTCAAGGCATCCCCTGGGTTTTGCTTCTGCCAAAACCACAAATGAGTACAGTAATGAATTTCTCCAGGGACAAAAGGGTTGTCCTCCCAGGCTGGGAATGGTTTTAAAACTGGTATTTTATTGACCTAGAAATCAATGCAAAAGAAAATCCGTGACCTCAAACGCACACAGAAGTTGCACACACAGCCCAGCCTGGGAGCCTGAAGTTGCACGTTGCCTGCTGCACCATTTTGCTCTCAGTCCCTAAAAGTAAGCAAACCTTGCCATTGCCACCAGACCATGTGTCCCAGGGCTAAGCCCATGCTGGCACTGACTCGCTAGCTGAGCTAGTGAGGAGAGAGCACCTGAACAACGTTCAGCCCTCCACCACCCTCTGCTTGTGCCAGGGGACACCTTCTGGCTTCCTTTGCCCCTCATCTACCCCAGACTGCTTTTTTTGCTTCATCCTGACCAGCACCCCTTCTGCTAGCCCCAGCCTCTGAGTGTAAGAAATGCCATTGCCCAAGAGAGCCACGTTAATCTTGGTTATCTATCTCACCCACCTTCCTTCTCCTTTCCTCTGCCATCACACAGTGCATGGCTGCCCCCAAAGGCTTTCTCTGTTTCTGAGGCTGGAGAGGAAAGGGATGTGAATACATCCTGCGTGGGAGGACACAGAGGTCTTGGGGAATACCTGTGCCATGTCTACGTGTCTGTGAGTCGTCTTCGCACACAGTGGTGTGTGTGACTGTGTGGGCATGAATGCACGGGAGGGACTTGTTGCAGATGTGGGAAGAAATGGTTGGCCTCACACCCATTTTAGCCTGTGTGGATACCCTGGAATGTTCACACGACAGGGGCGAGTGGTCTTCTTGGTCTCCTTGCTTTCCCCCAGTTACTGAGTCCTGAGCCCTCCGGGCTGCCTCGCAACACAGAAACATGCTCACAGAACATAAGCACGAGGTAACTCACTCTGAAATGTTAAACCCACCTTGGTGAACATCGGCACTCGGACAATCAGCCGCACATCTGCTTGCTGTAATTCACCCTTCCAGAGAGGCACACAGTACAAACAGGCCCAGCACAGACTGCCTTCCCTTGCTTCTTGTGGGCCACCTTTCTGTGCAACCCCCGGGGAGGATCTCCTCCCCAAAGAACCAGGTTGGGTGGTCCAGGAGAGCAAGGGCACTTCTCCGCTATCACAGCATCCCTTCAGAAACAGCAGGCACAAGCAAAGAACCGCAGTTGGAGGGGTGGGGGGAAGAGGGCAGGAAGCAGCAGTAGAAGAGCCTCTTTGTTAGAAGATTTGATGGTAGGCACYGGGGTTTCCCCCAGAGCTGCAGACCTACCTTTGAAACCTGCTGCCGCCTGTGCAGCCTGGCCCACACCCCCTACGCAAGCCAGCTCACACACACATGGAGTGGTGGAGAGAGGAGGACATCTATTTACCCAAGCTCAAGGTCTCTTCAGCGATCAATAACCTGATGCCATGTCCCTTCAGCTCGGCCTTTGTCCTGCACTGTCCTGCCGCGATGGGTCAGCACACCCCCTGCAATGGCTTTTTTCTTTTTTGAAATGGAGGTTTCGGAGGCTTGCAGGGGGAGAAGATCCGCAGGCTGAGCAGGGGGAGCCTGGAAAAAGTCAGGGTAGGAGCACCTCCAGCTGTGCAGAGAAGAACAACCCAGAAGGCTGGTGCAGATAGCTTACGTTGTCCTCCTCGGGGGACAAGAAGTTGCTGAGCAACTGATGTATTTCTTAGCTACCCTCCTTGGTCCCATTGGAGGGAGAGGCAAAACACAGGGTGTGTACTCCCCAGCACAGAGATGGAGCAGACGCTGGCTGGCAGATGTAGATTGCTTGGAGAAGGGAAGATGGCAGTAGACAGTGGGTCCGGTTACCACAGTGGTCATGCAGATGAAAGCAAAGCACAGCGTCTCTCAGTCCCCACCTGCAAGACTCCCTCTGGTCTTCTTGTGCTTCTTGCTGCCCAGTCTCCTGACTGCTGCCCAGTCTCCTGACACTGCGCTCCCTGCACTCTGTTGTACCACAACTCGCTCCTCCCTGCAGCATCTGCTTTTCTTCTAGCCCCAGGTCCTCCTCACCTACCTTGCCTGCACCACCTTCTGCTTACAGCCCTGCAGCTCTGTACGTGCCCCTTTGTTTTTTGCAAAAAGCAACCACGCTCCAGCTAGAGCAGAGTAAATAGAGTTATTCTGTCAGTAAATGGGGGATGGGGACATGGATGACTCTTGACCTGGGGCTGAGCTCCAGCCTGTGGCATTGACCTGGGRCTGAGCTCATTTGGGCCAGGGCTCATTTTGGCAGCTGGGCAGGGATAACTGTTTTCAGCTCTGCCACTGGTTCAGGTTTAGTCTGGGACTGCATGAAGACCAAAAGCTATTGCTGTAGTTGCCTCATGGTGGATTATGGCAGATAGATAAACATTGTATGTGGATGAAAAGCTGCAGTGTTTGACTGGGAATGTGTCAGTGTGGTTGTCCCAACTAACTCATTGCTGTACATATGGGAAACTGAGGCATGCAATGACAATAAGAAATGCTTTCAGAATGGCTTGAGAAATTTAAGAGACCAGATTTGACTTTTAAAAGTTACTTTCAGCCAAAATTTCCCCAGATAACTGGGGTCTAGCTGTATCTTTAGGCATTGTCGTGGTTTAGGACAGGCATATGTATATACGTGTATGGCTTTCCCAAGCTTACACTATGAGGGCTTGCCACAGTGGGTCAGAACCCAGCTCAGGGTGTTTCCCGATGCCAGAGACCTTACTTTTTGTATCCACCTTTCCTGGAAAGAAGCATGCTCCTTCTCTGGTGTTTTCAGCAGAACAAAAAATATAGAATCTCAATCTGATCTATCTAAGCAAGCATACCACATGTATCACCGCAGGCTTTTGAATCAACCAAGGACCCAAAACCTTGATCAGATTTGACTTCAGAGGAATTCCTTTGCTGCAAGTACCCTTTACTTTCCGCTTCTCCACAGTAAAAAAAGGGAAGGGATGTGGGAGGAGGCTGAGACTGATGTTGCCCATTTACGAACAAGGTATCTTGGAAAGAGGGAGATGAGAGATATGACAGCTATCTTTGCTGTCTCCGGGCTTCAGATAAAGAGAGGACTCATGTCTGTGGCTGTTAGCTCAATATTTTCCACACAGTGCTGGTGTTCAGCTTTGGTTTGCCTCTGGTACTGATGGACACTGTTGTAGCATCTTTCTGTGGTTTTGCGAACCACACACTGTGCGTTCGCATCAGCTTGAGAGAGGACCGCTCCCCATGTGACATTTCCAAAAAGGTTTTGGGGACCCAGCAGAGAAAGGGCCCCGTATCACTGAGAGTGTTATGCCTTTGGTATTCACAGCCTGGGTTACTCACATACGAGACCACATGATCTTGTCTTCCTGGAAGAAAAGTCCGGTTATCACCAGATCTGACGTTGAGCACTTCCTGCCGCAGTGTGTCACACATTCACACCCAGCATGGCTGCAAATGCAGTGCTGACAGCTTGCCAGCTCGAAAGCTGTCAGCATTTTCACAAGGGGGGAAAAATACCGAGCCAACGGGATGGTCCTCAGGGGCTTGCAGCAGGATCACTTTCAACTCTGCTTTCTGTTTTAGGTGGCAGAGTCCCTTGGGGAAGGGAGTAAGAAGGAGGGCTAAAGGTATATTGGTCCGAGCAAGCTTTGCCTAGTCCCCTACTTAGAAAAGCTGTTAATCCTTTTCCCCTAGCCCAAAGGACAGAAAAACACTGTAGATTCCTTAATATTTCTTTTATTTACAAACAGGCAAAGTTTTTCTTTTGTACTSAGCAGCAAGAATAATTGAGACGCTTATGAAGTTCTATATTGGGACAGGATAACCATCAGTACAACTAGGATCCTTGGCTCATGTAAGATAGCAAATTGCCCATCAGGGGCAAGGGATTCAGTGTCTCTTTTTGAAGTCTGTCTGGCAAGATTCTCAAAGTACAGCAAACAGCTGGGCAAGCCTTGTGCTTCCTTATCTGGGAAGCTGTGGGATCTTCTTCACCTGCTGTCTCCTGGAGACAACAGAGCAGTCCACGTCTTGATGCAGGTGGTGAAGAAGCTGGTGAGAGGAGAGGTATAGCTCCCCCACCCTCTCAGCTGCAGGCAGGCTCAATTCCTTTGAGCAGCTCTTTTGAGGTGAAATCCAAGCCAGTGGGTGACCCCGTAGCTGGGACTCGTAATGACATTCAGGCTGCACAATGCAAGGTCAGGTAACAGTGTGGGACCGGGACAAAGGGGAAGCTTGACTCTTGTACAGAGTGAGGTAGGGAAGAATTAGTTCTGGGTGACTCACAGGGGTGACAGAAGTGCCAACAAGTTTGATATCCTTGACATTTTTGATATAAAAACTCTTAGAAGAAAGATCTTTAGCACAGGGCTGGTATTTTCCCACTGCTGAATAGTCCAGAAATATGGCAAGAAAGCAGACAGTATAGATGTTGAATGCAGGGATGGATGTAACCAGAACAGCTTGTCTTCCTTTGCCTTGCCACTTTTCTTCTGTGGTCTGCTGCTTTTTCTCAACCCTAATCAGCAAATGCAGAGGGGGAAAAAAAAAAAAAAAAAAGTCTTTGCTATCCCCATTCTTTGTGAGTGGATTGAGGTTTTCTTTTCAGCAAAGGTGCTGATTCCTGGGTTAGTTTTCTGGGCTCATTCACCGCATCTTTGCTGTTAATTAGGCAATGGTTTCCCTTGAGCAATGGAAGGAATGGGCAGCACCTTTGCGATGTTTTCCACTAATACAGGATGTGGGATGAACTATTCTGCAATCAGCTTATCATAGTCAAATAACTGTATTTTGCCAGCAGGGCAGAGAGGCTTTCGATTTCATAAAAAATATTGCAGCAAGAATGGGAAATTGTGTGCATTCTTTTTACTGCCATCATCAGACCTGGGGGAAAGAAGGGGGAGGAGGGGATTTCCCCAGTATTTTTAACCCAATAGTGGGGATTTCTTTTACACTGCAATGCTTAGACAGCTGACACAGTTGTTGCTCTGAGCTGACCTTAGAGACTCGAGTCTAAAGCTGGACCGAGTAGCTTAGAATGTAGTCTCTGATTAAAACCTAAAGTAGGGACATCACAGAAAAAATTACACCCTTGGTCAGTCAGGAAGAGATGTCTTCATCCATTTCATCATCGKCCCCAGCACTGACTAGCAGTGCTACTGTCCCTTGTACAAAATCTCATATCCACCTCTTCAGGCATTTCTCCCTCCCATTAGAGGTTTTTAGGCTGGGATGAGGCAAATGGACTGTGTGCCTGCTCAGCCTCAAAGCTGAGTGCTATTTTATACCAAGATGCAGAGCATGGGAATGCTGGCACAGCCTCCTACTGGGAGCTGGGAAGGAAAAAACAAGCTGGTGAGGTTCGGGATGGCACTTGAACAGTGTGGGAAGGGGTTTCTATGCCATCGGATCCAGTAATAGCAGAGAAACAGGTTCAGTTATGAAGGTGAGTCCTTGTTGGCCTATATGCCTGAGAATCAGGCTTCTATGTCTCCATTAGCTGTGTAGCCACTCAACAGCTTTAATACGCCTTTTTCATTCTCCGTGTGTTGCTTTACTGTTCACTAGCTCAGTTCTCCATGCAAAATGTCCTCTCATTTCCAGTGGTCTGTTTCACTAACACTTTACCTTGGGAACTAGTGCTACCCATGTAGCCATCCATGATTTTACACCTTGTCCACCCTATCTCTTTTCTGGTTTTGCARCCCTCTAGGGTAACTGTGTTCTCCAGCCTCATTATAGAACAGTCCCAATGGGTTTGATGCTGAAGTCACGTTCATGTCCTGAATAGGAAAACTGTTGTCCTGGTTCTGGCTGGGACAGAGTTAACTTTCTTCCCAGTAGCTGGGGTGGGTGCTGTGTTTTGGGTTTGGTATAATAGGAGCGTTGATGGCCCATTGATGTTTTGGTTGTTGTGGGTGGTGCTTGCACCAGGGACTTTTCAGCCTCCCATGCCCTGCCAGGTGCATGGGAAGCCGGTGGGGGTGAGYGAGCAGCTGTGTGGTGTTTAGCTGCTGGCTAGGGTTAAACCATGACAACTGTCTATCTAGCCTTCCGTGCAGAGAAGGCCTTTTCCACCTGTGGGTTTCCTCCAGGCAGATCCTAGACAGAGCAATGGCTATACTGGCTTTGGAGGTCCCTCAGAGAAAGGTAGGCACCAGTGTTTGGGACCTGGCTGGAGAAGGTTGTTCTGCATGGATCCTCATCCTGGGTTTGCCTTAGAGGTGGAGGCTGAGAGGAAGAAGAGGTAGCATGTACTGCTGGTGTACAGGGGTCAGTCAGAGACCCTGCCTCCCCTCTTCCCTCCGTTACATCGATAGTATCACTGTCATGCAGGTCTGGTGGGTCAGGAAAGTCAGTGTCCAGCTGGCACAGGGCCTTAGCAGGTTGTAAAGCTGCTTTGTCCATCACCTTCTCATCCTGTTTCAGAACTGGTGTTGGTGAAGTGCCTTCACTTGACCGGAGACCCCCAGAAATAGCCACGGCCCGCTGGGCTTCACCTTCTGTTTCTTCCATGAATGAGCTGTTTTGGAAGTCCCGGGTCACCTTGATACAGTGAAAGAAGTTGTGGGACAACACGGGCATGTCCTCTGCCAGTGTGCAGAGGTCTGGGGAGGGGAGAGCATGGTAAGACTCGCCATCCTCGCTGCCACTGCCCTCCTGGGTGAAAGGCTCATAGGTGAAGTAGACCTGACAGGCCTCGATCTCAAAAGAGTTGGGAAGGTGGAAGAAGAAGTAGCCTTGGTTGGTGAAGCAGCTGGATACAGAGTGCCCACTGGTTTCTAAGGGAGGATCAGGAGTCAGGGTTCCCTTGGAAAGTAGAAACTGGGATTCCTGGTCATTCTTCTGCATCACCTCAAGTATGGAGATCTCCGGGGTTGTTCTGTTCACACAGTAGGAAGATGTGGAGAATGGGGAGGARAGCCATTTCTGATGGGGAAGAAACACAGGAGAGAGACTGTTATGCCCAAAGTATAACACTCAGTGAGGAACCAAAGGTTTCTTCTCCTGAGCGGCCACAGCAATCAAGTGACCTTTTCTCTGTCCAAGCAAGAGTTGCCGGAGGTGGTAGGGAGGGAAATTCACATTCATGATGTCTCATCTGCAGGATTTTCAGAGAGAGTATATCTTTCTGAAATCAAGAGCACATCTTGCAAGCCTATGTTTTGAGATATCTGGAGGGGGGAATGGAGGATGGAGGATTAAAGTGAAAGGAAGAAAAAAAATTACAAGACCATAAGACGAAGTGAAGGCGGAAACATGAAAAGCAGTACTGGAATGCATCTCATGCGATCTGTTCCTAGGTGCTGAACCAGTTTCTGATACATCTACATAGCCCTATGCAGATTTCTTGTCTAAAGTGCTCTTCCAGGCCCCTTGTGCCTAGATTTCCACACTCACCATGAGTGACATCCTGCAGTGTATCATTATCCTTAAAAATAAACCRGTTTTGATAACATCCAACTTCATTGCCTTTATGGCCAGTAAAGCCAATTTTTCTAGTTCTTTCTGCACTGAGAAAGTGTCTTCAGTGCCTGCTGCACACCCCCGCCCACCTACTCGGCACTCTTTCCCTGTAGTTAAAGCTTTCTAAGGCTTTTTGCACTTAGCCTTTTCCAAAGCTTTGCTGTCCTCTGGACCCTGTGCAGTTTGTTTCCACCCTTCTTAAAGCAAGATGCCCCTTGGGATCACCTCCCACATCTTGCATCTGACACTCCCTTTAATACTGCACAGAACAGTAATTGTCTCCTTGCAGCTGCCCATACTCACAGAGAGATTAGGGGAAGAGAGACAGTGGGGGTGGAGAAAGAAGGGAAAGAGACAACAAGAATGCAGAAAACTGCTAAGTGCCATCCAGCATGATGGCAATTCACATCAGGAACAGAGGAAAGGCTCACAGCCAGGAGGAGGGGATCACAGCAGGAAATCTGGGGAAGAGCTGGGCAGCCTAGAGCAGGCAGGGAGGGACCGAAGTGGGATGCAAGGGGATCTGAGAGGCCAGGCTCCCTCCTGCAGGTCCCTTGTTTTCTCTCAGGCTCCCCATTAGGGGAGCAGGGTGCTGAGGTTTGCGTGGTTTGCTGTTTCTCGGTTCTGTAATTAGAGATGCCTCAGCCGAGTGTCAGGTTTTAGAAGGTCAAAAAATAAAACTCGAGGGGAGAACTCAGCAGCTGGTGCTACAGGCACATGTGTTGTGTGTGCACATATAGATCCAACAACCGGGTGTCTGTCCTGGGCATGTGCAGGTGGACCCTCCTTTCCCTCATTTCTGCCTCATAACCACTTGGCTCCACCCCCAGTCCCATACCTGAATGTCACCTCCGTGAACTGAAACAAGTGGGGGAAAGAACTTCTCGGGGTCTGGGATGTGAATCTTCAGGATCTTCTTAAACCTTGAGAAAAGAAAATGAGAAGGAGGAATGAAGCAGGGCCTGATCCTGACCGATCCGGCACTGTGGTGGGGGTAGGAGAGAGCATCGCAGCTCATGGGTACTACCCTGGCACAGGGGAGAGGTAAAGTAAGAATAAACCTGAGGGCTCGCCTTGCTCTTGAGTGGCCTGAAACACAGTAGCTGAGGGATGAGAGATATGGAGATGAGGCAGTTAAACCTGGCGTTGGAAAATACACTCCCCTCAGCCTTTTCCCTGGGGAAGCACAACCAACCAACAGTTCACTGGTTTCTTCCCTGCCTTGGCTGGTCACCTTAACCTCTCCACCTGCCCCCCCTCYCTTCCTGCCCTGATGACAAACTGGGGAGGTCCCCCTTGTTTCCAAGGTCCAGCTGCTGTGAGTTGCCCCCTCTTTGCTTTGCTGTCACCACAATGACTCAGAGGACCACTTGGCCTGAATGGGACCATCGCTGGCAAAGCTGTGACACAACTGTCCATCCTGTTAGCAGAATACTGCATGGTATAGCTAGGACACACTGGCCATGCAAGCCATCTGAGCACACCTTGTGTTCACCCAGTGGCCTCTACTTTACTGGAACCAGTGTGTTGTCATCCTGAAGCAGCATGTAGTGATCTAATCTGCTCCTCAGTCCCTCAGAGATGTCGGCTGATCCTGTCAGCTCTTTGCTGAAGCTTTGCTGTGGGATGCTCTGAGGAAAGACCCTCCTGACCTCTGGAGGTAATCAGCGTAGTCTCTGAAGCATCAGAATTTGCTAGTTCTTGCATATAAACCACCTTACATCACTGCAGATGCTATTTTTATTCATGCATGTCTAATCCTTCCTTGGATCTTACCTCAGCATTATCCTCTATCCAATTCCCCCAGGTTAATTATACTCTGTGGAGAAAGRAGGCTTTTTTATCTCTCTCTGTGCCATATAGCTAACAATTCCTCACCTTTGTGTTATGACTCAAGGTAAAACACAGTGACCACTGACTTTCTCAGTATCCGTCTTCCTTCAATATGCTTCTCCTTCTTTCCTTACAGAGAAGCCATCCCAGCCTCTGCTGCCTCATCCGTGAGAACATTTCTCCCTGCTCCCTGCCATGAACATCAGCACCCTGCTTCTCTGTCCCTGTCCCGAGATGAGAAAATGTGAGGCGATTTCTAACCTTGCCATGTTGACAGGTCACTCTCCATATTATTGCACGGGGTAACCTTGTGAGACACTTTCAGTCCTGAATAAAAGCAGTGTCTGGGTAGAAATGCTGGCAAAGAGACCTTTAAAGCATCATGTAGATGTTTGCCAGCATGTGATGAGACACTTCAGGACTGCACAGACCAGGGAGAGGAAGAATTGTCCTCCTCACTCAGGAGTTTTGCCTACAGACCAAATGTCACTATGACCTGTCTGAGCTCTTGCTGGAGTGTTTAAGTGAGAAGGTAGTGGTACCTAGGCTTGTCTGGTCCTCTCTACTGAGGGAGTACTCACCCCACTGACCTGCTTTTTAAGAGGCAATTTTGGTGCATCCCTGCCAGGGAACAGCACTCTAACCCGTGGGCAACAGAAGTGCTGAAGCAGCTGTTTTTAATTCAGCCAGGGCACGGTACCAGGTCACAGGAGCGTGGCACAATATGATGACGGTGGTGAAACCACATCATCTTGGGTGGTGATATATCTTCCCAGACAAATGTCAGCCTCAAAAGGTTGGGCTATAAACCGTATTTTTAAGTCACTCTCCATCCTGAGTAATGCCAAGTGAAAAATAACCCTGGCTTTGAGAAGACACACAAGATACAGGAGAGGAACAGAGAGGAAAACTTGATTCTCATTTACCATTTCAGGGTCCGTAAGTTAATAAGGAAGGCAGTCCCAATGATCACGAAGATGCAAGTGCTCACTATAAGAGCTGGCAAGACCGGCCGGGATGTTTCTGCAAGATGAGAGAGAATGAGGGAGTTGCTGTGAAAATTTAGCCAGGATTCTGGAGGCAGGATCTGCATCCCTTCCATGGCTGTTCAAACTGATCAAAGTGGACCTTTATTATAATTTTATATAATATAATATATACAGGTCAGATAAATGAGTTCTGCTGTGTTGTGTAGGATGCCTTTGAGCTGAGATGGGTTTCAGAGTCTACTTGGCATGGCTTAATAGGTAATTTGTGCTGAACAGCTTGAACTCCCTGTTCTTAACAGCACCACAGCTGGGGGTTGCCACAGATGAGGGGTTGCCACAGATGAGGTGCCACAGTCTGATGGTTGAAGTGTCCATCAACCTGTCTGTTTTGTTGGAACGGAAAGGAAAGCAGGGAGTCCTAAAATCAGTGTAAGTGGGGTTGGGCACTTGAAACACCATTATCAGTCTGTGGGAGAGATAGAGTCATGAGATTCATGGGTCTTTGAGAAGGCAGCAGGACCAAGGATGGAGAAGGTTAGAGGTCAAGGGGCTGGCTTCTTTCTTTGGAGAGGTGTAGGAAAGCTTTAGGAGGCTAGGAAGGTTACAGCTTTCCACCACATGATGATTTTGGTACTTGGATTGTAGGGTTAGGAGAAAGAGACTGAGTTCCCACATTGCCAGTGCTGCCAGCACTCCTCAGGCTTGTCTGGCATTATCTTAAACTTTTCTTAATCTGTCTCTTTCACACGCATCTCCCCAGTGCACTTTTGCTCGGTCTTGCTATTCTGGTGCCTGTCTCCTCTGCCTGCCACCCCCATCTCCCTCCATTCCTATTACCCCTTGGTCTGGGCCTGCAGAGCTCCTCTGGAGTAGCTGTGAGGGAGCAGAGAAAAATAAGATGATGAGGAGACATTTTTAGGACGTTCTTTCTTTGCCTGTCCTTGAGATGGTACTCAGATCACTTTGTCTCCTCTGTCTCTGGTACCCTGGTTATCTTTGGGTCTTGGTTGCTATGACAACTGGTTGCGGCTGTATCCTATTCATTGACATCACACACTGTCAAAATTTGATCGCCACAGCAACACAGTGCCCTTTCTAAACATAGCTCCTCTGTTTATACCAGCACCAGGCACAACAGGGAGGGGCTGAGCAGGGGCAGAGTGGGGGCGACATGAGAAGGAATAACCTCTATCTGCTTGTTTTTCGGAAGAGAAATTGCAGAGACCACAGCCAATGACTCACTGAAGAGACTTGCTCAGAGCACTGTCTTTCAAGGCTGGAGGTGTCCTCCGTGCTGTGGTTCATGGTAATGACTGACGCAAGTCTCAGCAGACCTTTTTGGAAGGGACTTACATGCATGTAAGTCTCTCTCATTCTCTGTGAGACTTTGCTTCCTAGGCTCAGGTCTCCTATGGTTCAGGAGCTGAGTGCTCTGTTTCACTGTATTTCCCTGATCAATGGCTCCAATGAACTGGGCCATTTTAGAAAGGTGGATTTATGTTCCTAGGTCACAGGAGCACCTGGGAAAATGCCAGTCCTGGCCACTGCTTCTGCAGGTCAGCCATCTGGCCTTACTGCTCTGGGGAAGCAGTCCCTGATTTACATCTTGTGGATTTTGCCTGGCTTCTGGGTGTCAGAGGGGCTCTTTGGGGGTCGGGGGTCTTTGCCCTTAAGCCCTGTTGAGCCAGCCTGACCTATGAGATTAGGAGGGACAGATCATTTCTGACCTTTCTATTGCTCTTTGATTAACACAATCCTCCCTATCCATCGTCCTCCAGCTTCTCAGCCTGCTTGGCCCTTCTACTTCGTTTTCCCTAAGTCCTCTTTTTCCCCTCCAAGCCAGACTGCCTGACTCTGATCCTTACGGTCAGCATGTGTCCTCCACAGTATCGTCTCGCTCCAGTCACTCCACACGCCTTTGTAGGTACTTGAGGCACTCGGCCTTGCACGGACAGCTGCCTCATATTTCAAGTCGGGGGAGAGGCTCTCAAACACCACCCACATCTGGTCCTGCACAATGGTGAAGTTTCTGGCCTCCTGGGAGTAAGGCAAAATTARAGCATCATCAACACCCTGGCTTACAGCCTTACATACCCATCTCTTCCAAGGCCCTCAGAGAGGACCTGTCTCAGATTTCTACACCTTGTACACTGCTTGTTCACCCTGGAGGACAAGCCTTCTTCGCTTTGCTTTTTTCATCCCTCTCAGGTCTGTCCTGGAGCTATCTGGATTTCTTTGTGACAGCACTAAGTAAAATAGGATTCCCGTCTGCCTCCATGTCATCATCAAACACTGGCAGCAGGTAACACAGATAAGAGGGTGGGAGGTGTCATCCGCTCTCCAGCTTCACCAAAACTGCTTTGTCCTGAGGGGAGGCCCAGGAGTAAGTCCTGGGTGATGTAAAGAAGACCAGGATTCGTATGGTGACAGGTCCCAGTGCCCCACTCCGTACTCACCTCCCAGGACTGACTCGTGGTTCGGTATCGCAGTTGGTATTCCCGTTCCCCCTCCAAATAGTGAGAGGAAATATTCAGGCTCCATGTTAAGTTGTAGGTGTTTTCAGTTTTGCTAACCAGCTGAAGATTTCCTGGAGGCCTCAGCTTTACTGGAAAGAGAGAAGGAGCAGGGCTGATACCCCCGCACTGTCTGTCCATAACAGGGCTCCACCGCAAACCCCATTGCAGCAGGGTTGGTGTCTTGGCTGCACTCACAGACTCCAGCCAGCCACGGCCATGTGAGATCGTTAGTGAGTTCCCCCTCTCTGTTTCTGCTTCTTCCCCACTGTCACTGAAGGGAAAAGGCCTGTTGTCTTTGGACTACATTAAAGGCAGCTCCTCCTGTGAGCCTGTGAGAGTGGYCCCTGTAGTCAGTGCAATTAATCTCACATGGCCATGCATCCTACCTTGTAGGGGTGATCCACAAGGCAATTGTACGGACAGGAATGGAGCATGGTTGGGGTGACAGCTGCTTCCCAGCTGCTCTTTCAGAAAGCTACAGCCACAGAGGATGGAGTTACACAGACTGTCTGGGCTGATCCTTCCCAACCCCTGACTCCAGCCATGCCTTTCTATGCCTCACCTTGCAGCAGCTCTATTGGACCTCTCCTTGAGCCAGGTACGCTCACACATCCAGCAAAAAAACGACCCAAGCAGATGTTTTTCTGCTGGATTAGTGAGTTGAATCCTTTCAGCAAAGACTGATGCATGCCAAAGCTGGCTTAAAGGAGGGTGGAAGCACATATCTGGTAAGAGGGGCAGTGGAAGAGCAGCAAGACTTTCCCTCCTTCTTGCAGCATGCATTTTTCAGGAGGTCAGCTGAGCTGTCATTGCCTGTTTGAAGCCAGAACTCCTAGTGCAAAGCACTCTCATTCAACACTGTCCCAGATACAGGACAGGACAGGAAGTGGCTGGCATGACATTGCACGTTAGAGGTGCAAGTGGCAGGAGTCAACATGGTTCATCAGTGCTAGTTGTAGTACGGGACAAGGAAAAGAGAMAAGTCTAAAATCAGCTATGGGTGTTGTATAGGGGTGGATGGGGAAGAGAAATTAGCTATCATTTCATGGGGGAGCTTCAGAGACTGCAAGACAGATGAGTACTCACTATTTGCAAGTGGACTGAAATCTTCTATTTGCACAGGAATAGTCCTATTCTCTCCAATCTGGCAATGGACAGACATGGTAAGACGGTCTGCAGTGGTGAAGCATTGAGTCTGCAAGGAAAATTTACCGTTAGTTACACCAAAGCCTCATCAATAAGCATTCATATTTCTAAGCGTTGCCTATGTATAAGAGGTTTAGGGATACTTGACAATAAATATGGATGATATTTGTGGCTGAAAAGAATAAGCCTCAGTGGTCAGTGAGGAACCAAAGATTTATACTTGATGTAGTTGGATTTTTTTTGTTCATTGGCGAGAAGGGCACAAAATAATGTGATACGCTAGTTTGCTAGGATGGCTGTATGTGCTGACTGAGCAGGAAAAAAGTTACTTTCTATGAATGACATTTATTGAGGAAAAATACTTTTACTAAAATATTTTGTGTTCATTTGTAAGATTAAGATGACATTAGTATTAAATATTACTCTTGAAATGCAATGATACTAAAGGGCCACATACATCATACAGTATTAAATAAGCAATAGGGAAATTAGCTTGATTAGAAAGAAAAGATTTTGGAGCTGTTTACCAACTCTGCAATTTGTCTTTGCACATGATGTGCAAATGTAAGAAAGCTTGTCTGTCGTTAGAACTGGTTGTGACTTTATCTATAAGGAGAATTAGCTCATATTTGGGTGGGTTTTTTTCTGAAAACACAAGGACTACAGTAATTCTGGATATGACTGAAGGAAGTACATAATGAATCTAAAAAAGACTGATTTAAATAAAGAATAATAGCTAGAGGATTTGCATCACCATTAGCTCCAGTGATGTGTTGCTGTTGCATCTTGCATTTGACACACCTGACCAGGCTTCACAGTAAATGATCTGGAAAATGGTACTGACCTCTTCAAGGAAAATGAGGTCGAGAGGTGACCTCAGAGCTAGTGGTGATGTCCATCCCTCCTCAGAGGAAGGGATTAGGGCCAAACCCAGGTAACTGAGACATGGGACACTGCATGTGATCTGTCTGTCTTGCACCTCTTCTGCATGTGTCAGGACAGCATGGCCCAGCTCACAATGAAGCCAATCCTCCCAGCAGGGGAACCCACAAGGGAGATGTATTATCAACAACACACAACTTCAAGCCCAACCCCAGAACTGGAGTCAGGGATCAGGTTTGAGCTTTTTGTACTGCTCCTGGGTATCACACTGTTTATGCACCCAAAATCCACATACAAATCCTTTCCACCTTTTCATTAGCCAGGACATCCTGGATAAATTACTCACATTACTGTTTTTGCTGAAGGTCTTGATGCATCTCCTCAGTCCTGTCATGTGTTCTGCCTTGGGTAATTCACAGTGGTCCTTGAATTTTTCAGGTAAAGGAAATAACCTGGGTTTTAAGCAGGAGAACTACAGTGAGCTGGGGAGGCTGTTTTGTATTTAGTCAAACTTTATGTAACATTAAAGGCCTTTCAAAGCATTTGCATCCTACCATATTTGCTGAACAGGTTACAGCAAGGATGTAATCCCAATTTCTGTCCCCCCTGCATCACTCAGACAAATTTTATGTGCTGGCACATGGAGAGTCAAAGCATCCCAGATATTTCAAGCCAAAGATAACAGTAGGTTTCCAGTTTCCAAGTCTTCACAAAACCCTCTTGCTACCTTCTCTGCTTCTTGTTGATATCAGAGGGCATGCAGAGCCCAAACACACCTGCTGCCCACAACTGTGCCAACGTGGCCCTGGAAGACAGGTGCCTGTTTCAGCCCCTCTAGGGTTTACAGGTCTCCTTCAAGCCACTGACAGTCCTGTAGGATCTCAGATACCAAGTGAGATGTATCTTCTGAACCAGGTCACATCCCAGTCAGCCAGGGCCGTACATCACACTTGGCAGCACTACGCCATGACCCCTCTTCTGCTCTGACAAGCGTGGCTGGACAGCCTAAGCTGACCTATGTCACAGGGGGTGACAGGGTGGGAGAGCATCCATGGGGTTGCAGCTGAGGGGGTATCAGACTGAGCTGCCTGCTCCAGCTGTAAGGTCAGATCAAGCCTGGGACTTGCTGATGGTGGGGAGAGGTGGTGTCCTAGAGCCCTGGTCATACAACGGCACAGTTCCAAATCCAGCCCAAATTCCAGCCCCGGTCTCTGTGTTTCACACCCATGGAGCAACATAAATGTTTTGGCTTTCTAGGTCCATGCACCAGGCCCCAGAATATATTTGCCCATCTCACCCCGTTGGAGGTGTCTCTGTGACAGTCACGAGCAACCCACCCACTGCCAGAATCACACTGAGTCTCTCCTTATGACAGGCACCCATGGAAGCCCTGGGGTAGGCTGGTAAGTCTCTCGGCTGAAGATGTCATTCTTGGAGACCACAGAGACTCAGCCAGTCCCCACTGCGGTACTGGCCACACACCTACCCCTCTGCTGGGAGATGTGTGGGAGAGGAAAACATCATGAACTGAGAGAGATGAAAGGGCCAGGGGAGATAAGGCGAACAACATTTTCCTTCATTTATTGTTACTCAGGGTGCAACATCCCAGCTCATCCTGGCAATGGGCAAATGGCCCCTGTATAACTTTAATTCCACCCTCCTCCACACCCATCTCTACACATCCTCCTTTTCCATTGAAAATGCCTTTCAGTCCAGAGGGTGGCTACCAAGGAAGAGGGATTTTTTGGAAAATGAAGCACAGACAGAGCTATGGAGCTAGAAGATGGGCTGTGCTAGACAGTTTGGGACCGTCAGATGACAAACACTGAGCAGTGGCCAGCATCTCAGCCCACATGGGGTTAGAGACAGAGTTCAAGACAAAGCCCTCAGCTCTGTGACTCCACTACACCTGGCCTGGGGAGGGGGAGCCTACAATTTTAAGTGGTAAACTTTCCAGGACACTTTTCATTCAAAGCATTGGCTTTCCTCAGCCTCTCCAGTCACCCACCTGTCACAAAAAGCTAACTTTGATAAAATCTCCAGCTGGCATGGTGCTTCAACCAGGTCCCTGCCTGGGTTCCAGTCGCAGAAGAGAGCTGCCCGCGAGTCATACCAACAAGTTAGGCTGGAGGCGCCTGCCAGCAGAGAAGAGACGGACAGCAACGTGACTGAATTAGCAATGATGTTTGGCATTAACCATCACCCCGGACAATTCTGCCCCATCCCAAACTACAGACTGACTCCTTTGCTGTCTAACTGTCTCCAAGTAAGAAAGGCAGAGCCATTCACTTCTCTATGTCCTTGGAGGTTGATGTGCTCATAAGAGACCTTTAACTATTGCAACCTCTGGCTGTACGTTACAACACGAGCATTGCACAGCAACACACCGTGGCACACACACTCCTCCGGCTGACCCCCCTCCCTGCTTGCCCAGCTGGCACGGGTGAAGGGGATCACTTCTTACCTTGTGCTGAGTCTGATGCCAGCGAGAGAGGCGTGAAGCTGAACAGCCAGAGGTGACACAGAAGCAGCAAAGAGGGCTTCATCTGTACTGATGACACACTGAAAGAGAGAAGACCCCCCCCCAACATAGCTCAGCAATGCAAATTAAGAAGATGTCATCTCACAGGAGGCATCCACTGTCCTAGGGAAGGGCTCAAAGCCAGGACCAATATTCCAGGCTCAGAAACCTATACCCCTTCCACTCCCGAGGCTGTGCTTTTCCCTCAGCACCTCATTGTTTTCCTGMCTTGGGTGCTTTGCTCAGCACTGAAACTGTTTGCAGTGCAGCGCAGATAGGCTGTTTGCAGGAGTAATGCCTTCTGGAAATGTGTGTGTGAGTGCACAGCAGTCCACATGTGTTGTTTCAGGCTGTTTGCTGACTCAGGTAGAGAGTGCTGCCTTGGTTGCACACGGCTTATGCTTTGAAGAGCTTCTTTTTTTGGTAAGTCTTAGGGCTGAAATAACTAGGTGCTTGCTGAGTAAGAGGGGTCTCTGGCTGCAACTGACAAAAGTTGGTTGCAGAGCTCATGGCTTAGGAGGTAGATTTTGAATGGCTTGTTTGGGACAGGGAAGGAAATCAGGGAGAAGGAGTTTACCAGGTTCTGGAAAGTCAAGGCTTTACCATGTCACAAAATATTACATAGTCACACACAAACCATGCACCATCCTCRCCAGGTAGACCCTGCACTGCCTTGGAAGGAGCCATGCTTTTAGGTGTAGCAGAAAATTTGGGCTTTGTAATTAGGAAACTCTGCAGCACCCCTCATCCACCCGTGGCACCCAGGGAGACTCCTTGTCTTACAAAGCCTGTACAGCCAYGCTCCGTATTAGACAGACTGGGCTTACGGGCTTCTCATCCAAGCCTCCCCCTCTCCCCATCCACCTGGACACCCACTCAAGGTCTGCYTCTGCCCACAGGAGAAGGGACCACCCTCACCTCTCAGCAAGCCTGGAGCCCAGGCAGAGCTGAGCAAAGCAAGACAGAGTCCTGCTGGACCCTGCTGGGACTGCCAGGGGAGTGAGAAGAGAGGGTTTATAAAGGGCTGGCATGAGGCATAATATCGATTCCCGTTGTGATAAAAGATTAGGTTCAGAGGAAGAAAACCATGACGACAATACATTAACAGACAAAGGGGAGAGAAAGAGAGAGGAAGAAAGCAGGCAGCGTGGTTGTGAGATGTGGGGTATGATTTGAGAGGACTGTGGAAAGACAGAGAGATAAATACGTGCTCAGCCCTCCCAACAGCGAGATTCAGTTTGTCAGACTGAAACTCCTTCCAAGACACTTTTCAGATCAGCCACCCCCGTGTGGGAGAGAGCTGGCATCGCCCCCTTTACCTTCCAGCTCCAGGCACCCGGCRGTCCAGATGAAGGGAGTCCCCGGGGACCGGGTTGCGGGGTTGGGTGGAAGCAGGTGCTGGACGTCAAACAGTGATGGGAACAGGGAGGGCGGAAAGGGAGAGGGATGGAGAGGGATATCCTAGTTCAGTGCATGTCCAGCCATCAGCCATCAGCTGCTGGAGTGAGAGAGGTGCCTCCAGCCCGGCAGTTCTGCTGCAGAGCCGTTCCTCTCGTATGTGCGCTGTCTCTCTCTGTCTTCTGCCTCTCACCTTTGCACAGGAAGCTGCCGCTTGCTTGCCTTGTCAGACTGAGACGAGGCCCCGAAGTATCGAAAAGGCTAGCGAGGCCGAGAATAAAAAGCCCCAAACCACGTCCTACTTCCTGCTGGTAAAGCAATAGGTGCAGCAACAAGGGTGGAGGGATCAGGTGTTAGCTTGCAGTGCTCAGATATACTGGGACCCATTTGTAACTATTGCCGGGAAGCAAAAGACAGAGAGAGAGAAGGAGCTGTTCTCTTGGGACACCAGCAAGAGACTCATAGCTTCCTCTTTCAGACACCCAGACAGACCACTCATATCGCTCTCAGGGTCTGCACACGTGCACAGATCACTTTGAAACCAGGGATAGGAGTCAATCTGCAGTAGAAATACCATGGACCACTTTGTGAAAAATAACTTGAGTCATTGACCTAAGCAACACCAGAACGAAACCAGCCTCCCCACCAGTGCCCCAGTTTCAGAAGATCCATCCTGGGTCAGAGCGGGAGTGGAACGAGGTCAGTGTTGAGTGTGAGCAAGTTTGAGGCACAACTCTCACGTTTGCAGATGGTGTGACACCACAGGAACACCCATCCTGTGGCCTCCCTACCCAGCCAAGCACCCCACTCGCTCCACAGAAGGAAGAATCACACCCTCCAACCTGAGCCTTGCAGCTAGTCCAGACAGGCAACGCTGCCCTGCAGTAGCTGCAGTGCCTGTTTGGCACGGCTTGTCCATTCAACAGGCCAGAAGGGATGCAAAAAAATATGTCCACCTTCTTCCAAAGCTTAACGTGCCCTAACCTTCACAGATGGTTAATCCCTCACAGGTCTTGCTGGGAATGTTTAGTTGTAGAAGATCCTTTTGCCACAGGCAGCTGTCTTCCCCAGCACACATTGCCCTCACCTCCCAAGCCAAGAGAGATCCACAAATGCAAATCCACAGCCCGATGGTTGCCCGGTTCACAGATAGGCATGCACATGTACACGTGTCCCCGCACACCTCTCTTTTTCCATACACAAATACAATTCTCTGAAGTGCAGCACATCACGTTTCCTGTCTGGTCTGGGCTGCACGAAGACGGCCGCTGGTGTGGGGCCAGATGATGAGAATCTCCTTTTATACACACAGTGGTCACTATGCTCTGTGCTCCTCACCTTTCTCTCCTAGAGCTCAAGGCCCAAGCTCAGGTCCAGCAAGCAGGTTTTGCTGACCAAAAGTTGCCAGAGGCTAATCTCAAGTCTCCAGGCAGTTCCTTTTTGAGGACTTTATAAACTTGGAGGATGGGGCCTCCTTTAACAACAAAGGGATCGTGGTTTCAGGTAGTGGAAAAAGGGTGTGGGAGGAGGATGAGTTTTTAGTCACAGGCAGCCCAGCCGAGAGACCGGATCTCAGAAGATATTAGACCTCAAAAAGAAATAGTGTTGGAGCAAAACAGTGATTTGAAGGCATGGGTGGAGCCATTTTGAAGGAGTTCTCAATAGTGGATCCTCACAGCCATTTCTGGGAGAGCATTGCAGTTAATCAAGCATCAAGCACTCACTTAGCCAGTGTTCTGGAGTGCAACAACTCTTTCCTCACCACACACAACATGGACCAGGAGTCTGAGAGGTGTCATTTGGATGCTCTTGCTAGTCATCTGAAGATTTCTGTTATGGCCACCCTTTGTGAGGGCAACTGGGGAATCTGACCAGCCAGCCTCTGTTGAAGAGGAGCAGGGGAGAGGATGGGCTGCGTGCAGTCCTGCTCTGGTAATCACTGACTGTGGTAGTTGCATCTTGGAGGCTCCCACCAGGGTGGAGCTGTAATGGCATGTATGGTCAGGGCACAGCCCACCTTTCCCAGGAACTCTTAAAATGAATGCAGCTTACTCTGGTGCAGAAGTCCTCAGCTGAAGCAATGAAGTGCTCTGAGAGTAACTTCTTGGTATCACCAGCTCTGCAGTTGCAATGGAGTATTCATGTTAACCATCATTTTTCCCATTTGTCCTTCAGACTGAGAAATCTGCGCCTTCCTTCAGACYAGAGATCACTTTGGGAAAGCAAGAGCATAAAGCATCCGTTTTTTATTGGACAGCTTATCAAGGAAAAAAACCACCACTGACTCCCTTTTTTTTTTCTTTTTTCCTTTTTTTCAATGTGTCAGAATCAGATGAGGTTGGTTGTGCACTGTGGTACCTGAAATCGTGGAAGAGGAAAACCTAACATGTAGTTAGTCCCTAGAGAAGATGAGCGGCTGCTACATTAGAAAACAAGGTTTTATCTGGTCAGCCAATTCGCTGGAGACTGTTTTTTCTAGATCTGGGTCTCTACGATAGATTCTCATGAAGATTTTTTGATATCTAGTAGGGACTGATGTCACATTGAAGACTTTCCCAATAAGGGTCCTAATGGAGAGCCAGCTCTCCTCTATCCAGCCACCTTTGCTTAACAGTGGTAAGGGATATACCTCTTTGTCAAGTGTGACTGGAATTGATTGACTTTTTCCAAAATTGTGGAGAGAGGGGGAATGGTCCGACAGATCAGCTAACAGACAGCCAAACACTGATGCATGGAGACACAGACTGCCTCAGCATGTTTAATTTCCATTGGAAACACAGTTTAAAATGAACTAAAGCAACAACTGTGTGGCATAAGTAAGAAAAGATTTCCTACACAGGCATGATACCATGATTGTGTCCAGACCCCATCTGATACAGATAAATACCCTTGCTGTCAGCACAGTTTTCAGACTTGATTGCCCAAGATGCCATGCTACTGAGAATTTGGCACTTTTTATCTCCTTTACACTGACATTGTTAGGAATGGTGCCATTTGTAATGTGAGAAGCCAAACAAAACCACATCGTCAGCGACACATGCGAGGTGTTCTTGTGATTACCTTCCTGTCCCCATAATGGTGACTGAGACGGGTGAACTCACTAGTCAGCGTTGCTGTTCAGTGTTAAAGCAGCAGGTAAAAGTGTGGTGTTGGAGGTTTGGTGTTGTTTGGGCCAGATCGGTTTTTCAGGGGCAATGTAAGTTTTAAAAATCCTCAAGGCTGGGGCAGGTGTTTACACACAGGCTCATCTTTTTCCCCTCGCTCTGCTTTCATTAGAGAAGAGCAGTGCTGCTGAAACTTCTCATTTCAGTTGCGTGTCCACTGAGAGTCTCTGCAGAATGGCAGAGGTGAACAGGAGAACAGAGTGAAGAAGTGTGAAGCACAAAAGTATTGCGTGGTGTCAAATTATCCCATGATTCATTAACTCATTAGCTGTCATTAGGCTAGGCACATCCCTTCGCTTTGCTGGCTCTCAGCTGGGATTGGAGTCCCAGGCTAAGTGGGATGCCTTGCCTGTGGTTTACAAACTACACAGCTCACCAGGGGTGAGCTCAGTAGAGGGCTCAGTAGATCCATCTTGGTGTCCTGTCCCCTTGGTGCTCTGGAGTGGAGCAGTGGGAAGGGTACAGAGCCAGCAGGAGGTGAGGGGATGAGGGCAGAGATGCCCTGATGGCCACCAAATTTCGCTTCCTGACAGGATACACTGTGATGATCTCTAGACGCTCTGTAGGTTATTTTTGGTACTTTCCAAATAATGTTGTTTTAACTATAACCTTTACATTGAATTTCCTGCCATTCGTATACGTGTGCTTTCTCAAAACTACGACGTTGTTCTACATCTGCCGTTATTTTCCCCTTAAATTGTGGTTCTACTCCGAAAAAAGTCTGTAAAAATGGCCCCACAGGGAACCACTGTTTAGCGTATCAGTGAGCTCTTTATTGAATTTGTTCTCATTATCAGTCTAAAAGAGGCTTTGCTTTGTATCAAAATGGCAACCTTAGGCCGACATTAAAGAGTCAAGCTGGTTTTTTTCCTCCTGCTCCATCATCCCTAGTGATATTGCTGCTATAGGCTAAACGCTGCCCTCAGGTTTATCTCCATCACTGTGTTTAAGTGTAGGGGCATTTAAGCAATGGAGTTTAAGTTCTGGGATCAGGTACCACAATGGGGTAACCATGCTGGGCAGCGAGCATTAAGCCCACCTACACAGCAGATGATATTCCTACATTTCTTCCCTTCCAACTTCTGTCCTACAGAGAGTGTTCTGATAGATCAGCCTGATGAAAGCAGAAGACATCAAGTATACACAGAAATACACAAAATGTTCAAAAGTAGGGATTCCCTAGCCCTGCTAGGCAAGCAGAACATGGATAAAAGTGGTAGGAAGCTGAGGCATTTGCAGGCACTCTCACCCGCGGCAAGTCTGGGGCCACAGGTGGGAGGGGATGGAGGAGGTGTTCACTTTCACTCCCTGACAGTGATGGTCACAGGCCCCAAGAAGTGGGGAAACAAGGGTGGGAGGGGAAGCATGCTACTTTTGAGCAGTTTCACTCTTAGCCTGCCTGGCTGTGAACACATAGCTATGAACTCATGAGCATAAGCACGGGACAGTCACGAGATGCCCCCACTCGGGACCTGAGCCCCGGCTCCTTGTTATGTTTGGGTAGAACTAGACAGTGTCAGGACTTTGGTCTGAAGGGCTGGAGCCTACGCAGCAGACTCAAGGCTTAAGAGAGCTCCTAGGTGCGGATGCCTGCCTCTCTGATGGGTGCTTGTGGTGTCACAAGGGCTGCTGGGACCTGGAGTCCCTCCCTAGAGACACTCATTGAAGACTTGGTCTCTCACCCTGGGCCTGGCACTCTATGTTCCTCAGTACCCTTGGGCTCAGCAACATGAAAGAAGGCCAGTCTGAGCCTGTGGACATAGTGTGTGAAGCACAGCATGCGTTTGARCCAAAGCAGTGTGGCAAGTGGTCTCTGTCAGCTGAATCATGGTGTCTGTGTATGCAGATGGTCTTAGCCTGGCACACCTGCGATGGAAAACTCACCAGTGTGAACTGGAAGGAAGGTGGTGTACCCGTGGGACTATCGATGTATTTGTACAGCTCTCACATCCTCTCTGCGTCTCAATTTCCACAGCAGAGAAAGGGCATAAAGGACATCTTCCCATCTTCTTCAAGAACTGAGATTCGCAGACCAGGCACCAGATCCTGTATCGCACGCAGGTGTCCACTGCCCAGGTCTGTAGGGACATTATTGACTTCCAGTATTAAAACGTGCCTATGCAAGTCCCTGAGGGTTCCCCTGACATTGAATGCTGAAGATGCATGGCCAGAGTGCCTACTGAACTTGCTCACAGACCTGTATTGAAGAGGGAGTGCCTGTGCAAGTTATATGATCTACAGGAGGACAGCATTGGATTCGGAGAGCAGCCTTACACCAAATCTGTGCCTGAGCAAGATAATGAGCTGAACGCTGGCCAATTTGCTATTCAGCACCAGCGACTGCTCTCATCCTTGAGGGAAATTATTACCTTGTTACCTGGGTGATCTTAGAAAGATAAAGCCCCACTCTGTTTTGCAGCCTGCCAATGTGTTACATCTCTCTCTATTTAAAGTTAGAGGGGCTTGTGTGCAAATGCTTGACAAGCCTAATACGAAGCAATGATGGCTTTGAGACCTAATAAATTGAGAAGAATTCAGATATTTATTGTACATTCAAAATTGCTTGAAGGAAAGACATGATACTGCAAGGAGATTCTTGGGAATAAACCCTCAGGTGCTTTGATTAGCGAGGCTTGCTCCCAATTTAATCACATTTCCTTTCCTTCTCTAGAGGAAAAAATCATTACAACAACCACCCCCATTCTGCTCAGAGCTCTCCTTGCTCCTTCTCCATTTTCTTCACCTCTGTGCCTGAGCAGTTTCTAGAAAGGGAGTTAATTAGATTGTTGATTTTGTTTTAAAATATGCTTGATGATGTCATGCTTATCCAAAGGCCAATCCCCTGCTCCCCCTTAAGCCCTTCCGAGGGTTACTGATTTGTGACTATGGCAATTATTATCTTTCATGTCATTAAAATGCCTGAACAGAAATTACTTGTTTGGATGCAGCTGCCTGTCTCCCCACAGCTCGGTGCTCCTGTCTCTCCCCTGGGCTCAGTCAGGAGAGCCATCTTTTCCCCTGCTCTGTGGTTTCCCAGGTCCAGCCCCCGCATTTGCCCTTCTAACCTCGCTGCTCCTGAGCACTTTACTCTTTCTTCCCCACCTTGGGAGGCAGAAGATATGATGGGAAAGGCAATGGCCACAACCAGCGCGCCCAGATGGAAGGAATGGAAGGTAAGCATGAAGTCCAGGTCCACTACCTGTCCCAAGGACTTGAGAGCACTTCACTTCCCCAAGTGATGTACCGCCTTGTGAAACAGGTCAGCCCAAAGGGCCCCTTGTCCCTCTTGAGAGCCCACCTCTGTCAGGGTTTCAGCTCTGGGCTTGCTCCTCTGAGGACTTTTCCTCCTAGGGACCCCTCCTCTGAGGTGAACTGTCTATAGCAGAGCGGCTCTGCAGCTTGACGAGGTTTTTGAGTATGGTTGCACGCAATTGAAGACCCCGTTTTCTGGATGGCAGGGGCTGGAGTAGGAAAGGCTTCTTGTTACTGGAGACTACTAACCAGATCCTGGTGAACACTGCAAGACCACCACTTGGAGAAAAAACAAGCAGTGTGGAAATGATTATTTTCCCCACTGTGGCCTCTGAGGAGCCTAAAGGTGCTCCTTGAGAGATGCAACACAGAGCCCTTTATATGTGAGACATTTCAGGTTCATTGTTATAAACACAAAGCACAAGCCACATCTCACCACATATGCCCCATTGACTGTGCCTGTATTTGGGAAATGGGATGTGCAGGTCTCAGGGGAAATGGGACTTGGTTCCTTGAGAGAAAAACAAGACCAGGGTGTCACTTCCCTCCTCTTCTGTTCCTAAGAGCGGCATGCATGGACAAGAGGGGAATGCCCTTTTGAATATCAACCATTCCCTGTTGCTCCAGCACCTCCTGCATAAGAAGCAGGAAAAGGCACAGAGCATTGAAGCAGTTCATAATTTCATCCTCCCTCTCCCTGCAGCTCAAAAGAGCAATTGCAGCCCTCGCAGCCAGCATGGGGCTAGGAGAGCTATTTTAGGCAGGCTGCCATGCCCCACAGTTGGGAACAGGCTGTGGAGAAGGTCTGGGGTGGCATGCCCTGTGCCTGCACCTGTGCACACATTCGCGCACACAAACACACACGCACGCACGCACCCACAGCTGCAGCCGAGTGGGGAAACACAGAGAGGATCAAGCGCTTGGCTCCACTTGAATGCTTACCCTGGAAACAGGCCAAGGACAACACGTGTCTGCAGGCACCAGGGTCTTCCCTTAGCCATGGTCTACCCAGTTGAGACCTTAATTCTAAGGGGAAACTTGCACTGTTGCTTTTATGTTTCAAGGATGAGGGTGTCAGTACAGTTCCCCAGTGCTGACCTTCCCTGCAACCCAAGAGAAAGGATCCCCCCTTTCTTCCTATTCTCCCCACCTCCTTTGCAGGCAGCAGGTTCCTTCATCAGAGATGCTCAGTGCCTGGAGGGAAGGTGGCTGTTGAAAAGGACTGCTCGGGGGTTTTTTTCCCCTTTGGTCTTGGAAATTATGCTGGCAGCCTGGTGCAGCATCTCTCCCTCCTTCCCCCCTCCCCTGCCTCAGCCCCCATGAGGGGGGAGGAAGAGCGTGGGTGGTGGAAGGAGTTGTGGTCCCCAGATGTGTGAATTGTTGCCGAGTAGAAATAGCACACCACGGACAAAGAGCAGAGCAGCTCAGCTGAGAGCCATCGCTTTGGGCTTGCGTCACTGACCTTTTCCTCTCGCCCTTCTCAGTCCTCACCTGACCCTCCCACTGCTTCCCCTGCACTTTGCACTCAGAGAGCTCCCTGCACGGTGCTTTGCAATGGTGAGGAGGGCTGGCACAGGAGTTTAAAGGAGGGGGGGAGTGGAAAAAAAAAGCCCTGCAGCAAAGACAAGGCAATGCAGTGATCCTCTCTCCATTTCCCCAGAGCTCAGGTTGCCACCCTGCTGGACAAGAGAGTCRGGGGCTGACCCAACACTCCACTGTCCCTGCCTGGTCTAGCCATTGCAATGAAGGTATAGCTGTTCTGCCTCCACAGCTGGCAGGGTTGGGGATGGGGGAGGAGAAGCAAGCCTGTCCTAGGGTCAGGGGAGTGCTTCAGACTCTGACGTATCATGAACAACTGGAATTTCAAAAAAACATTTCAAAGCCTTTCAAGCTTGAAACATGGTACAATTGTAAAAGCCTGCTTAAGTCTTCTAAAGAGTCAAACAATGCCACCAGCATGCCACATGGAAAGAAGTGGGAGTCAGGCAAAGCAAGGGCTTGGGAGGTGTTTTGGACTGTGGTAATGGTAATTCTCTGGGCCCTTGGCCCAAAAGATCTGCTGAATTGTTGCCTGTGGCTGCAGGGGGCAGGGCTTGGTTGCCTGGAAAGTCCTTTCTAGTGCTCTGCTCCATTCCACTACTTCAGGGAAAGAACTGAGGACACATGGGGGAAAAAAAAGTGTGTGTAGGGGCAAATGGGAGAATGCCATGATCCCAGAAAAGCATGTGTGGGGCAAGCAGGAGAATGCAGTGAGCCTCAGGCACCTCATGGAAGATGTTCGCCCAAGTCTTGCACTAGGACATTGTTATGTCAAACACCTGGAGAGCGGTCAGGACTTTAGAGCAGGGGACCAGAACAGTGAAAATGATGCCTACAGGATGGGTGTCAGTTAGACAGGAGACCTGTTGTTCTCCTTCCTCTCCCTGGGCATTTCCTTCCCCTGGCTACTTTGAAGCATTGCAACTCTCCTCAGTAGCAACCAGTGAGGCCTGGACACATCTCCCACCTCAGAGGTGCATTGCAGTTTGCGTTGCCTGGGCTCCCTGGCAGTCGAGGCACCTCAGCAGCTTTGAGATTGACACAGGTCAGCCTCGATTCTCGAAGGCATGGATGCAAATAGGTTAAAGTGAATCAAAAAACAACCCAGCCCCCCACCTCCCACTCACCCGAGACTGCATTCCCAGCCTTCCCAGGTGGATGGGGAGTCCCCTGCTCCTTAGCTTCTCCAACCCAAGAGCTCTCCATCCTGCTTTCTCCCATTTTAGTCATTGCAAACAGAGACTGGGAAAGGTGTGAGATTTTGCAATAATTCCCTGACCATTTGTGAGTTAAAAGTGACACAAACTCCAGAGATGGGACTGGTCTGTGGGTTGAGAAACTGTCAGAAGCCTTTGATTTAAACCTTCTGCTCTGGCACTCACCTTGGTATAACTGTGGGGAGAGAGATCACAGAGGGCTTGTGGAAGAAGGGGGGAGGCATGTCATGAGGTGAGGGAGCTGTGCTTGTACCGAAGAGGCCTGCAGCCTCAGCCCCCCTCTACCCACCTCCTGATAGCATCTTCAGGCTTGCAAAGGGCAACAGTTTCCGTTGGCAGGAAGGTGACAGATGTCCATATGGGGCTGGTATTGTGTGTGTGCATACATGTGTGGGTGTTATAGCAGAGCGCAGCACCGAGCTGGCCTCTGAAGCCTGGCATGGCTTCCCACTGTGGTCTTCCCACTGTGGTCAGAGGAGGGCCATGCCATGTGAGGTGGTGGAACAATGGCCCTCAGCAATGCAGCTGTGCCCCATCGCCCGTGCAGACACGGGCAGGGTCTGCATCCAGCCCTTTGGGCCCAACGGCAGCTCCCAGCCAGCAATGGGAAAGGGAAGGTGAGAAATAGAGGATCTGGGGCACATTCAACCCATTGATGGCATCCAGCTGTGATGCACAGGATGGAGGGAGGCGGGGGCTCTGCTGGCATCTGCTGGGCCCACCCTTGACAAAGGGTCAGGGGAGATGCAGAGCCAGGTCCTGCCATGCTGCACCCCTGCCCTCCCTGGCACTTTGGGTGCAGGCACGGGCACCTGTGTCCTTCTGAGTGCCCACAGCAGTGTCAAAGATCTCTTTTTACACCCCTTTTTTTGTCCTGCTTCTCTCTTCCCCTTTCCCACAGCTATCACAGGGCAAGGAGCTATCGCAGGGCCTTCAGCTTCTCCTGAGCTGGCCCTGACACGCACTTCCTTCCCCAGAGGCAGCACCCTTTACCTCCTCTCCCACTCCCCCCCGTTTCATACCTGCAAGACCACAAACCTGCAGGCAGCCAGTTTAAAGGGCCAACCCCTTGGCACATACCTTGAACAAGCTTGAGACGCGACCACAGAGCCCTTTGCAGCAGAGCTTGGACCTCTCTTTCAGGGGAAAAGAAAGGCACGGCCCCAGGGGTAGTGCTGTAGCTGCCCGCTCCAGGGCATGCTTCTTGCTTTGCCCGGGAGAGAGGTGCCGGCTGTCACCAACCCCAGGCTCACATACCACAGGGCAGCCCCATTACATGGAAAAGGACCCAGCCCTGGGGTGAATGAGGTGACTGGAGGTCTTGTGGCCGTCAGGGCATGGCTGCACCCACTGGCAGGGCAGCAGGGCTGGTCTGACCCAGTCTAGCCCTCGTTCCTTCAACAGCATTGCAGGGTCCACCTTGCCTGAGCTGAGCCTCACCTATGGCAACTCCCCAGCCAGGCATCTACGGTGTGATGGGTGGCACCAGCTACAGACTCCATTTGTCACGCGTGCATCTTAGCCCCAAGGGATTTGGCTGAAGAGATTCTTCAGGTGGCACTTTCCCCTCCAAGTGGGCAGGCTGAAGGATTGAATCATAGAAAACATTTCTAGAAAGTCTGGCTACACATTTCCGCTCCTCCCTCCTCCCTCACTCCTCACCTTTTGTAAGTGTGACAAAAGCACCTCCAATCTACCAGCATCTCACCTCAAGGGGCCAGGAACATGCACAAGCCCTGCACTTCCTGAGGACGTGTTTCTATCTGCTTCCTCAGAAGTAAATAAAAAACCTGAAGAAAGCTGGGCTCCCAATCTGAGGGAGTATCACATTTACTAGGACATACATATAGCCCTAGCTCTGGGCCTGACACAGGACCAAAGAGGCCTGTAAGGATGCGTATGATTATGTTTTCCATCCCTTGCCAAACGAAGCGTCTGGTACATGTCAAACCACAGGAGAAGCTATGTGAAGGTGCATTAAACTCAAAACAGAAGGTCCTATATGGGCATCTCCTCTGCTTTCTTGTCCATTCCTCCACTTCAGCAGGAGTCCCCTCAGTCCAAACCCCAAAGATGCTAAAAAACCCCCCACTTACCTCTTCGACCTGCACTGAGACCTTGATAGGCATCTCCTTGTCCTCAGGAATCTACCCCTCCTAGATCTTCCACTCAAGTCTCCAAGTCTCCACCCTGCCCTCATGTCTCCCTGTTTTCCCAACTTTATGGGCAATCGCCACTTGTCCTTCCACCTCTGACCTGAACCTCAAGCCTTTCCCACCACACACAGGTCTTCCAAAAATGTGTGTCCAGCTTAACTCTGGAACTGCCACCCAACCCATTGTTAGCAAGCACAAGTGTATAGTCAACAGTTTAATGTCCCTCCTACGTCTGTACTTCCTGCTTTTACCTCTTGGCGGAGAAAAGAGAAACACCACAGGGAAAACAGAACACACACATGCTTACTAAGTACCTGACAGAAGGATGTGCTAAAAATTTCACAAGATAAAGGGTCTGATTCCCCTTAAGAGAAGTCCAGCATTAGCCCAGCCTTCCTCAATAGAATTAAGTACTTGAGGCCTAATCCTACAACCCCTTGTGTTGTCCTGTTTTTTTAGTAATTTCCAAAGAATCCTTCCTTGAATTTGCTTAAAGCTTTCCCAGCAGAGAGGAGAGGGTTGTTGTAATTAGAAGTGTCAAAGTAGTAAATAGCTTTAAAGTTACGGTTCTCCACAAAGGAAACAGAAGATTTCCAAGGATTGCCCAGGGAAGTTTCAGACCTGAGTTCGATTTTTCACCTGTCTCTTTCAGGTCAGTGTCTTTTCTATTGCACTATTTGGCAATAACCAGAGCTAGAAGGAATAGGTTGGGAGGGAAAAGCAGATCTAAGTGCAAAACAACCAGGGAAAAAAGTTTAATACCACTGGAAGAAAAAAAATATACAAACGTTCTTGGAGTTTGTTTGGTTTTGTAACATAAAGCACCATTAATTCCACAGTACATTACAACTCAGCCTACTACACCTTCCAGAAAGCAYTCAATACTCCTGAAATCTGATTTAGCACCAAGGGATTGCCATCTTGTTTAGCACCAAGAAGCCTGTTAAACATACCCTTTGGTCCCCCTGCCCTCCTCTCTCATGTGCATCAGGCACCCTCTGGCTGTTCATGGGTAGCACATGAGACCTATCACTGGCATTCAAACACCAAATAGAAAAGGAGGAAGAAGGAAGTTTCTGGAGATGTTCAGTGTTAGAGAGGCTTGCTTCTCTTCAGGGAGACACAGGGGCATTAYACACTGTAAATAGACAATATCTGGGTTTGCAGCCTGTTGAGGAAGAGAGAAAGGKATTCAGTCCTGAGCATCACCTCCCAGCATGCTGCTTCCTCTCTACTGASTGAAATCCTGTCTCTGAGCAATTCCACACGCTTGACCTGCTAAGGGAGGGGAAGAAGCTCACAGTCTCCTTTAGTTCCCATGATCCCATCATCACGTTTCCCTGGGAAAAACCCAGCTTTGCCTCAGTGAAACCTTGTTTTTATACCCATTGCCTCAGTGACAGCGGTGGGGAGGATCTAGGGCAGAAAGTGCCTGAAACTCATTCCAGTCTGTACAGCTTCCTTAGCAAAGCAAGGAGGGTAAGTAAACAGGGCAAGAGAGAAAATGTCCTGCAATTCTCTCAAGTTCATTTTTAATATTTAGCCTGGGTCATCCCGGGCTGAGCGTACCAGACCTAGTCCTGTATAATGATGCTTGTCTCCTATGGGAGAGCTCTGGTAGTCCCAGGTGCTATAGGCAGAGACCGTGGCTAATCATGAGACCGCAGAAGCTAGGTAAGTCAGAAGACTTCATTATCAGTGATGGGCAGAGGAGAAATACAGTTTCTCCTGCTTGTCCTGTCCTGAGACTCAAAAAAGAGACAACTCTTGGCACTGCTGTTTACGGGAGCATCACAATGTGTGGAAGTAGGTTTCCCAAAGTGCCTCACCTGATCCTCCCAGGACYGTAGCAATCCCAGAAGGATGTGAGTGAGAGCAGTGTGAGACCAGTACAAATGGTACTAGAAAACCCTACCACTGGCATTCCTTTCCCACTGTGACATCTCCAACCTGACAAGAAGAGGGAGGGTTTGTTTTAGCCCYATGCTTTTCTCAGTTGCTCTGATGAGATTGCCAGAAAAGGGCACAGATCATGTGGCAGGGAGGCTTTTAACCCTGGGGCGAGGTGCTGTAGTCTCACCTCTATCTCTTTTCCATCACAGAGGCAAAAAGGTGCCAACCTGCCCAGGTTTGGAACTGATTTAACTGCAACTGCCCTTACAGCCTCCAGCTCAGGTCCTGAAACAGCGGTCCCTCAATACCGATGTGGGAAAACCACCTTCAGGAGGACAACGTAATGGCACACAGGAGCCAGGGCCTGACTTTCCCCTCACATCAGCGTTAGGGATGACTGTTGATACCAATGGAAGGGCATGGGTACACCTCCGCCAAAGAAGAGAGCAGATTCAGGTTCACTGTCCGGACTAGCTTCCCACAGCTGGGGAACCGAGACCAAGTAGCACCCCGGGGGAGGTTTGGGAGCGAGGTTTGGTTGGGTTGTCTCTCTCTCTCTCATTCTGTACTCACGATCCCTAGTGGGAATAGAATGGTGGGCTCTACTGATTCAATGGCAGATGCCTCTGAAGGGCCTAGCTCAGTGTCTGGCCCTTCATCTCTTTGAAGAGCTAGAGCTGGCACAGAGGAGGACAATCAGAAGGGTGTCTAAGGAAAGYCAATGACATACTTCAGAAGGCCAACAGTCCCCTTTCTGGAAAGACAGTATCATCTCTCACCGCTCCTACATCTTCCTTGTGCTACAGGAGGCCATCAGACCCCAGTCCGCTCTCCAGACTACAAGTGTGAGAGGTGACATTAAGGCCATGTTGCAGGCTGCAAAACTGGCATGTCTAGTCAGGATGGAGAGAAGCCAGGATGCACCTGGGCAGTGGGGACTTTMTAGCCCTTTCTACAGGAGTCCTTTGTGTATGAAGCCCCAGAGAGGGGGACATCCCCAGGAGCAGCATTTTAGCTTTCCTCCTGCTCTAGGACCCTAAATGCCAGACACAGCTTGCTGGCAGATTTAGAAGAAGCCAATAACCTAAGTTGGRGTCATGAGGTGAGGGGGCGAGAGATGGCAGTGTCACGCTGTAAGTGGACAGATACAGGCCTGGCTACAAGAGAGCGTGAGGTGGGAGCCAGTGCGGCAAGTTTCACACTCAGTGCCTGAGACTTGACAGGCCCATTTCCAAGTGATTTGCAGTGGTTGCGGGCAGTAAAGAGAGAGAGAGAGGAAGAAGGAAAAGGCCAAAGAGGCCCCAAGGAGGAGGAGAGGCAGTTAGTCAAGGCTGGGCTTGACCAGGTACCCGTTGAAGGTGATGTACACATCAACATCATCACTGTAAATGGCATTCTCCCGCTCCCGCTTGTAGAGCCTCACCCAGATCTCATCATTTTCCTGAAGCTCCAGCATGAGGCTCTGGCTCTGCATGATGCTGCGGTCACTGGGTTGGGCATACAAGATGACTGCCTCTTCTTCGTTGTGCATGATGTGCATGTACGTCTCCTTGAAGTTCCAGGTGTGGACATTGAGGCTGAAATAGTAAAGTCCACCTACATAGCAGTAGAATTTGCCATTGAACATGTCAAAGTGGCTGTAGAGGTTGACGAAGACGGTGTCGAAGATCAAGACCTGGAAGCCCTCRCTGCTGTGCAGCGCTTTCTTGCGACCGACAGAGAATGCAGCATACTGATGCTTGCAGGGGTCTCCCGCTGTGCCCATCTGTCCTTTACTGCCTTTCTGGCCCTGGGCACCCCGCTCACCTCGTGGTCCTTCTTTGCCCCATTTCCCTGGCATCCCAGGCTCTCCCCGGTCTCCTTTCTCTCCTACAAGAGGAAGCAGAGGACACAACTCCTGTGTGATACCAGAGGGAGAGGTGGAAGTGGTGGTGAGAAAGCCTAATGAGGAGGCAGAGGATTGCTCAAGGAGGGGGCAATGCCAGAAGAAGGAACGCTCCTGAGGGTCACAATATCATTGATCATTGTGCTTCATGGGAAAGGAGCTAGCAGAGCTCTGKGTGCGACTGGGGTCTCTTCTCTTATGAACCCCCTGCTCACTACATCATAGGGCCTTGCTGGAGGCACTAGGACCTGTCCCTAGGAGACTTCAGCCTGAGAGGGAGCCCAGCAGTGCGAAGTACCACTGGGGCTCTTGACCTCTTCTTCCTCCTCCACACTCCTTTACCTCCACTACAGCCCCTGCCCTCCTACACACCTCTCCTATGACCCAGTTATCCATGTGGTGTGCACACTGTTCTTGCTGTAGGCTRGAGAAGGGGAAGAAGTGCTAATGTCTGTGGGAGAATATGACTAGAGAGGGACAATGAGGTGGGTCAGAGGGAAAAGATCCAAGTTGGACTTGGCGGATGGTGCAGTGCAAGTTAGAGGGCTGGTACTTTGACAATACTGGCATCCTTTGGGCATCCTGTATAATTAATTCTGCAGTCCTACCCCGGGGGTTTGTGCGTTGCCTGTCACACACTTGGGCAGGCATCAACATGGAGTGAGAGCAGCACTAGAACGTTCTTTGTGTATAGAGAGAAGAGATGGGGGTCAGAGCAGCCTCCAGCACAAGTGACAGCATCCCAAATTTCTGCCTTGTTCTTTTCCTCCTCTCCATCCCCTGCATGGTATTGCAGGTCCCCCTGCAACACCCAACTCTACTCCAGGCCTCTATCTGCCACAGACACACTTCTGAGCTTTGATGGATTGCAGCTATTTCCAGGCTGGGCAGGGAATGGGGAACATCTGCCCAGCTAGCCCAGAGGAACCACAGAGCAACAATAAGCAGGATCCAGCTGAGAACAGGCTTTTGCCCGCAGCAAAGGCTAAAAGGGGAGCCCTGAAGGGAGGAGCCGATCTAAAATAGGGAGCCTTTTCCCGTTAGCCAAGCCAGCCACAGCAGGGTGGAGCAAGCTGGGGGTCACTGCCAGTTAGCCTGGAGGTGCTTGCAAATAGCTGCTGCCTCCCCTTGCCCTCCTCCCACTCCAAAATTCATGTAACCCATGGAGCTGGAGAAGGTTTCCCCACAGCCTTCCCGGGTGCCAATGCCTACCCTCCAAACCTGCTTATTTTGCAGCTGGATAGAGACTGCTCCTTCCCTCAGGCACTACAGGACTCTGGAAGTCTGAGGCAAGGAAGATGTCCTCCCAGCTTGGCAAGAGGCTGCCACTGCTACGCCTGTGCTAGCAGGGAGGAAGAGCTGGTAGCAGGCAGCATCCTGAGACACAGAGGTCACAGAACAGATATGCACTGACTTCCCTCCCCGCAGGCTACTCTTGATCACAGCACAAACCATCTAAACCCTGGGCACAGTGCCCACATACCCTTTGGGATGGCATCTGGCAGTCTGTTTGCATAACCAGCACGCCAGCAACCCAGCTGTCACCTCCACCACAGTGCCACCAGTCCCTGAGCAGGCCTTGGCATCCTGGGGCCAAGATGGGCACTTACCCTTCAGTATGGTGATGTTGATATAGGGACGGACCTCCGGCATTGGGTAGGGCAAGTGGTGGTGGCTGGGAGGGAGTGGTGGGGCATCTGTGGAAGAGTCCAGTGGGTCACAACAGCGCTTGCAAGCACCAGGGGCTGGTTCTGTGAGGTTGGGTTCATCAGTGGGTGCCCCAAGCACAATGAGAGGGAGAAGAAGGAAGGCCAAGGGTGTGCGCAGATAAATTATGTCCATAGTGACCTGGGAAGATATGAGGAAGCACCAGAGTGAGGTATAAGAAGGGGAGGACACGGGGGATGGAGCAGAGATCACCACAAAAGATGTCTCTGTGGCTGGAGCCAGGGGTGGGGCGAAATGGCATTGTCCTGTGGAGGGAGTTTACGTGCTTGAAGTCCCTGGAGGTTCAAGGCTGCAATCAGAGTAGGAACCACATGGCCCAAGAGGATGCCCCACGCCCTTCTGCCCAGACCAATGGAGACTAGGTGCTAACCCTGGAAGGCAGCTTGACTCTCACTAGGCAAACCACTGGAGCCACCAGAAGATTCAGTCCCCAGGCTGGGATAGAGGAAGGAGACATGGCAAACCACACAGCCCCTTCAGCAAAAGCATGCTCCGGTAGGCTGCTGAATCTGTGGGGAGGGCTGTAAAAAACTTCTCCAGTCCTCCAGTCACTAGGTATCAACTCTTYACGAGAGTCTAACCCAACAACCCCCCTGTCCCAGATGGAGTCTGACCCACGTCTCTCTGCAGAGAGGCCCCTTCTCCTGTGGGCTGGGAACTTAACTTCAGCCCCCTCCTTCCCCCCACCAAATCCCATCCCTCCCACCAATGCTCAGTTGTGTTCTCAGCCAAACCCCAGCACCTTCCCAAAGGGATGGCCGGCTCCTCCAAGAGCAGYGGGCAGTGCCAGGCCTTTGCAGACAGACCAGAGGGGAGCTGCTCTGCTGCAGAGGGCGAAGGAAGCAAAGCTCGGAGCAGGCAGCCTGCAGAGAAGTATGCTTACGAAAGACAGACACGCAAACAAGCTGAGAAAGCCCCTCTCCCAGCCTCTGCCCCCCTTCCCTCTGCCTGCACCCCAGCGCAGCATGGCAGCTCACCCGGGAGGCTGAGGGCTCCCCTCTGTGCTTCCCAGCCCCTGCTCGAGGGCTCCCCTCCGCCTGCAAAGCCGGCCCCCGGGGCCATGGCTTTAAGAAAGCTGGCTCTTGGCACAGGCACTGCTGAGAGCTGACTGGGTGCGCAAGCTGGGCTTGGACCTGCTCCCTCCCCTCTCCTCTCCCTCCCTTTCCCTCCCTGGCTTTGGGCGCTCTCCATTGCAAACGGCTTGGGTTTCGGCGCCTTTTAACTCTTTCTTAGGTAGTGCCTTTTCCTTATATATGGGTTTTTTTTACTCTACCTTTTCGCTTCCAAACAGCCTAGCCCTGGTCAGCAAAATACAGGCAGCACAGATTGCACCCTGTGCAAAGGATGGGTAGGCAGCAGGGCAGTGTCCCGCCCTGAGCATCTCAGGATGGGCAAGGTGGGGTGCATGGGTGCAAGAGACAGACTTTCCTTCAGGTGGGATGGTGCAGGACTCTGCCCTCACTCTCCTGCATTAGTCCCTCATCCCATACATTAGCCCTTCACTTGGCTGGCCATGCTCTCTCCCCAGCTGCGCCTGTCCCACTCACAGTCCCCAAACTTCATCTTTCATTCTCTCCTGCATTGTTTCTTCTGCACATCCCTGCGACCTTTCACCCCAGGCGTGATATTTCTAGCAGGCTTATCTGCCAACTGGGAGAGGCTTCAGTTTTTTCTTTCTCTGGTCATCCCCTCTCCCTGGGCAGAGCCCCAAGCCTTGCACTCCGGCGCATGTCATCCCCCGGTCATGTCCCCTGGTCAGGTCCCTGGCTGAGCAGTTTGCACGGGAGGGGTGTGCCTGGCCTGAAGCACAGCCCTGCTGCAGGGAGCTGCCTGCCAGCAAAGCTGAGGATCTGGAGCAAACCCTGGCCGTGATCTTTGCCCCCAGCCTAGTGCCGAGCTGACGTGCTTGTGCTGTTGTGGTGAGCACTACGCGGCTGCACCAGAACCTGGGAATGAAGGGCATTGTGGGGGGAAAGGGTGCAGGGGGCGGGGGACAGGAGAGTTTTCTTACACTGCAGAATCGGTTGGGAAGAGGATATTTGGGGTTCCTACCCTGCAGCAAAACTGGATTTTGGAAACTTATACCCGGTGGGGGTACACATATGTATCTTTGGGAGGCAGAAGGAAGGATGGGCAATAGCTCTCTTCTGCGGGGATCAGAAGTGCCAAGTCAGCACTGTGCCTCCTGCAGTTTTCGAGAGAAGCTGGAGAAGGCTCCAAGGTTTCTGAGGGGGAAAGGGTTTTGTGCGTGTCTACGTGTGCTTGGACTTTTTTTTTGTTTTCCTTCTCCCATTTGTTTGGTTTGGGAATGGGAGGCCCTGCTTCCCAGAGAGTGGCTGGCGTTTGGCAGGACCCCAGCACCACTGGAGAAGCAAGCGGAAAACTCTGGGAAAATATGTGCTGCAAGCTGGGGGGAAGGGAGGGAGGGGGGCTGGGAAGCCTGGAGATATTCTCAGGCTGCCTGTCAGCCTGGAGCTCAATGAACATGGAGTGAACATACCTCCCAGCCGGGGCGGGAAGAGGACCAAGAAATTTGCTGCTGTGCTCGTGAGTTCCTAGCCGGGCTCCAGCACAGACATGCAATGAGACCCATTGCAAGTCTCCCATGTCTGCCTGTGCCTCAGTTTCCCCTTTTGGAAAATGAGAGGGGGAAGGGTTAGGGCAACACTTCTTGCTAATGGAGCCTTGCCAGCTGACAGAAGCATGTTTTTGTGATCAGTTGTGTTGTCTACTCCTGCCTGCTGCTGGTGGGGATTTTGGCTGCTGACAGTACTATTGTTGAAAGCCAATAAATTTTCTGGGGTGCATGAAAACTCAGAGGCTGACAGTGAAGGCAGAGTTCCTCTCTGTCCCATCAAAGCTATTGCAGTGGCTCACTCCCTCAGGTTTTCCTGCCTGGCTTATTTCCAAGCATGACATTACCCCCTTTTGCAGCTCTCTGCCTTATGCCTGGCCTCCTCTACCTTTCCAAGGGGAACAGGTAGCAGGGAAGGTCATTGCCCTCGTTTCCATCCCGCCTTTCCATCTGCACTCCTGAGTTGCTCACAACCACGCAAACTTTCTTCGTAGAGGACCTCATCAGCTGGGGCCTTTGCCTTTTTCTCATCTGACTGCAAGAACAGCCCACAGTGGGCAGTGAGCAGGACTTTGTATTTAATGTCTCGTCTGAGCTGGAGGGACCTGCAGGGAGCCAGCAGACAAAGCCTTGCTCTGGTAGCATTGCCCAGCTGGGCAGCAGTTTATGCCAGTAAAGACACTTTTGCCAGGGTAATATCGCCCTGCTCCCTGAAGGGAACTGGCTGTACGAGCAACATTTTGCAGGGCAGCCACATTTGCAGGAGGTTTTGGCTTGTATGGCCGAGTGCTCAAAGATAGGAGTTTTGAGAATGCTATCCAGTAACCCTGCGCCAGCCACGCTTTTAAGTGTAACCCAAGCCTGAAAGCACCTTGTGTGCTCAATGATCTTCCCTCTCCCTCATCGCACACTCTGCCTTGGAGGCAGCCCAGGGAGGCTCTGGCCAGATTGGACTGCAACAATCCATGCTCAAAAGCAGCTGCTTCATCCTCCTTCTACATTTCCTCCCTTCTCCTGCAATCCCTGCCCAGGGCAAAGTAGGGGGATAAAGCTTGGCTGTCCCCCAGTGACTGCCTCCATCCTATTAACCCTCTCTACCACAGGTACATAAGGAAGGAAATTACTTTGATGTTTCCTCCCCTTTCCACCCACTGTGTACATCTCAGCTCCCCTTCTGCACATGTGGACCCCCTGCCCTGCTACACATACACGCATACTCCCATCCACCCACAAACACCCACACGCTCGCCCTTCAGGGCTCCTCCCTCACCAAAACCTCTGGAGCAAAGGTATCAGCCACACCAAGAGGAAGAGAAACAACCCCTTCTCTTCCCCTTCCTGGCTGCTTCTCCTCCACCACAGCCACTTTCCCTTTCACCACCCCTCTGCTCCCACTCTCCAAGAGCGTCGCAAGCTGGGAGGGGAAGCGGAGGACCTCTTACCTCCACTCCCCTCCGGAGGGGTCCCGCGCTGGGTTATCCGTATCCTCAGCTGCTCCCGGTTAGCAGCGTGGGGAGGGAGGGCTGGAGGGGCCCAGCTGACTCCAGCCAGATGCTCGCCAAGTGCTCTTATGTAATTACTGTCTTTTCCATCCTGCCTCCGAGGCCTTTGTGAGTGCCTCCCCCCCTGCTCTGGCCTGTGTCAGGCTTGGCTCTCCCTCCCTCCCTTCTTCCACCCACCCCACACAGCATCACAATTTGCTCAGCTCAACAGCTGATTCCTTCTGGAAGCAAAGTTCAGGCTTTTGGCTACTGCTGTTGCTACCCTTGGAAAGAGAGCTCAYGTGTTTCAAGAGCTGGGAAGCGATGGGCAGGACGGCTCTGTGCTTACCTCCTCTCCATCATTGCCTAACCGCTGCCAGGTACCTTTGCCTTGCCCTTCCATAGTGCCTGCAAATGGGGAGGGGGACACCTGAGACACGGAAAGGTGGCAGTGTGTTTTTATGCTTCAGTACTTTGGGCAGCAGTTGGCCCTCTGCTGTATTGGGATCACTGATCATCTCTGGCCAGGCTGCAGAGGGAGTTGGGAAGACTAGATGACCTTTAAAGGTCCCTTCCAACCCAAACTATTCTATGATTCTATGATCCTATGATAAGACGAATCTTTTCCAGCCTGTGGACTCCATGGCTGTGCACGAGTCTTGTGTAACAGCCAGCCCTTGTTACCCAAGAGGACCAACACGGTATGAAATTACTGGCTTAGAATATCTTGTACATCTCTGAGGATGGGCAGGCCTGTTGGACATTAGCTGCGTGGCTACATTTCTCTCGTAACTTCTGCCCATGTGGGGCCTGGACAAACTAGGAACGACACGTTCCCTGGCTTTACACAGGCTGCTGCCGAGTTTGAAGGCACTTCTGCCAGCAGGGATTTCTGCTGTGGGCTGCTCGGTGGCCTGGACTGTCTCACATGAAGATCGAGGCCTGGCAAAGCTGCTACATTTTTTTGCTGTGCATTGCTGAAACGCCACGTGGCTGAGGAGCAGCTGGGAGAGCCGTTCACCTGTCCTCATCGCTAGAGCAAAGCTGTTGCCAGACCTGGCAGTCTCCAGCACTGAGCATGAAAGCGTGAGCTTGTCTCCCACTTCCCACTGCCCCTACAGCTAGTCCGAGACACCGCATGTCTGCCAGACACAGCTGAACGGTGTATCACAGACTGGCTGACAAGCTGCGTCAGTTGGGGATACCTTGCAGCTAAGGGTGCATCACCCAGGCTGCCCCTCTCCCCATAGGTAGCTTTTCCAGCTTGAGTGTCCCATCTCTTACCCCCACCTTGTGACCCTGCCTGCGAGACCACTGAGACAAGAAACTGTGCCAGTGTCCACCCCAAACTCTGGCATGTGACTACAAGCGCTAACCCTATTGCAACCAGCAAGACTTYGCTGCCTTGTGAGCATCTAGGCCCAACAGCTTGGCTGGGTGGGAGATACCAGCTGACATTGCAGCCTGATTGAACTAGTTCTTAAAAATAATCTTCAGCTGAGCCTGCTGCCTTCTGCTTCTCTGCATCTGAATACGCCTCCACCTCCCACCCACTCCTGTGTAGACCCAGCAGTTTTTACCCCTGTGCTGTCCGCTCCTACACACACTCCTAGCCCTGCCCTGAGCAGTTATCAACAGTAGATCGCTACTGGGGGCATCTCAACTCTCACAAGGAGTGCTGAGAAAGATGGACAGTGGTTAGGGCAAGAAAATTTTCTCCAGAGGTACCCATGAGCTTTCTCAACAAAGAAACAAGTACTTTGTGGCGAGAGGGGTGAAGCTGGTGTTTAAGAGCTCACAGAAACTCTTGGATCTGTGATGGGTATTTCCCCCTAAGGGAACCACCCTGACACTGGGGTGGTTTGAAACAGAGAGGTTCCACCATCGCTTGGTAGCACTGTTCTGAGTCTGGTCCTAAAACCAGTCAACAGGGCAAGAGTCCTGCCACGTTGTCTGGCCATTTGATCCAGCACGAACATGTTCATCACTTTGGCTTCAAGGCATAGGCATTGTTTGATACATGCGGTAAAGTTTGATGCTTTTCACAGCAACAGATCTCTGCTGAAATGGTGTGATGCCTTGCAGTAGCTACAATGCCTCTAAGGGTCTAACAGAGGGCTCTGCAGGGATCCCCAGGCCCACACACCTCCATGTTGAATATATGGGATTTCCAAGAAGATAGTGGTGTCGGAGAGGTGTCCCGACGCTATCCCTTGTTCCTGCAGTCGGCACAGCCCTGCCTCAGACCCGGGACATTCCCGGGGGAGAAGAGCCGCCGTGTGACAAGCGGGCACGGCTCGCCCGCAGCGCGCCCGCCCGGCGCCCCGCACGGCGGCTGCCGACTGCCCCCTGCCGGACGCGCCGCGCCCCGCGCCCCGCGCCGCCTCATCCCCGCCCGGCGCTGCCCGGCTGCCAGCAAACGGCGGGCAGCCTGCTCTGGTCCTGCCGACGGGTGGCACCTGTGGCCCAGGGCAGGTAGGTACTGGGGTGGGCTCACCTTCCTTCGTCCTCTCTGCAAACTCCTGCCCGCAGCTTAGCAGCCGCTCCGGTTAAAAACCACCGAAGGAAACAGTGATGGGGCACAGTCCGTGCACAGAGAGTTTGTGAGTCAAGGCATATATATTTCCTTCCCACACGGCCCTGTTTGTCGTGTATAGGAGGACATGCTGCAGCCCAGGCGTGTGTCTTTAGCTGGCTGCATTGACGTGCCAGGTATGTGTGTGTGTGTGTTTGTGCATGACGTGGTAAGTGTGAGATCTGAGTGAGCTGGCTGTGTTGTGTGTGGCGTTTGCATATTTTATGCTTGGGAAGGCAAAGAACACCAAGTTTTCATGAGTAAATATTTGCATATTTTCCACTCGTTCGAGCAGATAAAGCATTTCAATTCTCTGTTGAATCCTCAGGAGAGCCAGGAACATCTTCTCTTCAAGGGTGTTTCCCTTTCTTGTATCTCCCTGTCTCTTTTATCTACTGGCTTCCCTATTTCAACAACTGATTAACTGCTTCCTGTCCCCTCCCCACACCCCCTTGTTTCATGGTCCTGTACAATAGCTGAAGCAGAACGTGGCCTGGACAGTTTTGCTGTTGCCTGAGCTGAGCTGCTGTGTTTCCCTGCTGATGACAAATACAGCGGCTCCCTAACAACAGCTTCAAATGACATAGTGTGGGCTGTGTTAGTAACAGCCTGGAAACGCACCCTCGCCTCTCCACGCTGGAACCTGTCCCCGACCACCATTCACAGCCCTTCCAGTTTCTCTCCTGAAGATCCGCTGCAGAGCAAAAGGGTCACACTGCGTGGGTCCGAAGCTGCCCCGGGCCACTGTTGGGCTGGCAGAAATGTGCTTGGGTCTGCATGTATGGTGGGTCTGTGTGTGGGGAGGGTCATTTGCAAGGTCCAGTTGTCATCTCCCAGTTTTAGCCCATGCCTGGGCTGTGTGTATGAAGGTGTATGTGCTGTGTTCTTGCGTTCACGCTTAGGCCGAGAGGTATGTATATGTCTGAGTATGTGTGCATCTGTGTGGGTGGCCACATACGGTCTCATGCACACATAGATATACTTGAATCAAAGCACCCACAGACATGAATATGTATGTATATTTATACACATTCACACAGTCACATGTACCCACACGTACACACATGCAATCACATAAATACTTATTTGTATGCATGTACACACATCACGTACATATGCCTCTCTATATCTGCTCTTGTGCACTCTGACGTGTGCGTATGATCTCTCTGAGCAGCTGGCAGAATGGGCTTTCGGTGTCTCCAACACCCCGTTTAYGATCAAACGTTTGCTGGGAGGAGGCATTGCACAATGCTGCTGAAATCATTGCGGCCCTTTCTAGTCTTGCAGCTCTGATCTCTACGTGACGAGAATAAAACCTTTTGTGCAGCACAGGGCTTGATGGAGCCCTTATCTCCATGCCTCTGCACCCAAAATAGAAAAATCCATTTCCACTTCTGACTGGAACAAATGTCCCTGAACATGGCCAGAATTTCATTTAGCCACTGTGCACGGTCCCCGTGGCCTCTGGGTTGCCCGGAGTCCACCACACCATCATTAGGAGAGGGAGAGGAATGACAAGGGCAGTCAGATTAATGCTATTACCACAGAAAAAGCTGGGGATTCACCAGGAGGGAGACAGACCTGAGAAGAGAGGCAGGGCTCAGGAGGCAGTGAGGTACCGTCTGTCTTTCCAAACGTCTGTTCCTATGAAAAACAGCCTTTTAATCAATGGTGATAGTTTGCAGAATTTTGTAGCGTTCGTTTTCTTCTCATGAATTTTGGACAAAAAATACCTTTTCTTTTCCCTCCCCCAGTCTTATTTTCGGTTCATCTCAATTTTTTTTCCCAATTTGTCACTGAAAAATAGGATGCGGCATGGGGCAGGGGAAGAAAACACAAGACAGAGAAATTCGATGCTTGTGACCCTTTTCTTTTAAACTCCTGTTTAAACTAATGACCCTCAGTTTTTTGCAGGTCTCCCTGGAACACATTTTATTTTCCCCAGCAGTCTCCCCTGCAGAGCTGCCTTGCTAGTGGGCTCAGACTCCATGTATCAAAATGATGTCTCCTTGGCGCACTTGCTTGGTGCTGGCATTGCAGTGCTTGGGCTCCTCAGAGATGTAGGTATTTTAAGAAGCCAACCAGTTGGTGGAGTTTCTTGAGTGGTGACTTGCAACAGATGGAGCTGGAAAGGCGTGCGAAATGAAGTCTCAGCTCAATTCAGTGTTGAAGAAGAGCGTCTCTGTTAAGCATGTTGGCAGCCAGGGAACTCCCCCATCTCCCCACGGCAGCTGGGCAGCCACTCTGTGGAGAAGGAAACCCTTCCTATATCTGCCCCCACCCCCATCTGAGCTGCCTCCTGCAAGGTCCTCATTCACTGTCACGTGCCTTCTTCAGTGCCTGGTCATCAACCACAAACAGCGCTACATGCTCCCCAGCTAATACCATTTCTTCTCTGTCCTACAGTGATTCCTGTGCCAGTGGTGCACAGCATTCACCTTGCCCTGCTCCTCACTGCAAGAGGAGCAACACAGACCCCCATTTAAAGTCCTGTGTTGTCCATCTAGCTGACCACTTAGTAGCCAGACCTCTTAATCTTCCTACTGTTCATTGCCCCATATAGAGGCAGGAGCTTTGGCAGTTCATCTTCGTTCTGCTAGGATTTCTTGATTGTGCTTCATCCAGTGGATGCTGCGGGAGCTCCCCAAGCAAAAAAAAAAAAAAGGCTTTTTTAGTCCAACAGACAGTGTATTCCATGCCCGTGAACAGTTTGGCTGCTTTTCTCACTGGGGCCCGCAGTGTGGGCAGCTGATGCATGGATGGAAGGAGGAGGAGATGTGAAGAGGTAGCAGAGGATAGAAACTGGCTACCAAGCACTTTCTTTTCCCCCTGAGTTGAGCCTGCACTCCTGGGTGTCTGACTGCCCACGCTCAGGGGAGCAAGCGCGCTTTGTAAGAGGAGCTAAGCAATAGCTGTGTCGTATCACTGGTAGCTCAGCTGCCGAGGCTGAGCCCACAGGCATGGACAGCTTGGCACCAGCGTCCCAGGCTCAAAGAGGAAACAAGAGGATGGAGGATTCATAGGGACAATCTTTCTCTGCCAGAGAGGTGATGGCTGTACCAGTGGCTGAGAGCACAGCTGAATGTCTTTTGCTTGGTCATGTTTGCAGTCCCTTCCCAGCCTTCCTCTGCTCTCTGGCCTGGCTAGGATGTCTCCTTACCTGACGCCCTGCGACGGTCCTTTCCTGAACTCGGGTGCCCTGCACTGCAGTTCCCCTGATGCCTGCCAGGCCTTCACTTCTCACATCGCCTTTGGGTGACCTTGTCTCTTGCTTCCTCATAAAGTGGTTCTGTTCCCATGATCCTCAGCTGCTGCAGCTTGTTCTGCTTCCCAGTCCAGGGCTTTTGTCTTCTGCCCCAGCATACCTGACCCCATGCCATCCCTTCACATCTCATGCCTTCTCTCAAGCGACCCGTGAGACATCTTTCCATCACCCTGCCAGCTCTTGGCACAGACCCTCCAGGGACGGATGCCTCCTCCAACATCTCCTGACCTCAGGGAGGCATGTGTCCTCCTGGTGGGTCCCTCCTTCCCATTTCTCAGAATTATTTGTGGAGAAAAGTGCCCAGATATAACCAAGGGCTCTGGTATGAGTGTCTTCTTGGTGGCTGTAGCTTAGCAACAGCATTCATGGAGAAGTTCAAGGTGTGGGGACAGACATTTAGCAGAGCCTGCAGGAATGAAGCCAAAGTGGAGAGAGAGACCTTCATCCCACCCACCCTCATACATTGCTGCTCCTCTAGCCTGCACACTTAGACAGGCCCACCCACAACTTCCCTCCAACAACTGATGCACAGAAGCAAGCACTCATCCAACGCTCACAGCAACACACATACTCTCACACTCTTCCCCAAGCATTCACATGTGCGCACACATTTCCATATATACTTGCATGCCTACACAACCGTATCTACACTTAAACATCCCACAATTACATAAACACACTTCCTCGTCTGTGTTTGCATACTTACACACATGCATACCCCTGTACGTACATTTGTACACATTTACACACACCCCACAGCCACATTCAGGTTAGCATCAGTGCCCAACCCACGCACATCTCCCATCAGCCCTGACTCCTCGATCTCTGATCCTATTCAACCATTCTCATACACGTACAGTCCAGTGATCAAACTTTTGCATACAACCACCTTTGTACATGTGCAGACACATCATTTCTTCTCCATCCTGAGCCAAATACCATTTCCCACAAGACGAATCAGTTCCTTGCATTGCCCAGACTCCTGCAACCATAGCTCTCACACACTGGAGATCCCCCGACCTCCCTCTGCTCCCTGCCCCCATGCTGTACTGATACATGCCTTGATCTCCTGTACCAGCCAAACATTACGCCATACAGAGATCAACTAATCTCAGAGACATTGTGTATTCTTAGGAGAGCCAAATCTATAGCACCCCCCTCCCCTAAACACACAGAATGGTTCTGCCCAGTTGGCCTTTTAAGTCCAAGGGCTTTTTCTTTATTTACAATAAGGCTTAGGGAGAAGAAAAGGGAAAGGGCATTTCAGCTTGTAAGAAACCCTGCCTCCAACCCATGCCTCACTGTCTTCTTCTCTACCCTTGTTACACCTTCCACCAGGGTGCAGAGGCATCAGGAAAGCCCTGAAGAATGTGAGGTGCAGGAAAGAAATGTCCCATTTGCTCTCCCAGGTAAGTCTCATCAGCCTGCCCAGAGTCCATGAGAGCCCTGGAAAGAAAGAGGAGGCTTTGAGCAGTCAGAGTGGTCTCCGGCCATGACCAGCATGGGTAGGAAAGTTGTCCCCAAGACTTGCTGGAGAGCTAGAGAGAAGGGTCAGCCATTCATTCAACTGGCCGGTATGTCTTCACTGCAGACATTTTTCCTTCCTGTTTTTCTTTTAGGGTAAACCGCTTCTCATGTTTATAAGGAAGATAATCAAGGCACTGGGATGCCTATTTGTTGTATATGCCATTTGAGGACTTCCTTGAGGTGCCACAGTCAGATGGCAGCTGATGCCCTTCACAGCTGGGTAATTTAAGGACGGATCATGAAATCTAGGGCTGACCTTGCTCTCTCCATAGTGTCAGTGCCCATCACTTCTTCAGCTCTCCCTGGATGCAGTCCTTCCTTTTCCTGGTACCACACAAACCTCAGGTGTCCCTTCCAAAGCCAAGAACAATGCCTTGCTTTTTCCACAAGTTCATGGAATGCTCTTCATCTTTAAGCAGTCTTGGCCTTTAATATTCCCTTCTATCAACATCTCCCATTGCCTTTGAGGTGGAAAAGCACAGAGGGTGAAGGGGATCCCATGTCCCAATGTCTCTTTCCCCTGCACCATCCCTTTCATCATAAATAACTGACGTGCAACTTGTTGCTCTTTTCGCATCCCACAGGCTCCTCAGGGAGTGGTTTTTGCTCATTGCTTTCTCCTTCCCCACTGCTTAGAGGGTGCTCCTGCCTGTCATTACCATTCTGGGTGATCTTGCTGATCTCGCCCTCTTCCCCTTCATCATCAGTCTTCTCTGGGGGGCATGCTGGCACCTCCTGGCTCTGGACTCGGCGGGACGGCCTGAGGATGGCCCTCCGGAAACCCTGCTTGAAGCGGTAGGAGAGGAAGCCATAGATGATAGGATTGGCACAGCTGTTGGCATATGGCAGCACCACCACGAGGAAGTAGACACCAAAGAGAGACGGCTCCTCTGGCAGTGGACAGACGACATTGATTATGTTGAGGACATAGAAGGGGAGCCAGCAAAGGACAAAGACAGCCACTACAGCCACCACCATGCGGGTCACTCTGCGCTCTGAAAGCTTGTGCTTGGAGGACAGAGCCCTCACCCGCCTGCCAGAGGAACGAACCTTCACAACAATAAGAAGATAGCAGAGACAAATCACCAGCAGTGGCCCAAAGAAGCCCAGGGTGGCAGTGTAGACAATGAAGCCAGCTCTCCACACCGAGGCAGGCTCTGGCCACTGGATGTGGCATGTGCTCATCCCTAAAGGGACATCTGAGAAGACGACCACGGGCAGCACCACTACGGAAGACAGCACCCACACAGTTGCACTCACAGCCTTGGCCACCCGTGCTGTCCGCCATTTGGAGGACTTCCCTGGGTGGACCACAGCCAGGTAGCGATCAACACTCATTACTGTCAGGCAGAAGATGCTGGTGAACTGGTTGATGGCATCCACAGCCATCACCAGGCGGCACATGAAAGACCCAAACGGCCAGTAGGACAGGGCATTTTGTGCAGCCAGGAACGGCAGGCCCAGCATGAAGAGCTCATCGGCTAGGGCCAGGTTCAAGATGTAGACGTTGGTCACCGACTCGCTCACAGAGTGCCGCAGGACCACGTAAATGACCAGAGAATTCCCAGCCAGCCCCACCACGCAGACAATGAGGTAGACCAGGGGGATGAGGACACCGCTGACAACCACACCAGGGCTGGCGGTGGTGGAGCTGTTGGGGGTGGTGAAGCCTGCCCAGMTGCCAGAGGCATTCCCCTCCTCCGACACTGCCGGCGTGGGGAGGCTGAAAGCAGAAGTGTCCATAGCAGAGGCAGGGAAGAGGGCAGGGGGCAATGTCCTTGCAGGATCAGTTAGCAATCTGGAGGTGAGAGGAGGAGAAAAAAGCCATTGATACTGGGGACATGACAGCTGAACAAGCCACAGATAAAATCACCACATTAACTGTGTGTAGGTATGGACAGGCATGGGAAGTCAAGGTGAATTTGCGGATGCTGGCAGCTGCTGGAAGATGTAGGACAATATCAACTCCATCTAGTCCTGGGAGGCGCAGTGGGCATGGAGGGACAAACAGGGACATGGCTCAATGTGGGCCAATGGATCCTCTCCCCTAGGAGAAGATCCTCTGGGGAAGGAACGACAGACTAGGATAGGGACAGAGAAATTTCTCATTTTCTGCTAATGGCTCCAATACTGACGACATAGTCACCAGGGGCCTGATTCTCATTTATGAGTGGCAGGTGCCTTACGAACAAAAGAGGGAAGAGCATCCAGTGACAAAGTGCCATTCCAGCTCCCCCATTCACTGAGTATCCTCCGGCTTGCTGAAGCTCTTTTTGGACTGGCCAGGTTATCGTGGGCTTGTTAGCCCCACCAGCAGAAACAAAAGCACCTCTGCTCTCAATCCAAGCCGAGAGGCTGAGCTCAGCACCTGAGCTGGAGGGTAACTGGTTTGTGTTATGCCAGTTTGAGAGTAAAGGAAGAGCCAGATTATTCTGGGTACACCAAGAGGGATCAGTCCAGATCTCTCTTGTCTCTTTCTCTCTTGTTTTCTCTCTCTCTCCTTCTGCACCCTGCAACACACTGCTAATGGAAGAGGCTCTGCCTGCCCCAGCTGTTTGCAACACCAAAGCAGTGTCCCAGCCTTCCTAATCTGAGGTGCCCAATTGCCCGTCACATCAGGGTTTGGCATGGAAACAGCACTCAGCTCACTCAGAGAGAGCCTTGAACAAACAAGCTCTCCACTCGCCACCAGCTYTCTGCTGACACTGGGTGAGAAGTTGCAGGGAGAGAAGAGACAGATAAGGGAAGGACATACCTTTTGTCTTTTGTCAGGGCTCCAGATATGTGAGGTACAGAGCCCAGCACATACTCCAGACCAGAGACACCCTGGCAAACCTTATGCAGGGGAGATTTGTGATGCTTTCAGGATCACTCCAACTCTGGCAATATTTTCTGCAGGTGTGGGCTGGCAGGGTCATCCTCTTGATGAACTAGCTCCTTGGAAGGGAGGATGAATTGGTGGAAGAGAACAGGGACCCTGAGGCTCACCCTTACCCATCCCAACAAATCTCTTAGGGCTCTGAAACTCCTTTGTTACTGAAATGAAAACTGGGTATCTCCAAGGAAAGGACTCCAGATATTAACTACTTTCAGGAGGCCAGAAACACTCCAGAGACTTTTCTCCCAGATGGGATTCTCTGTAGCATCACAATTTTCTTCACAAATGTCTTAATATTACAGCTTTTATTCTTTTTTGTAGATGTCATTCCAACTTTTGGAAACCTTAGGGGAGACCTGAGCTTTAGATGGATTCCTTGGATATCAGATAGGCAAATCCAACAGACTCCACAGATGTATCAAATCTTATGCTGAAAGAACCTCATCTGATAGGCCCCATAAAAACACAATTGGGCAACTATGTCTTAAGGCCATTTCTACAGGCTATTGCATAAATGTTTCCTGCTATACTTAAATGAGCTTTGAAGGACTGGAATTGTTTAGACTTTATTTGCAGGTGCCTTGGGCTGTGACACACTGTCCTGATAGAAGCCCATCTCTTGGGGTCCTGCAGTACTGGTTTGTCCCACACATCATGAGTGGCTGCAATGAATGGGCAGAGTAGGAAATGATTTGAAACTATTTCTAAGCTCGAGGATCTTTCCTCTGATACTTTTTTCCAGTGCTGTTACAGTGACACAAGTTACTTGTTGGAGGAAAGGAGCRGGCAGTGGCGGCTCTGGGGACAAAGAGCCCTGCAAAGGGTGGCAGAGACCAGAACAGTATGTTCATAAAAAGTTGATCCTCTAAAAGGTGGGGACATAGTTAGGAATCCCTTTGGATGTTCCTCCTGCATGCAAAGGAATTTCCAAAAAAAGCATTTGGAGACAGAACCCTACAAATATCAAATATAGAATGGGACACGTGCTGGGGCTGAAGAGCATTTGGAGAAGTGTCTGGGGTCCAGACCTCAAAGCTGATTGCTCAGGCTGTGGTTTAGCAATACAGTAAACCCAGCTTCAGGGCTCCAAAAGCCCTATCAAAAATGCTAAGGCATGCAACACAAAGCACTGATTCACTATAAACTCATTCTCCTGCTCAGATAGCTGCAGTGGAGAAATTTTGTCTTTGTCACAGGCATGGTCTGTCTGTGCCATTCTAACTTTGTCAAGTACCATCTACCAGCTCAAAYGCCGTATCACACATTCTGGCTAGTTTGACAGAACAAGCACTGGACACCAGTGCCTCATCTGGGTTGGATCCACTCTGCTAGCTGCTTTGGCAGCACCTGCATAGGTAGGAATTGATGAGGAACCTTGGCCTCAGACTGATTGTGTTGGCATCTGCCTGGGGTTTGTCCCTGATGTGGATAGTACCTGTTGCAAGAGGCTTGGGATCCCCTAACAGGTGCTGCCGGAATATACCTGGTCCATACATCTGGAGAGCAGGAGGAAGGCAGAGAGGTAGAAAGAGATAGTAAATTGGTGCTACTGCTTTCTTTAGGGGAAAAAAAAAAAATATATATATATATATATATTTCTGCATTGAATGAGAGGAGGAGGTGGATGCTAAAAGCTGAGCCTAGACCTGGTTACAAAACAGGAATAGAAGCTGGGAGGGACCAGAGAGTCCAATAACCTGCAGCCCCTCTTGCCACCCTCCCCTCCTGTCCACCTTGTTTCCCATGGCCCTGCTCCAGCTCAGGACTCCCCCTGCCTCACCTCGGCGCTGAGCTCTCTGGTGGGGACCCGGCTGAGCTGGCAGAGTTGGGGGGCCAGGGGGGGTCGGCAGGTTTCCTTCTCTGGGACTGCAGAGTTAACTTCTGCATGGACTCATGCCCGCGGGAGACATCTGGGAAGAGCGGGCTGAGCCGCCTGGTACTTACGTGTCGTTGGGATGTACATTTTCCTCTCCTTCACCGGGAGAATCCGTGTCATGTTTTTCCCCTTCCCCTTTCTTAAAAGCAATTGAGCAAAGCTGTCCCAGGAGGGAGCGAGTCCCACCATGCACTACCGGAGACGCAAGTTGTTCTTCCTGGACCTGCCCATCGCCCCCTCCGTGACTGGTGTGGGACTGGGGCCCACTCCCGTGCCCGCTGGGGGCCGGCCGGCCGGCCGGGCTGGCGTCCGCCCAGGGATGCGCGGTCCCTCACCCTCACGCCGGCGGGTCTCTCCCCCGCGCTCCCCTCGCCATCTGCGGGAGAGGGGGCTCGTCTGCCGGGCTCGGGCAGACGGAGTGGAGCGGCGGCTACCGGGGGACGGATGCCAGCAGCCAATGGGCGCCACGCACGGAAACACCGGCAGGAGAAGGAGGGGATGGACGATAGGGCAGGAGAACGGAGAGGAGAGGGGGGAGAGACGGGGATGGAGAATAAAAGGGGGAGAGGGAGGTGCAGGTGAGGGGCAAGGGGAGAGGGGGAGCGCAGAGGAGGGGAGGATGGAGGAATGGGCAGTGCGGTAAAAGGAGCTGGGGACCGGAGAGGGGAGGGGGAGAGAAAGAAGAGAGGGATGCAGAGAGCAGCCGTGTGGTGGGAGAGTGGCGTGGCAGGAGGGGGGGACTCGGCTCGGCTCCCCTAGGAGAGGGGAGTTGTGGCAGTGCAAAGCGCCCTGTGAATGCCCAAGGGCACACAGGAGAGGGGCTCCCTGTTCTGAGGATCTTGCTGGCAGGACCGGTGCTGCTCAGAGCTGCAGGGACATGGCAAAGCCTTCTGGCTGGCAAGATGCTCAGAAACCAGGGTGGATGCTGAGCACACAATCCCTTCTCCCTTCTGTTCTGCCCTACGAGTACCTCCAGGTGGATGGCGCTGAGGGCAGATGGGCAAATAGCGGGGATGTCTGTCTCAACTCTCTCCCTCCCGTGGCTCTATGCACAATCTCATGTCTTTTGCACCTTCTTTGGAAAGAAGCTCCAGTTCAACAGCCCCAAACTCTCCTACGAGATTACTCTCTGCGGCAAGGAGTGGACCCAGAAGAAATGGGGCAGGGCAAGAAATTAAGCTCCTTTGTGTAAGCAGTTCTCCCAGGAGGGAAATTAGGATTTTCCCATCCCATTCCCTGCACAAAGTGCTTCCCTGTAGTCCTCACCCCCTTCCCTGCCCTGCAGCCAACATCAGTGACTCCTTGTGCTGTGCAGTCACCCAGCTCTTGACATTTGGCACTGCTGTTATGAGCATTTGATCTCCTAAGACCAATTCCAGCCTTAACAGAAGTAGGGAGTATCTCTGCAAGCAGAACATAGCCAGGGTCTAAAACCTGGCCTTCCAAACCTGCTTGAGCAATTTTGTGTCCAGCCAGTGCTGCTCAAAGGTGAACAGGTGAAGGCAGCACAGAGCTTCAAAGCTGTCAGGACACCTTAGCCTAGATCTTGGCCACAATGCAGTCTGGAGACACACTGGAGAGATGAGGCCTCACTGGGGAAGGAATGGCATGGGCAGCACCCAGTGGCTATCTTTGTCATGGCAGGGCAGGTATTTTGCAGCACCATGCAGGGAGCCCCCGAGCTCATGTCTTGGAAGAAATGCAGCCATGCAACAGCAGAGCTCTAGCCAGGCCAGCTACCCCTTGCAGGACTTGTTAGAGTAAGTGCAGTCATAGGATCACAACTTCCAGATCTCCAGCTCGCTTCTTCAGTGCACGGAGTCCTGCTCCATTCTCTGCCTCAGCTCCAACGGGGTTGTGCAAACTGCTTGAATTGTGTTGGAAGGAGAGCTCAGCCTCTGCACCGCCACAGGTGGGCAGATACATGAAATGTTTCCTGCACATGGTGAGCCTCTCCTCTCTGCATTGCTGTACGCGATAGGGGACAGGGCAGACTGAGAAGGTAAAAGCCAAGGCTTGAAAACTGGAGAGGAAGTAATAACCCACTGGGAATTCATCGGTTTGAGTAATGTTCAAGATGTTTAAGGGAGGCTAGATCCCACTCTCAAGGGCTTTGTGTCCCTTGCCCTTCCACAGGTATATGCCCACACCAGAGATTTCATTTCTGCTCTTCTGGACTTATGTTGACACAATTTACATTACCTTGGATGGGGCTTGGGCAATTCATCCGGCAGCCCATGTGCAATGCAGACATTTGTGGAACTCGCTGCCACAGGAAGGCCTCCAGGGTTGCTCTGGACGTTATCAGTGGATAATGTGTCACATTGCTGAATTAACTGCCTTACTCAGATCTGACCATGAATTGAATTTCCAGAAATTTCCCTGGCAGCAGGGTACCTCAGGGGCTTCACTATGGCGGGTTGTTGCTGACACTACCCATGCACCTCCTCAGTGCAGGAAGCAGCCTTTGAAACTCAGAAGTGGTGCTGCATCGGGGAGTGGTAAGCTGGCTCAACTCCACAGTTTCTCTGTGCCCTCCTAGGACTGCAGGATTTTGCAGTGCCAATCATTGCACCCTGATCCCTCCTCCCTCCCGCAAGCAGTGGCAGTAGCAGCCACCCTGTAACTTCTTACTCTCAAGTCCCTGCAATGCATCAGGAAGGCAGGTGCTCACAGCTGCCAGATCCATAGTACCTCTGGGACCACTCTCTTCAGCTTAATTTTAGTGACTTGGAGGCAATTTGTCTGGACTGGTGACTCATTCCTTGTTCTTTTTTCCCCCCCCCCTGCCCTCCCCCTTCCTGTTCTCACTCTGCCTGTGCCTGGCAGCGTAAGTGAGTGCCCGTACCAATATGACTGCCTGTGACGTGAGCTTAGGAGCGTTAACGCAGAAATGTTTTGGTGAAAGGGTGTCCCCAGCAACCTGCGGGGGCAGTCCCCATGGAAAGGAGTCTGGGCCCGGGTGTCCCCTCCCAAAGCCTGTATCTCATCCTCTGTGTGTCTCGGAGGGGAGACAACTTTTCCTTTGAACACATGGAGGCTGAGAAGTGGAAGGGCAAAAGCCGAGGTGTAATCACCCCGCTGCCTTAGGCTGGCACAAGATATTTGCACTTTACTGAGGAATGCAGGGGGCTCTGCTGAGAACTTAGCAACTCGGTGCATGAATCAGGCCTCGTCTCTTCATCCTATAGCTGCTGGGGCTACCCGGTACCAAGCTCAGCGTGGTGCTGCCTGGGTTGTCACTGCCGAAGGAAGGGCACAGCTGGCAGGTGCCTCCACCCCAGCCGTCCAGTTGCTCACTGCTTCAGGGCTGTGTCCTCCCGAGGCACAACACATCACAGACATGGCAAGAATGTACAGTCTGTTTATTGGGTCTTATTCACTATGTTGTAACCTCGGGGGTCAGTGAGGAAGGGAAGGGGCAGCTGGGGTGGGGCGAGTGTGGGGAAGTTGTGCAAACGGGGAAACCAGTGCTACAGACCCACAACAGTCTTTCAAGCCAGCAGAAGTAAAAAGCGCAGTGACCGTCACAAGGTACTGAGCTCCAGGATGCTGGAGCCATCGCTCTCCTGCGTGCTGGGCAGAGCCTGGCATCAGGACAGGGCCGGGATCTGTAGCCAAAAACACGACAGACCTTGTGAAACCAGCTCGGCTATTTTCCTGCTCTCCCTCCCTCTGCCTTGGTGGTGGTGGGAGAACAAAGGGGCAGGGTCCCAGCTAGGAAGCTCTCACTCTTCTCTCTCCTCAGGCTCTGGCCAGCTTTGCCTCTCGTCCTGAAGCCTCTCTCCTCCCTCTGCTGCCTTGACTTGAAAGGGAAGGGCAAGTGGGGACAATGAGGAGTAAAGGAATCCTGGGGGAGAAGCTGCTGCCTGCCAATGAACAGCAACACAAAAACCCCCTTGAGGTGAGCAGGGCCCAGTAAGAGGAAGGGCCATTGGGCAACTGCCATGAATAAGGAACAGCTTTTTTTTTTTTTTTCCTATAGGCAAGGCTGCGGCTTCATAGCTCTCACAGCAGGTCATCCCCAGGGCAGCCTGGACGCAGTTCCCTCTGTGGCAGAAGGTGACAGACAGTTCTTCTCTGTGAGGGCAGAGGTGGAAAATCCTGGGCTGCCCTGCACCAGGAGATGGGGGCAAACCTGCCCATGGGCAGGCAGCAAGGAAGGGGAAGTGGTTCAGGGGTCTGTGTGCTCCGTCATACCAGCAGTCCTTTCGCCAAGCAGGACTGCTGACTCACTCTCTCTCTCTGAGGGTAAACCATCCCACCAGGCACAGCAGGTCATAGGAACCCAGCAGTCCTGACCTTTCAGGAGCAGGAAAGAGCCACTGGTGTCACTCCCAGGGATCCTTTCAGACTTACTCGCTTAGAGGAGGCTGCACACTCGTTTCTTTGTCCGGGTGGGCTGTGGACAGAGGACTGCTCGAATGGCCTCGTCAAACACCGTCTTGAGGCCACGCTGCGTCAAAGCCGAGCATTCGAGGTATTTCACGGAGTCTGTCGGGAGGAAAGCAGGTGCTGTAATGGGGAGGAAGGGAACTGGGGTAGGCAGTGGGGGTACCCAGGAGTCTGCTGCGAAGGGTGCTCAGAAGAGAAGCACGCAGGAGGAATACCACAGATCACATCAAGCAGGAAGAGATGCATGTGCCTGTATCACTGGTACATTTCTGGCTCCCATCACCTCACAGCCACAACACCCTCCTCCCTCAGTGCCCATTTTACAGTGTCCTGAGGCACATACACACCACCTAAACACTCCTGAGTCTCGTCTTGAGATGAGGTCTCAAGCTCCTGAGGCTTTGAGTGTCAAGCACCTCTGGTGGCATCTCAAATCACGTGGCACCTCCTTTTTGGGATTCTGTACCCCTAAATTCTCAGAGACCTTGTGCTGAAGAGCAAGGCACCTGGATCTTGCCTGAATTCAATAAACACAGCTCAGGTGATCAAATCCATTAAGCATTGTCAGGACACACTTCACTCACTCAGGCAGTCTTGACTTCAGGGCAAAGACCAGGGTTTGCCTGTTCTCCACCCTTGTAGCCAGAGCAGAGCCATCGTGTGAGGCTGGCTATATTATCCTGGTTGGACATCCTCTCCTCTGAACTCCTGGTTGAAAACTTCTCCCTCAAGCTGTGTTTCCCACCCTCTCTGCTGCCTCTGCATGCTGCATCTGAGAAGAGAGATTACCTGGAACAGGAATTTATGCTTGTCCCGAGATCCAGGAGAGAGCTGATGCCCCTGAGATGAATGGTGGGGTGAGACACGCATACCTGGGGATGCACGTATAAGCCCCGGTAGTCAGAGGCAGGGACAGGAAGCTGCAGTTGCAACTCTTCCTGAGAGATGTTAGAAAACTCAGTCTTCCGCCTCTTTCCGGATGTGGAGGAGAGGCCTCTGCCCACAGAGCAGCTGTGGCTTTCACAGAAAAATATTGGCCCAGATAGAAATAGCAGAGTAAAAGGGGAGGGGAATGTGCAAGTGTATATTTGTGTGTGTATGTGTAGGATGGTGGCCAGAGAGAGGCAGAAAACAGAGGGTTGAGGGGTTGAGGTTTCCTCAAGGAGCAGATCTCCTTCCTGAGCCTCCTGAAGTGCATTTTGTCCCATGACCTTTGATGTGTCTCCCTGTGTCCCTCGGAGATACCACTGTGAGGTATCTCTACGAAAGCCTCATTAGGTTGAGGGGAAGCCCTTATCTTCTGCCTCTCTCCTTTCAGTAGGTCCAAGATATTACCCCAAGCACATACCGATTTCCTTGGCCAGAGCAAGGCCCTGAGGATATGTAATGGGGGATAGCTTCTTCTCCTTCAGCTTCTCAATGGTGTCCTTGTCATCACGAAGATCCAGCTTTGTGCCCACAAGGATGATGGGCGTGCTAGGGCAGTGGTGCCGCACCTCGGGGAACCACTAACAGGGGAGCAAAATGGCAAAGATGTGAGAAGAAGTCACACATATGGGCATGCACAAGGTAAACAAACAGGCACCCCTGAAAAAATGTCATCAAGATAGCTAACACTCTGTCCTTCCTCACAGCCCTTCCATCCAGTGTTGGGCACTATAGCCTGGCCCAGCCCAGCCCCTGTTGCTGGGTCCACAGGCAAAATCCCTGACATGGAGCTCAAATTCTGTTAAGCAAAAGCATAAGCTGCTCTCTACCCTTCATGGCTCCCTGAAACCCAGGGAGGAACCTGAAAGTGGTAGGAAGGAAATACTATGTTGTTCTCCTCTCCATCCATCTCTCCCTTCTTCCCTTGCTTCCCATCCAAAGGCTGTGGGTACCTGCTTCTCGCATCCTATGGACTGGTCCTGCGTGTCTGTGCTTGGACAGTCTTGGCTGAAAGATGCCATCAGAACATAAGCCTGTGGTCTCATAGCTGAGTAGCCCAGCAAGATGAATACTAGCCCTTTAATAGGGTTGTCTCCCTTCTTTGAGATGACCCAGAAAAGACTTCTGAAGGAAGCTGATATTTTAGTTCCTTCTGACTGACACAAAAAAGATATTACCTCTCTGAATCTCGACATCCTATTAGCAGTCTCCACCTGCAGTCACTCTCGTTGCAAGACCACCACCAATCTCACCCTCCTCAACCCCTGATGGACCAGGATACTCTGTCTCACCTTAGCACGGACGTTTTCATAAGATGCTGGGCTGACAAGGGAGAAGCAGATCAGGAAGACATCCTGTAGGCATACAACCATGGTGCAGAGTTAGGATGAGAGCATGGGATTGCATGACAGGAGGCAGGGAGGGGAGAGCAGAGCTGGGTGGGTAGCATTCTCCCTCTGCAGCAGAGGGTCATGCTAGGGAAAGCTGTCTCTCTCAATGTTAACACAGTCCTGACTGCTGCTAATTGCCTCTAGAGGAGAGAAGGATATTTGCTCCCCTGACTCATGGTAACCATAGCCACCATTATCAGAAGAGCCAAACGTTTAACTATGAGGATGGGGTTTTTGCGGTAGGCACACTCATCCTCATGGGAAATGGCCTGACAGCGTCCGCTCATTTCTCACAGAACACCAGAGAGCTTTCAGGCCAGAATAATCTTGCCTGCTGTTGAGACAGAGCTAGGCTTAGCCCAAAAATTGCACATGCAGGACACAAATGAGGCAGAGTCTCAGTTACCCACATAAGCACTTCTCCTGGGCATGGCAGAATTTAGACTTCCATTAAAAACAAAACAAAACAAAACAAAACAAAACAAAACAAAACAAAACAAAATGTAACAAAACAAAACAAAACAAAATGTAACAAAACAAAACAAAACAAAACAAAACCAACTCTTCAGGGTTATATTTCTTTCATCCAACTTCACCTAGCTAAAACAAGGGTGTCAGGCCCAACCTATCTATTTCCATACTTCTACAACTGTCAGAGACAAGGACCTTGGAGTACCTCCAAGTACCTTGGAGAACAGTTCCCCCACCTATCCTTGGGATGTGTCCCAGCGTGGGTGCAAGCATGTTGTTGAGAAATGCGCCTGCTTGCACAGACTGCAGAAGGAACCTAGGCAAGCAGCTTACACCAGGTGTCCGACTTTTAGGTGGCTGAACCTGGCTGAAACAAGTAGTACCCTCAATTCCTAGCCCTTTTGGTTGCAATGGCAACCTTCAGACCAACACCTGAGGCAGCAGGGTCTTTCTGAGCTTGCCAAGGAGCTGCTTGGAACAACATCATCCAGGGAAGGTGATCCTGAAACCTTGAAATCACTCTGTCAACGTGGTGAAAAACTGGTGAACAAAGTATCTGAGGTATCCATTTGCTCTGTTGGAGGCTTGGGCTTAGTTGAGGCATCAGCAGATCAAACGCATATGTCCACACATCAGATCTGTTTTAAAAGGCAGAAGCCAGAATTGCAGGGTTCACAGAAATGTGAGAAGCTCCTGCCTCAGCTCCTAAATTCCCTGAGCCGCTTTAGCTTCGCAATGGGAGCTTTTTTTACCAGGGCTGTGTAAGGCATCTGTCCCACAGTCAGTGGCAGCTGGACTCATAAGTATCTTTGAAGATCTCAGTTTTCTTGCTAAGTTATCCCAGTAATAAAGTTTAGCTAAAGGTCCAAAATACCCTTAAATGTCTTTTACGTTTAGGGTTTCAAGGCACTTGTATATCAACAGAGGTATTCCCAGAAAAGGGCAGAGAGAGATGGGAACAGTCTTGTCACTGTGTTATGGCAAATGTTGATTTTTGCAGTGGGGGATGGAGGCATATCTGAGGGAGGAACAAGAGAGGAGGGGCATGGAGCGTGACCCACCGTCTGCGGGTAAGAGAGCGGCCTCAGCCTGTCATAATCCTCTTGTCCAGCAGTATCCCATAGCCCCAGATTTACAGGCTTGCTGTCAACCATCACATTGGCGGAATAGTTATCAAACCTGAAAGGCAGAGACATAGGCCATGGCTCAAACAGGAGAAGAGGAAGCCCTTCCAGTAGYGTAGGTGGGGTTCACTAGGTGATTCCTCTTCTCAGCTCACATGATTGATTCTGGTTTCCTGTGAACCTCTACCTTATGGACTTCCCACTCAGCATCAATCTCCTCCCCATCACCCAGCTGCCTGGCTGCAGCTCCACCTTTGCCACCATGCGTGCAGATCCATAAACCCCTCAGTTTCCCACTTCTTTCCCCAGTATCCTTCCCACAACTGTGTCTGCTCTAGCCAAGCCCCGTCTTTCTCTTGTGCTCTAAAACCCAGCTTTCTTCTTAAAAGTGAAGAAGAAGAACCCATGTCTCTGTAGCTCCCCCAGAGCCCTGCACTCCTCAACACCCCTGCTGGAACTGAGGCCAATATGCCAAGGTGTGTCCCCTTACTCTTTGTCAACCCAGCTTGAAATATTTGAGAACAGCTGTCAGGATTGCATGCTTGGGAGCAAAGACTTAATGGAAAAAAAGGATATTAAATCAATAGAGATGTTCCTCCCCTTGTGCTAGAAAATTTTGTTTCCTGTTCCTTTTGGTATATTTCTTTTTCAGGCTAAGGTGAGGGAAACCAGTGATAGGAAGGAACCAACACAAAGACCTTGTGAATGTGTTCACGGCATACGCCGCCGTTGTAAGATAAGCCATGCAGTCCAGGAGCACAAAATGGCCTCCCTTTCACATCTCCAGACACAAGCCTCAGACAGGAGGGGAAATGGTGTGTCACACAGAAAATGCATAGCCACTTCATGGCTACACGCTAGGAAGGGATGGTGCCCTTCCACAAACCAGCTTCTGAGAAAAGATGTGTTCTTGTTGCCACAGCCAGTTTTTGCAACGTCCGTTGCAAATTCGTCTGGAGAAAAAAGTGAGGATCTGAGGTTTTCCTGCACCTGTCCTTCCCAAGGAATCTGAACCTGAGCTGGCAGTCGGACACACTGTGCCTAGCTCCTCCTCCCACCTCAGGGAGCATGTAGTCATACTCCACATCCCAGTGGTGTGGTATGAGTATGTGTGGTGTGCATCCCCAAACATATCCCCATGCACTGTGGGGAAACAAATGCATCTGACTGCTCACACTAAAGCAACCCTAAGCTTGCTCCTTATTCCAACAGTCTGCAGGTCTATCCCAGCCTCATGCATACATCTGCTGGATTTCATAGTGCTTCTACTCTGGCATTGAGCTGAATCCTGCACTCTTACCATCAGGGTTATCAGTGTCTGCTCCAATGACAGCGGGTGCCTTGGACAAGGAAGGAAGTGGAGACCCCTGTCCGTCCAACTGCCTTCTCTTGGGTCTGGCCCAATTTTTGTAGCCTGTTGCCTGGTTGTTTTGTCTAGCAGGACCCCATCTACTACTTGTAAACTTAGCAGGCAGATAGACCCTTGGGTTGGTTTGTGTCTCCCAAATATCCCATTTACACCAGGGTTTTATAAGGCCACTTGTGCTTCTGGTGAAAGGTGACGGATCCGAAGTGTAGAGGCACCTTTGCTGGTTTGGCAGCCCTTCCTCTGCTGGCATGGAGATTGCGACCCTGCCTTCAGAGTGCACAACAAGGGTTTCTGCACCCCTTTGCATCCTGCTTTCCATGCCCTCCACCCACCCCAGGACCTGTTTATGCATTACTCACACAGTGGGGATGTATTCTCCTGGAAAGGCATTGGTGGTGTAGCTGATAAGGAGACAGGTTTTCCCCACAGCTCTGGAAGAGAAAGAAAAAGTAGCAGGAAGTCATGGTGGTGCAGGCAGTCTTGCTAGGGTGAGATGGGGATGGGGCAATCCTTCCACACCTCTAAGCTAGCCCTGTCAGGAGACCCCTGGAAGCAGAAACACACTCACAGGACCAGGCAGCGCATAACCATAGGTTAGACAACCAGCAGGAAGAAAGACAGGATGTCATGCAGAAATGTTTGTTGTCTTCGAGCACGAAGGCTTGTTTTTACGGTCTGGTACAGAGATCACTCAGCTAAAACACATCCACTCTGAAATGGAGGTGAGAGACCATTTTCCAGTGTGTGCACAGTGCTGTACGCTCACAGCCAGGATAGGTCTATTGATTCGGTGCGGGAGTGCCATGACAAAGCTGCCCAGCCAGCTACAGCTCCTGAACACAGGCACTCCTGCCTGCTTCTGCAGGTGCTGTGGCCAGGGGCTGATAGCACCTCTTCTTGACTTAGCCACAACACCTTCCAGTCTTGCCTGTCTGCAGTAAGCTGCAGCATGACCCACAGAGAGAGCTGTAAGCAGCCAGCAAGGTGCCTCTCCCTGTGGCTGATGGAGTTTCTGAGCTAGAAGCTGGTGCTTCCTCTCTCCTCAGCCTCCCCCACACCCATGCTGCAGCAGGGTGGAGCGCAAATAAGCCAGGGTAGCAGCACAGTCCAGACTGGGTGAAAGCATTGGTGTGAGGGAGGTGGGAAAGGGGGCAGTAAGGCTATCAAGGGGAGGAGAAGGTGTCGTGGGCAAGGTGAAGCCTGTGGTGAGGGAAGGAAGAAGTGGAGAGAAACTGGAAGAAGATAAAGCAGCCAGGGCAGATGTGGGAAGGAGAATCCTTCTCCTGCTGGGCTGCTATTTCTCAGGTCTGTGTGGCCTGGGAAAGTCTGGCCATGTTTCAGTTACAGCATGTGTAAAATGGAGGTGGTGAGCAACCTGCCTCCTCAGCCTACGAGCACAGCCACAGGATAAGGGAGATGTCTTTCCTGGGGGAAAGACTGGAGTCCMGCTGCTGGTGATGCTCCAACCATCTCAGCTGTACCTGCGAAGTCCCCTGTTGCAGAGCTGCAGCCCTGCCTTTTTGTGTGCCCTTGACAGGCTCAGCTGGCATCTTCGCTCTGGTCAYGATGCACCTGACTCGGTCACTGCGCTGTGGGGCAGCTGAGGAGGAAACTGAGCTCTTTGGCATGCTCTGACATTTGTTTCTTCCTTCTGCCACGTCCCTTTCTTAGATCCTCCTCCCAGTCCCTTCTCTTTCCCCAGCTCCCTTGCTTCCCTCTTACCATAGATATTGAGGGAGGGCCATGGAGGCTTCCTGAAGCTCTACAGGTAACGGCTCAGGAGATCTACGGGACTGTGGCTGGGTCAGTCATTGAAAGGGGGACAGTTCTGAATTAGTGTGGTTGAACAGAGAGGAGCACAAAGGGTCAGTGAAGGGGTAAAGCTTACAACAAAGCTATTGAGAGAAGAGGTAAGGTTAGTGGCACTTGCAGGTTCCTGGGACTGAACTCAGGGAGCGTTAAAAGGTCGGTGATGTGTGATGGAGGCCTATGGGGCCAGAACAGCTATGGGGCAACATAAGGGGCTTAGCTGAGTGATGGCAGAAGGTCCTGTGATTGTTAAGGTTGAGCCAAGGAAGGGTGACATGGCTGGTACGGCTGGAAGGGAGGTGAAGGGTGGTGAACCAAGAGCTTAGAGCAATGGGGGTATGACAGGACTGCTGTGTTGCAAGATAGTGAGAGGGGAGGTGCAGTGTACAGAGAAGCAAAATGATGGRACAGAAGACATTTAAGAGGAGTTGCAGTCAGAGGAGTTGAGAGCAGGACGTGTTGTGGGGTTAGCCACGATATGAGGGGAATGCTGCCTTGAGGGATGGCTACAGAGTTGGTGCAATGTGTGAGGGGAAAACTGGGGGGTTAACAGGGCAACAGATAAATGCCCAGTGGAGTTGTTCATCCAGCTCTAGCTTGCAGCCTTCAGGGGACTTTTCTTAGAGCTAACGGTGTTTATTTGGGGCTCTGTCCTTCCTTGTCCCTTCCCTCCATCGCCTTGCCCCAGCCCCTGAGAATATGTCTAACATGTACTGTTATGTTTGCAGACGTCTTCTTCCCCAGGCGAGTTTTGAAGGAGGAAGTGACTGTGGGGAGCAGGGCTGCTGCAAATGTCTCTTCATCTGCTACCTGATAGCTGCCCCAGATAACAGTCTGGCCAGCTCCTAGCTGGGAAATGAATTAACCGACTCCATGCCAAATGTGGACTCTCCTCCCCTCCCTCCTCTGCATCTACTCATCCCACAGGGCAAGAAGAGGCCCTGTCCACCCCATCCCTCCCGCCCCCAGCAGTACTGATTGCTTCACTTATTGATGGCTTAGTTCGGTCCATTTCCAGGGATCACGGGACATGGGCAGTGACGCCATCGTGCTGTGAAGGCAAGGTTGTGTTACCTCCCACTCCCAAAGTGGCATACACTTGTGCCTATCTCAGTGGAAAGAGCTCCTCCTCCTTGTGCCCAGAGAAAACCCTTGCCAAACGGTCTCCCCCCCACCCCGATACAGAGATAATGTGCCAAGGAAAGCTGAACACAGAGATACTGGCGGACATCTCATCAGGACCATAGTGCTGTGCCCTCTCCCAGTCAGTCCCAGTGAGCAGATGGCTTTCAAGGAGCCATTCACCTGCAGGAGAGCGCTTGCACCTCGGGTTTTAAATCTGACTCCTGCCTCCAGGTTGAATCTGGCAGCAACACCACCACCTCCTGTGCGTGGGACAGACCTGCTCCACTTTCCATGCCCCTTTTGCAGATGCCCTTCAAAATGCCCTCTTCCACACCCTCCCCAGAGGAAGGTCCCTTGCCCTGAGGAGGGAAGAGCGAGCAAGAGAGGGAACACAGTCTGCAGGAGGTCAGAAGCAAAGCTGGGGAAGTTTCACCAAGCAGCCACCTTCTTTCTTGCCCCTTGTCACCACCCCTCCCTCCTCACATCCACAGCAAACCAGCGGAGTACCTACCCATCTCCCACCACGACACACTTGATGGCTTGCATGTCTCTGGACTCGTGGTGGAGGACAGTGCCTGGGGCAAAGGAAAGTCAGGCCAAGGCAAACAGCGGGGAGAGACGGGCAAATCTGGGTATCAGCCCTTGTGCTGCAGTGAGCGGCAGGTTGCAGGCAGGGAGGAAGTGGAAGAGGGAACTTTACTCGACGATCACCCTCTGGTCCCTCCTCCCCTCCCACCACAGCAGCAGCTCTGCGGCCGAGGCCGTTAGCTGAAGGCGGGGCATGCATGACTTCATGGTTGGGATGATGACTGCTGTAATTTTTTTTTTCTCCCCGTGTGTCTCACCCACTCCCTTCCCACACCGTCCCAGTGAACAGCTGGGGGCACCAAACTGCTTTTACAGGGGAGCTGAGCGAACAAGGGTTAGAAGCGGGGTGAGAAAGTGGAGGGGTGGATTTCCTCCTCCCTCTTTTATGATCCAAACTTTGAAGGAGGTGTAAGCAGGGAAGGGAATCTGAAGTGGGAGTAGTGGGGTGACGTGGGGCGACGTGGGGCAATGAAGATTTTTCAGGTCTTCCCAGTGCTCCTGAGTATCAGTGGCCAAATGTCACAAGGAACAATGTTTTCTATGAAGGCTGAACGAGGAAGTTAAGCAGCCTCTAGGAAGCAGCAGCCATCCCGTGGCTGCTCTATCCCTCCTCTCCTGTGGTGGTAAGGTCCTGCTGCACTTCCCCACCTGCCCAGATTACTAATACAAAGCAGTATTGTGTGAACCTGTGTGTTCACCATGAAGTGCAGCAAATGCATCAATGGATGCAATGAACTGTTTTCTCTCCCCTGCCAGTACTATGAAAGCCTAGACTGGTGGATGAGAGGGGCCCCTGCAAACCAGCTTCTCCCTATCCACCCTCTTCCCTACTTCTGTGCAAAAGCAGCCAGTGGGAGCTGCTGCCAAACCTCTTCCATCTTGTCATAGAATCATAGAATCACAGAATGATTTGAGTTGGAAGGGACCTTTAAAGGTCATCTAATCCAAGCCCCTCTGCAATAAGCAGGGACATCTTCAACTAGATCAGGTTGCTCAGAGCCCCATCCAACCTGACCTTGAATGTTTCCAGGGATGGGGCATCTACCACCCCTCTGGGCATCCTGTTCCAGTGTTTCACCACCCTCACTGTAAAAAATTTCTTCCTTATATACCATCTAAATCTACCATCTTTCAGTTTAAAACCATTGCCCTTTGTCCTGTTACTACAGGCCCTGGCAAAAAGTCTTTCTCCGTCTTTCTTGTAAGCCCCCTTTATGTACTGAAAGGCCGCAATAAGGTTTCCCAGGATCCTTCTCTTCTCCAGGCTGAACAACCCCAACTCTCTCAGCCTGTCCTCATTGTCCTCAGAAGATAAAAGAATTTTAGAGATAAGCAGCAAGGAGAATAAGGAAGCAATCACCCTAAGAAGAGACAAGGAGCAGAAAGATCCCAGGAGGCTGTACTCCTTCCTTTCCCTTCTTGAAATGAGGGTCTGCCTCCTCTTCCGTCCTTCTCCTCCCATACTAAGGAGAAGCTAAGCCTGGAGAAGTGCGTATGTGTGCACATCTGTGTGCTCCAGCCTGAACTGATGAGTGGATGGGCTGGAGATGCGTTTTGTAGAAGAAGGKATGTGGTGACGCAGAATTAATTAGAATTTCCAGGCTTTGTCAGGAGGCCAGTTAGACCAAGAACAGTGGGTTTTCAGCTGGGATGTTCCTGAGGGAAGGAACTCTGAGGGAAAGTGTTCCTCCAAAGGTTGGTGACCTTTGCATTGCTGCAGCCACGGGAGGCTGTTGCAACTGACCTGCTCGGGAGGAGAGCTCTCCCATCCGTCTCTCAGCGCTGGCCGCAACCCAGAAACCTTCATCTGTGGAATGTTTCCAAGTCTTGTGGCTATTTCAGGAGCACAAAGCGACCAGCTGTACTAGGTGTTCCCTCTGTGAGTGGTAGGGAAGGAGGAGGAAGGAAACCCACTGACTCCTCTGCAAGCGAGAGCAGGAACAGGCCATGGGAATACAGGTCAGAGAGGGACAGAAGGGAGAGTGACAAAGGCTGTTACAGGGAGAGCAGCAGCAGGAGCTGGAAAGGGCAGGCAGGTGCAAAATATAGTGGGCCAGGAGGTAGGGACTCAGAAGAGAAGGCAGGTATATCTGKCTCTAGAGAATGCTACTAGTGGATGGAGAACAACCATTACAGCTCCCTGGGCAATTGGACACATTGAGAGCTCTCTGTGGGAGACATCTGGGTAACAAGTGAGGGTCCAGGGAGCTGGAGCTGGTGGAGTCCCTAGGGATTCAGGGAGTTCTAGGTTGGGCAGGCAGCCTGGGACAGGCAAGCAGGAAACTAACCCCTTTCTGGGCATTGTTGAAACTGCATTTGGAATCAGCTTCTCCAAAGGAACATTTCCATTTTCACCAGATCTTTTCTCTGAAGGTGTCCAATAACCCTAATGTGCCTGGGGAGAAGCAGGGTGGGAAGAACAGAGAGTGAACACCCAGGGTGGAAAGGATGGCAACTGAGGTGAAAAGAGCTGGGGAGAGCTGGAGAATACATTGAGTCTTACCTGGGACAGAGTAACAGTCATGTGAGGATACTGGGGCTAGGGACGGGATTCAGGCTAAGGGAGACTGGATGGAAAACCGGCCAGTGACACAGTAGGACCTGGTGGCAGGGACGAACAAGGACCACTGACCTGCTGAATGCCAGTGAGTGCTTTTGTCCTTGTAGTCCGGCATATGGGCTTGTGGCACTGGCAGCATGGAAGGGAGTGGGGAAGAAGACGACAAGTTAAAATTGGTCAGGGAGGAGGTGAGCCCCATGTCAAAGACACTGTAGTTCTGTATGGCCAAAAATGAGCTGTGGAAGTCCCGGCAAGAAGGTATATCTCCAACCCACTTCTGTGCAAATCACTTTTGGAAGATAATTGCCTGCTACTGCTATAGATAGTCAGTTCTTGTCCAAGTCAGAGGTCTGTGCTGTGAATCTATAAACATCCCTCCTCTGCCAGTGCCTCTGTAGAGCGATGATAGGGATCTACATAAAGGCTTTTAGGGTGTTTCCTTCCATCATATTTAAATTACTAAAAATGGGATATTACATTCAAATAACACATATTGTAATCACTCTGAGAACAACTGGCACCTGTTACATTAAAACCTCTTGGTTGTACATGCTGCRGGAAAGGGAAGGAAACTGCAGAAAATAGGCCCATAACCCCTAACTGAGCACATACGGATCTGTTGCTGCTTCGCACCKCTCGCACCGCCAAGAGGTGCCCTTGACATGAGTTTCCCTCTGCATGTGCAGCAGGGCTGAGGGAAGGCAGGCACCCATCTGGGGTTTCTTGTTCCCTTTGCTGAGTTTGAGGAAGATGCTAATGGGAAAGAATTGCTCAGTGAGACAGTTTTGCTCTGAGAGACGTCCAGGGCCCTGGGCTGGGTTGCCTCTGAGTGAGCTGGGTTTGCACGGCACTCATGTGGGACAGCAGGCAAGGGAGGAAATGCATGACACCATTTTTCCCCCCAGAAGGATCCAAAGCAGTGAGGACTGCTCCATCTTTCCCCCTCTTTCTGTGGGGTTCTGCTCCCTCAGGGAGGATGGAAAAAGGGTGAGGGGGCTCTTCCAGAAATGATGTTTGCACTTCACAGCCCTGCACAGGAAGGCAGGAGCTGAGCAGGAGGCTTGTCCTTCGGCACAGACAGAGTAGCAGGGGGAATCCTTTCCTGGGGGGAACATGAGGCTCATATCTTTGCGCACACAGGGCATGGCCACAGCAAGTATTCTCATTACCTTGGGCCCTGATAGGACTTATTTTATGTGAGCTATTGCTCAGGCAATCCTGAATGGCCATGAGACCTTTTCTGTGTGTGCTGGGAAGAGAGTAATTTGCTTCAGCCTGGCTGGGCTGCAAACTGTCCCCGTTTGCTATATTCCCTTTTTGCATCTTCCCACTTCCCTATTCACACAGCTTCGTACCATCTGCCTCCTGATTTTAGTTCTTGCTTTGCTGCTTCTCTTCTCCAAAACTCCCACCCCTCCCTGTTGCTGCCCCCCTCTCCCCTCACTGCTGTGGTTTCTCACTGACTGCCGCGCTCGTTTGAAAAGCCTGCCCTGAATTCAAAGCTCAGATCGTAACTGAAGTGGGGCGATGCACCTCAGGCCATGATGTTCTACAGTCCCTGTTAGAGAGGTTGTGGAGTTGCTTCATACAGGGTCTGTTTTCTAACATGGCCATACCAAGGGCTTCTCTAGCCTAAATTTACCCTGTCAAGCAAAAGCTTAGAAAAAAAATGAAGTTTCCAATCCAGCCTCACTGAGCACAAACTACCTATGTTTACAATGTAACTCATAAGCCACTCAGCTTGCAAATGGTGTTTACTGAGTCTTGGACCTGTCTTACTCATGGGCTTTCCTGGAGACCAGCCCTACTGCAATCAGGGGCAGGTGATCCACTCCTGATACTTGTGTCATGGAGGCTCCTCTCTCTTCAGAGTGTGACTGCTCTCAGCCTTTCCAGCTTGGGGTGAAATAGCAGGTCCACCGCCATCCTCCTATCTGGAGCACTGAAAGAGGTTCATCTCCTCCACCTCTTCTCCAGCATGTACCTGGATAAGCAGAAGACCATGGCACAGACCTTTGGGCATCAAGTTCTTTGTGATGGCTGATTCACACTTGCACTTCCCTCAGCTGAGAAGTTGTTCGCAGACTCTATATCATACTGGTTTTTTATGGGTTGGCCTTATCTGGTTCTCTGTACTTCTGCAAGTCCCTGGTGATTCTGATACGGATTTCCATTCTTACAGATGTTTTATTCTCAGCCGGTGACAACCCTGATCTCACTGATACCGCTCTGTTACTTAATGGTGATAAATACAGATCAATATCTGACTGTGCATCCTTTCCCATGAGGTGCTCAGATGGTTCAACAGCATTTCTCACCTGCCTGTTGTAGAGGAGAGGTAACAGAGAGATTGCTAGAGATTACATGTGTAAATTCTAACTTGAGTGTCACCTGCTTGACTTGACTCCCCTGCCTGCTAGCACTCTTCATACGTTATCAGATGTTAGATATACTATGTTTTGTAAAACCAGATCTAATACATATCTTTACTGGTAAGCTATAGTATCTTCTAGGAAGGCTGCATCAGGGAAGTGAAAAGAGCTGTTTAGAGTACTAAGGAAATCTATAGCTACTCTGTTTTACAAGACTAATATTTCCTGAACTACCAAAGTAAAATCTTCTGCTTGACTTCTACCATTCTTCTTCAAAGGCATAAATCTTCAATCTTGCTGCACTTCTGAGTCCAACAAAAAAATCCCTCTCGCTCTTCATTCAAGTTTATCAGACTCTAAGTGACCCTCCTGTAATCTTTGTAAGAGGTTTTTTTCTTCCCTGTGGCCTTTTATAATCACCATCTTTCTACCTTTAAAATAGACTCCAGTTCCTTGAATTAGTAAAAGCAGTTGAGAATAGGCTGTTCCAGGTACTCTGCACTAGTAGCTTTACTTACTGCCTGCACGTTTGCATCTTGAGCTACTGCTCTGGCTGTCAGTCTGTGTTGCTCCTCACACTGGACAAGGATTATTTTATTCCAATTGTTATATGAAAAATCCTGTTATTGTCTTTGCTCTAGTGCTGTTTTACCTTGCATCAAAATACTGTCTGTGCAGCTCATAATCCCCACAATACCATGTAAGAAGTGCTACACTCTCTCCTGACATACTTGCAATCCCTAAGCACAACCTGAATGGCAGCCTAAACCTCCTGAAGGGGCTATTGAATTTGTACAGACCTGTACTTTGTCTCTCTGTGGATAGTTGTGGGAATACACTTGACATGTTCAGCACAGAGAAATATATGTCACTTTGTCACTGTCTTTATCCCCTTGAAAGTAGTAGGAAATATTTATATTTCCTTTTTATTTACACAATTATTTTAAACCTATACCAAGAAGTAGAAAAGTGCACCCACACTGTTGGTTTGATATTCTCCTCTGTGACCACCAGAACAACAGATATTTCCAGCTCCAATTTAAGTCTCTGTGTACAGTCAGGGAGCATCCTGGGAGAAAAAATGGTTCGTGGCACAGGAGGCACAGGGAGGAGCCTGGCGTATTGATCTGCAGCAGCCTGCCTAATCTGCCCATGCTTGATGAGGTGAGAACTGCTGGACCAGCCCGGATGCCCCCATTGCACACACTCCCACCTCTTGCCTGCACAGCTCCAGCCAGAGATAACCACAGTTGGGAAGGATGTGCAGTGGGAGAAGTAATTACTGGATCTAACCCCAGTCCTGTATCAAAAGCGCTGATTTCCAGGGATCTGCTTCTTCCTGTCCCTGTTCCCAACAGCTCTGGAGGCACAGGAGAAGTACTGCTTTACCAGTGGGATGGTGGATGTGAAGGGGAGTGATAGGAGCGGACAAAAAGGGCCAAATCCCACCCCAATCCAACCCAAGACATATCTGACTTGTCCCAGTCCCCTTCACTTACCCTGATATTATGTAGGACCCTCAACACCCCCTCCCTCCCAGTCCTCTTGTTCCCTTATGGACACCTCTTCTTGCACGGCTAAGAGAACTTTGTTTGCACCTCTGAGCCAGGTATGTCTTGGAGCAAGGAGTGACCATTCCCAGCTCTACTCTTTGCCATGTTGAAATAATCTCTATCACCTGGAAAATGTTCTTTGGTTCTTCCTCCAGTCTCCCGCTTTTCCAAGGAGTGCATTCCTTGATGAGGTATGCCCTTGGTCTCAGCTGGGTTGCTCTTTTCCCAGATGTTGTTGCAGTCATCATAGTGGGTTTTTTTAACGTACAGGCCACAGGTTTCTCTAGAAGGAGGAAGATGCCAGAATCAGTGTCCAATATAAGAGTCAGTCCCCTGGATGTGAGTATCTTTCAGCATAAGTTGGTTTTTGCTGCATGTCAAATTCTCCTTGCTTGGTCTGTATTTGACCTAGGCTGTATCTATGCTGGCCTTGTTGACAACACCAGTGGGAGAACCCATGTGCTCTGAGCCACTGACTATGGGCTAGCTCTGACCACACTGTATAACATTTAAATCTCGTCTCTCCTAGGATCCATTTGATGGTTCTATGCCCCTGGGGCATAATTAATTTTTATGTGTCCTTTTTTGCTTGCTTGCTTGCTTCTTCTTGCTTGCTTTTGTGCTTGCTAGCTTTCCTGCTTTCTTCCTCTCCTTTTTTCCTCTCCTTTCTTCCTCTCCTTTTTTCCTTTTTTCCTTTTTTTCCTTTTTTCCTTTTTTCCCTTCCTTCCTTCCTTCCTTCCTTCCTTCCTTCCTTCCTTCCTTCCTTCCTTCCTTCCTTCCTTCCTTCCTCTTGTTCTCCCTTGTTCTGCCTCATTGTCTCTGTCTTTGCTTTTTCCTTTGGTTCCCCCCGCCTTTTTCACTTGGAGTAATGAGAGGGTTGTGTTGTAGCCCTTTCATGGTATTTTCATGCCATGACCACAGAACATGTGTTACTTACCTTAAGGGCATTTCCAGACTCATTGCTGGCTGGGGTAGTGTTGGTATCCACCTGAGTTCACTACGGATCTGTATTGCCTGTCTGGGATGCTCACGCAAACTGACCTCTCATCTGGGTGTAGGTTTCCTCAAGGGAGGAACTGGTTGTTTTGCTCCAGGGTAAGCCTGGAACCAAACTAGTTTGTGCACCATGTGAATGAGTGGGGGATTAAGGACCTGGAGAGCGAGACGTACTTACCCTGCACTTTGGAAAGAATGGGAGATGCTCTAGGCTTAGTTTAGTTATATGATCCTGTCTCACTTCTTGTGTACCCTCATGAGAAAACATCTCACAGGTGTTTCATTTTTACATGAAATAGACTTATGCAGTTTTTTAACAGTGCATTTCCCATTCAGACTCCTCTGTCTGAAATAACTGCAAACATTTAAAGGGCATCAAGGCCAACCACTGTTAAAAGCAAGGCTACCAGAACCAGGAGAATGCAAGTAGTGGACGTGATCATTGAACTGAATTAGTAGGTAAGGTCTCAAAACAGGGCAGTCAGGGATTCCAACAGACAGGCAGGAAAAGTTGTGAGGAGAAGGAAGCATCAAGGAGTTAAGAGATGAAGGTACAGGTTTTGCATTGCTCTCTGTTGGAGTGGCTGGGATTACTTCTGCAGTGCACAGAGGCATCCATTTTGGTGTTTGCAGGGTGCTTGTGGTTTGACCTGCCCACAGATACATGTATAAGAACAGCCCTGATCAAGCTGCCTATATATGTCACCTACCTTGGAGGCAGGCAAGATCAGGTCTTTCAAGGCTTTAGGTTGGTGTGTCTGCTTGATGTCAGCTGCAATACTGCTGAAACAATTTTTTTGTGGAAAACAATGATGGAAGGACTCGAAGTGATACACTGGACCCAGCCCCAGTGCACGAATCGGGACACTGGGCCGGGCTGTGGGGCAGTGAATTCTCCTCTGATGTGGCCCAGAATCTCAAGACAGAAACTGAGTTTACAAGGGGTAGGCTTTTGGCAATTTGTGACCCAAAGGCAGGCCTCTGATAAATTTTAAGCATGGACATTGGGTGTAATGAAGGTCAGGGCAGACATGGGTGTAATGGTTTGAAATCAGTTTGCATTAATAAAGCTCGCTCTCTTCTCCTTCCTTTTATCCCTCCCAAATAAGCTCCTAGCTGCTTCCTTTAAAATATTGACACTGACCATGGAAAGTGAGTGCTAAATGTTTGCCACCRAATCTTCCTAAAGATCATAGGTTATTTGTGACCCTGCCTACAGCTGCCTGTGTGGATTCATTCTGGATTTCTGCCACCCCTTGAYGTCTTTAAGTTGGGATATCTCCCATTCTTCACTGGAGGTTCATTGGAGCGCTTGTCCTCTCCAATAACAGCGCTGAACCTATAGCACAACCACAGGTTAGAGCAAATGCAAGAGACTGAGGGGAAGGGAGGGCAATCTGTGTCTTTCTTTGTGAGGTTGAATGGCTCTAGAGCAATGGACCTTAGCCAGAGTGTTCAGGTAGGTCCCACCTTTCGCATTGAGCCTTTTAAAGGGACAGTTATTCTCTCCAGAGGATCTCAGACCAGACTCAGTTAATGGGAATGTAGGAAGGTAATAGCTCTTCCTTTCCTAGTGAGTCAAAGACCTGCATCCTCACAGGAGCCTATTCGAAATGGTGGCAAGTGTACATAGATGCTAGCTCCGACTGCATAACAAGTCAGAGGGACATTTCTTATTTTTCTACACATGCAATGCTCTTGCAAACTCTAGTTTGCTGTCTCATGGAAAGATGGTAGGTAGAAGCCTGGACCTGTGTGCTAGTTTTGGCTGGGATAGAGTTAATTTTCTTCATAGTAGCTAGTATGGGGCTATGTTTTGGATTTGTGCTGGAAACAGTGTTGATAACTCAGGGATGTTTTCGTTATTGCTGAGCAGTGCTTACACAGAGTCAAGGCCTTTTCTGCTTCTCACCCCAACCCACCAGTGAGTAGCCTGGGGGTGCMCAAGAAGTGGGGAGGGGACACAGCTGGGACAGCTGACCCCAACATCATGCTCAGCATATAAAGCTGGGGGAAGAAGAAGGAACGGGGGGACCTTTGGAGTTATGACATTTGTCTTCCCTTCTAAGTAACCGTTACGCGTGATGGAGCCCTGCTTTCCTGGAGATGGCTGAACACCTGCCTGCTGATGGGAAGTAGTGAATGAATTCCTTGTTTTGTTTTGCTTGTGTGCGTGGCTTTTGCTTTACCTATCACACTGTCTTTATCTCAACCTACGAGTTTTCTCACTTTTACTCTTCCGATTCTCTCCCCCATCCCACCAGGGGGGAGTGAGTGAGCGGCTGTGTGGTGCTTAGTTGCTGGCTGGGGTTAAACCACAACAACCTGTTTTGCTGTCCTGCTCAAGGCCTGCTGTGAGTATAGCAACAGATCAGGGAGCTAAGATTGTAAAGTGCTTCAGAGGTAAGTGTTCATGCATGGAGAGGAGCTGCCCCTCTACATCTTCAGTCCTGCTAGAGGAGGCAAGAACCCTGTTTGGGCATCACACCTGATTTGAATTTTACCTTGACCTATTAATTCATTCACCACCTCTGGCTCTGACATGGTGCTCTCCTGCATGCTTCTTTTTTCCCACATTGCCTACATCAGAGATCTACCACATAAATCACATGGCAACCAAATACAACTCAAGGGGAAGTGTACAGTCTTCTGGGGCTGTGTGGAGGGGATGGAGGAAAAAGAGCACCTCTCTGCCTCGCAGGTGAACAGAGCAGCACAAGTACCTTCAAAACTGTCCTGCTAATGCCAGCTCTCCCACCTGCAGGAATATCACTAAACTGAGAGAGGACTTCATTCCTCCTCGGTTCACTCCATCCTTACTTACAAGGCTTCCCAAGAAAAACAGTTTATTAGTGGAATAAAAAGGAGCAAGACTTAGAGTACAAGTCACTTAGTGGGCAGTGAGGGAGGGAAAAGAAGAAAAAGACTCTTTTCTCCCCTCTATCAACCATCCTCCTGTTTTGGAGCGTTCATCCCCACACCACCTGCTGCAGAATTAAAACAGGAAGAATCTTTCCTTTAAAATGAAACCACTTCCCGAATCAGATGGGTTTTCTGAATCAAGAACTTCCTTTTTTCCCCCCTCTCTCCTCGGAGTATCTCAGACAAAGGCCCAAAGTACTATCAGCCTCTCACTGCTCATTTCAGTCCCATCAAAGAGAGATGTGTGCTCAGAGATTCCCCAAAAAGCTGCTAGGATGGAAATGCATTTGTGGATTTGCATTTCAGAAGTAGCCAAGGAGCCCATACGGCCACAGACACTTCGGGGTGTCCTGCTGCCACATGGACTCATCCACAGGTCACAGTTCCTTTAACTGGAGTTCACACTGGAGTTCCAGCCTGTCCAGTACAGCAGCATAGAAACAGCAGCGATGCCCTGGCCATCTGCCGGCCTAGACGCGTTGCCATTGCTGTTGTCAAAATGTTCCCAGGCACAGKAGAGTAAGACAATAAGCACTACTGCAAGCAGTAAAAGCAAAAAGCCACTAATGCGCACTAGACTTTAATATACAGTGAGGCAAGCAAGCCCCATGGCAAGCACAGGAGCCTGCCAATTAATAGCTAAACAGCAATAACAGCCATAAATTTGATCTAGCACATTCCAATCAAACCTGTTGTTATCTGAAACGCTTTGAGCCCCACATTGGGTGCCAAAAAGGACTGTTGTGGTTTAACCCCAACCAGCAACTAAGCACCACACAGCCRCTCGCTCACTCCCCCCTGGTGGGATGGGGGAGAGAATCGGAAGAGTAAAAGTGAGAAAACTCGTAGGCTGAGATAAAGACAGTGTGATAGGTAAAGCAAAAGCCACGCACACAAGCAAAACAAAACAAGGAATTCATTCACTACTTCCCATCAGCAGGCAGGTGTTCAGCCATCTCCAGGAAAGCAGGGCTCCATCACGCGTAACGGTTACTTAGAAGGGAAGACAAATGTCATAACTCCAAAGGTCCCCCCGTTCCTTCTTCTTCCCCCAGCTTTATATGCTGAGCATGATGTTGGGGTCAGCTGTCCCAGCTGTGTCCCCTCCCCACTTCTTGKGCACCCCCAGGCTACTCACTGGTGGGTTGGGGTGAGAAGCAGAAAAGGCCTTGACTCTGTGTAAGCACTGCTCAGCAATAACGAAAACATCCCTGAGTTATCAACACTGTTTCCAGCACAAATCCAAAACATAGCCCCATACTAGCTACTATGAAGAAAATTAACTCTATCCCAGCCAAAACCAGCACACCATGTTAGCTCATAGCAGTATACACATACAGTTTCCTTCACTGATGCAAGCTCATGAGATGTGTTCGGAGGGATGAAGAGAGGAAGGGCGGAGTCACAGGGCAACCCGCCCCCCTAATGCTGCTATGATCTTGGTCACTGGCTCCAAGTTGTTTCAGTTCTGTGAAGCATCTGAACAAGCAGAAGGCGAGGAGGAACACTTTTGCTGAAAATATATTGCACTCTTCAGGATGGACTTTCGTCCTGCTGGTAAGCCTTGACTGTCTTTTGCCTTGTTTTCTGTGAGGGCTGTGCACTCGCTTTGACAGGGCGGAGCACACCATTAAATCCCAGCAGCTAGAGTGGATGCTGCGGCTGGTGGCTGGAGGAATGAGATGGTGGAAGATCCCTGGTGGTGCAATTAATTGTTCTTCAGCCTTCAGCATTAGGTGTGGTTTTCTTTTTACTTGCTCTGGCGTAAGCAAACTGCTTTCACATCGGGAGAAATTTTCCCACTCATTTGAATAGCCTTTGTGCTGAGAGTGTCTACTGCTGTGATCCCTTGTGCTGGTGATCCTAAGCTGAGCTGGGAACTGACTCAGGGGTATCAAGGGTATATGCGACACTTGGGATGAGCACCTATAAGCTTTGGCTTCTCTTCATGCAACTCTGGCATGGCTTGCAAGCTCCTCAGTGGTGTTTCCCTACAGCCCCCAGGAGCTGGTTTGCCTTTGCAGAGCCTCTCATGCAGTTGGGTATCCCACTGCAACATGCTTGCAAGGCTTCTGGTACTGGGGCCTCTCTTGCTTATGTCCATGTTAAAGGTAAATGACTGTTTAGGGTTCTACCAACTCCAAGCGACCTGCAGGTGGGCCTGCCCGCTCCTGAAATAATCTCAAAAGGCGGATGTGGGTGGGGGGAGATAAACCACATCTGAGGAACTGGGAGAGATCTCAGGTTTTATTTCCTACTTTGGCAGGTGGTGGATAAAGTGGTTGGGATTCAGCAGGGAAAGGCATACTGCCAGACTGAACATTTCTAGCCTCTGGCTGAGAAAGCTCTGAGTGTGTGTCTGTGCAAAGGCAGCAGATAGGGAGAGCCGAACAGGAATAGGCTGGACAAGGTCYGGGAAGAAAAGGGATGATCCTGCAATGGCCCTGCTGTGTCTGACTTTTTGTCCTCACAGGCTTTTGCATATAGGATATAGAGCACAGAGTGAAGGGAAAAAGCAGTGCCCAGTTTCAACAACTGTTCTGCACTGTTTAGCTCCTAGGTGGGTAACCAAGGAAAGGGCGTGCTCAAACCACATACCAGCCTTGCTTGTCAGGGAAATTGGTGGGACCTATGGGAGCTGAGCTCTTGCCAGCATCTGGCTATGAATGTTGGTGAAGGTGGGTCTCTTCAGATCACGCAGCCCTCACCACCTGAAAGCAACTGTGGACAAAGCTTCTGCAGGACAAGCTGGGCAGGAGGAGAGGGGGTACCTCATGTTTTGCTACTTATTTTGGGGTGTGCTTTCCACAGAAACTGAGGCTCTCAGAACTGATGTTCTGACACAGTCATTCACTCAAGTTATGTGTTACTGAGTTAATTATGTCTTAAAAGTTACACACTGCAATAGCACAATGAGATCCTGCTCAGGGACAATGCGGGTTTGCTCAGCTCTGGCTAGAGGCAGAGCCTGGAGACAGGCGATGCCTGAAGAGATGTGCTGGTTCTGACTGATGTCTTTGCTCAGTCCTAGCCTGTCACTTCACAGCTGGGTGGGAAAGTGGGTTTGTTTGATGCTGCTCTCTACCTTGGGAGCCAAGGCTGCAGCCAGATGCAGTTTTCCAGCGAGCTTTAGAGCACTGGATGTGTTTAAAGTTGCTCAGTTGTGGCATGATTTTCCTGAAGGTCAGAGGTGCACATACAGCTTTTCCTGGAGTCACTCCTACCTGGAGATGCAATGGTCCTGTTAGATACCTGTCTGCCACAGCTGTGTGCAGATGAGACCTGTGTCTGCTGCTCTTCCTGCAGTGGATGTCCTCTTCCAGCTTCCTTCAAGATCTTCTAGCGACTGTCTCGGTGAGGCCACAGAGCCAGTATGCCAAATCGTTGAGCTGGATGTGTGAAACATGGGAGAGCAGACTGGTACCATGGTATCATGTGCTAGGGTGCGTGGGGTGAGAGCCATAGGCAAAAGTGGCTGGAAGCTATCCTGTTGCTGTAAGTTGTCATGCAGGATAAGGGGACCAGGAAACAACATAAATTCTTCTTCACACCTTTCCCCCCATAGCTGGAGTGTGCAAATTAAATCTGTGTGAGGTCCATGTTGAATTTCTTCTGACACAAGCTGGAAGAGAACTGTGGAGTGGCTGCAGGAGGGAGAAAGATTGGGCTGGAGGGAATTGAGGAGCTGGAAGGCTTCCTGTTATGTGCCTCGTACCAGCCTGGTACCTGGCTGGGGAGGTGCTGGTCTGTGCTGGAGATGACACAGCAGCCGTTTCAAAAAAGAAAATGAATTTCAGGTGAAATTCTTCCACCAGACAACATCATCCGGGCAGAAGGTGCCCATCAGGCTGCTCTGTTTGTGTGTTGCCATGGGTGGAGGTGCCCAAATCCTTTAGCAGCCACACTCAGAGCCCTACATTGCCTTGCAAATGGGCCCGCTGAACCTCTGCTGTTATACTGTGGGTGGGTAGCATGCAGATGGTCTGTAACAGTGCTACAGATGCAGTCATTCTTCATAACCTTCCCCTGTTTCTGCAGTCCATCCTTCCAGCTCTCCTGGGTAGTCACTTCCCACTTATCTCTGTGCTCCAAAAGCTATCTTCCTATTCATATACTTTTGCTTGGGAATGAAAGCCTCACTGAGCACCTGGATGGCTCTGCACAGCCCTTTGCAATGGGAAACGAGACCAGCAAACACAGTAATCTTTGCTGGCCACATGAGTACCCAGACTTTTGGATACCTCCGACCTGCCCTCCAGATGGGGAGGCTGAGGGCGTAAGTCACCACAACTGGAATTGAAGTCTGTGTTCTGTTTTGAGTGACAGCACTAAAAATACAAGCCTGGGCAATTCATGAAGAACGGGCAGGTCCTTCTATCTGGGTCTGCCCTGAGAGTGGGGAAACAAACTCAAGAGCAGGTGTAAGCCCCACAAATGTAATGCTGATGTCCTTTCCTTTTAACATTTGCTCTCTGAAAATAAATTCCAAGCAGCAACTTCATGTCCTCTCTGGAGACGATGCTAGCCAGTTTTTTATGTCTTGTGTCTGAACTGGAAGACTTCAGTGTTGGTTTGGCTGACAGCATCCCCCTGAAACCTGCGGGTGTTTTYGTGGGGTGTTCTTCATCAGGGTGAAATTTCCCCCTGTGCAGAGAACCCTGACCAGGGCTATGCTTCATCTGTGTCCTGACCTAGCCCTAGAGGGAAGTGGAACTTGGTGGCACTGAGGACTTTGATGAGGCTGAAGCCGTTGCTCAGTCCCCTGGTGCAAGGATGAATTCCCTTTGCCATTGCAAGCATCTGGAGTGAGCCAGGCGGTGCTTCACTTGGAGTGTCCCTTTCCTGCCAGCTAGGCTCATTCTCAATGTGGAGAGGGAAGGAAAGGCAAAGCAGCCCGCTCTCATTATCTCATCTGCTGCTTGCCCAGCTGCCTCTGCTGCCTTCGCTGCCTTTCTGTGGACGGTTCCCCAAACAAGCCTTTTGTGTTCACTTCCCCTAACTGTAGACCCCAATGCRTGCAATAACATTGATGAACGGCCTCAAAACAGCCTTGAGCAGAGCACTAGGCCTTCTGTTAGGGAAACAGAGTAACCATGCAGGCACTGACCTCAGAATTATTTTCCAAGGCAATCAGGGACTTAAGCTGTTTAGGAAACTTAGGAAACCTTACAAGGACCCTCTCTGCAGCTCAATCTAAATTGCGCTGAAAGTTTGATCCATCCATTTTTTTCCTTACTATGTCACCCTTTCCCATTTTTTTATCCCTTGATTCCCTCCCCTTCTCCATGACTCCTATGCTTTTTCTCCCCTGCCCTCCCCGCACGCACAGTCCTTCCCACACTTTTCTCATTCTGACAAACTGGACAGGTAAATCACTTGGGAGTTGGGGTTTTCTGATGTTCAGGAGGAAGGGGGGACTGAGTTATTTACAGTCTTGGTGTCGGTCATGTGGGTGAGATGGTGTCCTCTGGGAGCCTCACATCTCTTTGAGATGCTTTAGGCTGCTTCAGTAGACACAGAACAACTGAAGCAAAGCAACCAGCCACACCACAGACTTTGCTGATGGCGTGGGGGAAGCAGAGGTTCTTCAGGTATGTCCTACTACGGTGCTTTTGTGGAAAGAAATACAGGACAAAGGGTCTTAGCAGTAATTTGTCAAGGAATCACCCCTGTGATTCCACAATTGCCAGCCTCCGTAGGGGTGAGATAGATAAAGATGGGGAGACTGAGAGGCTGGCCTCATCTCCTGCAGACTCCAGAACGGCAGGAGGCATAAAATAAGCTGAAAGACCCAGGCACCGCACACAGGCGCAGGGCTGACATTCAAGGGGAAGTCAGCAACCCGCCTAACAAGAAGCAAAGCCACTGCATGGGGCTTTTTGTTGTTGTTTCTTTTTGTTTGGTTGGGTTTTGTTTGTTTGCTTGCTTRCTTGCTTGCTGGTTTRCTTGCTTGCTTGTTTGTTTGTTTGTTTTCCCCTCTCATACAGATTTGGCTGTTGCGAGCTGCTGGATGCCACAGGTTTTCCTCCCCTCTTGACTGGCTTCAGCAGTCAGCTTCTTTCAGCTCTTCACGAGGGCTGCTTGCAGAGCTGGGAGGGGACACGGGTCCTTCCCAGCCCTGGCTTCATGCTGGCTCCTTGCCCTGTGCTTTCCTCCCAGAGGCTCAGCGGCCTCTCCCCAGGGAATGCAATGCTTGAAAAGAGCAGGAGGAGTGACGGGAGAGAGGCTGCAACCTGAGAAACCCAACCAGCTGGGAGGATGGGGGAAAGATTACGATCAGGGAAGGCAGGTCTCTCTGAGCTGTTGTGGCCATGACAGGAAAGAAGCATATGGGCTCTGAGATGACTGCCCTTGTCCCCTTTTCCTTCTGTCTGTCTTGGCTGGTTCCTTCCCCTTTTTTCCCCGCTCATATTTATAGCAGTTGTTTTGCATTTGAGATCCACACTAACAGAATTTCCAAGGCAACTGGCGCCACTTCCCCTTTTTCCAGGAAGACGGGAGGCCCAGGGGATTTTGGCTTATGAAACAGTGGAGCAGGGCATCCAGTGACCTGACCTGGCTTCCTGGGGAAGCTTTGTCTCGCAGCGTTTAGGTGCAGCAAGGACCCTGTCTGCAAGTTCTGCAGTGACCTCCCAGGAGCTCCAGTGCTCTCAGCCTTGTGTGAGCCCCCTGGTTTTTTCCTGGGGCTTACCATCTACTTTGCCTCTCTAGGGYTGCAGTCTCCTCTTTCTCCTTGCTGAAGAGGCTGTGCTTCACCTGGATTATATTTAGCAGCAGTGCTGTTACCCCAATTCTTCTAGGTCTTTTATGAATCATTTTGTGGTCACCTTGGCTCTGCTGGTATCTGTTTAACTTCCTGTGCATTACAAGGAAGCCTAGTCATATTTCTGCCTTGTCTGTAGTACACAGAACAACAGCCTCCCACAGATGCTCCTTCTACAGCAAGGCTTTCATCCCCCCAGATCCTGCCCTCAGACTTGAAAAACCTCAATTCTCTCTCTTAAGACATTTCTGACTCTAGCTGTGGTGGATCAATCCATGAAGCCAGTGGCTCTTCATGGGAGGTTTGGATGTAGATGAAGTATTTAGGTCACAGCCTTTCAGTACATAAAGATGACTGACATAAAAACCACCAAAGAGCATTTGGTAAGACCTCTTCATTGTGCTCGTGGCAAGCAAAATCGGTTGAGTAGGCGGGGTGGGTTGCTGCAGGGTTAGATCAGAGGGCTACCAGCACTGCGGCTGGCTGCTAGGAGGGGTATATGGGTCTGAGCTGCTTGCTCTGGACTGAGAACGATTTGCAGGGCAAAGCTGAGGTGCAGTGGCTGCAACAGCAGGGTACATAGATGCTGAAACACAGAAATCAGAGTTGCTGTGGCGTGACCCTAGGAGAGGATAGGCACTGAGAGGTTGAGGCAGCTTTTCCTGTGATATGTTGGCCCCAGTAGTATTCTCACAAGCATCTTTGTTCTTCCAGGGTCAACTGACTTGAGTGAGGCTGAAGAGGCTGAAATAGAGACAATCAGGCAGCACAGACAGGAGCTTCTGGAGGACATTAAGGTAAGGACCATCCTGTTCCTCCTGCCTGCCTAGCCTTCTCAAAACTGTCTTCACCAAGGAGTGTCTTCACATAACAGTCCAGGCCATGCAGAAGTGCTCCTGCACAGGAGACATTTGCTCTGGCATGATCCAACTTGAATTCTGAACTTCAGGCTGCCCTGGCATATTTGCCACCAGTGTACATCCAACCTGTGGTACTCTCTGCTGCAGGAGTAATCAACTACCCTAATGGGATATTTGAGAAAGGCTGGTCAGCTTATTAGCAGGGATGAGCTGGGATTGCATATTTAGGATTAAGGAAATGAGTACGACTTTACTAAGTCATACTGGCAGGGATCTGGCTCAGCATTTATGATTATTTTTAATCACTGATTACCTGCTAATGACATATCAGTCCTAGCTACCTGCTGCATCCCCCTGGAAGTATTTAAAAGGCGTGTAGATGAGGCGCTTAGGGACATGGCTTAGTGGGCATGGTGGTGTTGGGTTGATGGTTGGACTCGATGATCTTAGAGGTCTTTTCCAACCTTTATGATTCTATGATTCTGTGATTCTATGACTTCTAACAAGTCCTCCATGAAGGATCCTTTCTCTTTAGAGAGGTGTGATGGCAGGACCTTCCACACAAGTTTCCGTGGTTGAACTTGTTTTTCTTCTTTTCTTTTAGCAGACCCAAACATTTCTCCACTGATTCCTAAAATGTCTGAAAGTGACAGATTCAAAATCAGTCAGTAATATCACATCGTAGTCATGCATGGTGCCATACACTTTCTATTCTGTTCTGCCTCCACCACCATGGAATGTGGTCTCCCATTTGAGAGAGCTTATTGCCCTGAATCATTGGACTYGCACTGATTTTCCCACAACATGAAGATGTCAAGATGCCTGGGGAATAGGTGCAGTATTTCCTTGCCTAGAGTAAAGGATCAAGCCAAACTACCTATTACTTCTCAGGCTTTCAGACTTACCATCTCTGCTGCAAATCAGAATGGTGTCTTGTCCCTTCTTGCAAAACAGGCTATGAATGTATGTGCATGTGGTTTGCTTATGTGTGGTTCTTATCTCTTCAATTTTCAGAATAGGCAATGGGCACTGTAGGAGGCAGGACACTTGAATAGGAATACTGAATTTTTTACCCACTATGGACAGAGAAAAGCTGCTAGACTACACAGACCCATACTCTAAATCCTGAAGCCATTAACCAATGGGGTATGCGCTGTCCAATGGAGCAGGATGAATTTAGGTGAAAGAGTACCTAGAACTAGAGACATTTTCCCAGGTGGATTTCTTCAGAAAGTATCTAGCAATACCGTTTAACACAAAGACTTGGAGGGATGTCTGGTGGGGGGAGAAGGAGGAGGGGGGAGGATGGGTCTAGACTTGCCAGTTACACTGCCAAAAGGCAGCAGTGAATAAAATAACAAAACTGATAATCATTTGAAATTCAGGGGCTAAGATCATGGCTTTGTTACATTTGTGCAATACTTAAAGCTTAGTAAGGAACATTCCCAGCTCTGGAGACTGATGAAGCACAACAGAATGAAGGGCAGAGCAAAACTGAAATCCAGAAGCTCTTTTAAATTATGGGATATTGGAGAACTTCAGTTTCTCTATCTGGGTGCATACATCCAGCAACATTGTCACTCATTGTTGAGGCAAGATCTGTCATAAAACACCCTTCTTCCCCTGCCTATTTTGGTTTGCATGGGAAGAATTTGGATGATTCCTGGAAGAGAGCTGTGATGCAGTCTGGCTCTGAGGAGGACCATAACTGCAGGATGGAAGCAAGGAGATATAGACATCTTCATTTCCTTGGTAACGCAGAATATCCAGCCAAGAAGGCCATGTTCTGTCATGGGCCTAAAGGAAACTGAATTCTACAACTGATTTTTTAAAATTTGGTGGTGATTACTCTTCTTTTACTCCTCCTCTCTTCTTTGACCACCTAAAGACAGGTATCTGCTCAATGGTATTTGAATGATAGGTACATTAAAAACTCTGTGTTTCACAATGTGGCCACTTCAGGTTCATATCGACCTCACAGTTGCTGGTTCCACTTCCCCTTTCCTGGATGTGTGGCAGAGCTATGCAAAGTAAAAGCTAGAAGGAAATGGGCACGATGGAAGGAGTCTCACATCTGACATTGTTTGAGGAACTGAAATCAACATTGGGGTGTGTTCTCTGACACTCTCCACACTGGCTAAGCTTGATTTTCCAGCCTTGATTGACAACAGACATGAGAACATCCTTCTGCCCCTCTCTCCCATTGTTTTCATCTGGAATCCAGCAAGGTCACCCCAGAGCAGTGCCCATTTCATAGACATCCTTGGCTGGTCATGACCATCTGATCTGTCCTTTTCCTATGATTGAGGGAAAAAGTAAGACATGCTCTGTATGTGTCTGCTGTTTTTCCCTCCATCGCCTTCATCCTCCTATTATTTCTTTTTCAGAAGCTGAAGGAAGAGATTGCTGAAGTGTTTGCAGAGATTGAGTGCTTCCAAAATGCAGAGGAGAGGCAAGAGGGAGACAATAATCCCGGCGAGCAGACCAGGCAAGTGGGACAAGATGGGTATTCCTTTGTTTACAAAGTCTCTCTCTTGATGTTGAGAAAACAAAAACACCAATGGGATTTGGATCACAACAAGGACAGGGAAATGAGGACAGGAATACCTTTCTCTCCTCTGAGATTTCTCTTTATTCCTGGATAGTCAGATACATGTCCTTGAGATATCTGAGTTACCTTGTGAGTGAATTGACACATGGCCCTTTATTCTAAGTTTGACTTTCCTTCTTCTTCATGTTTGCAGCAAACTATCACAGAGGGATAAACTTCTGTCCCTGGGCCGGAAGAAATTCAACATGGACCCTGCAAAGGTAGGATTTGCTCATTCCACCTATGAGGAGAAAGCTGGGAGGAAGAGCTTCTGTTGGCTGCTGGTCCACTTGCAGCCACGCATGTCAAAGGAACTACGTCATGGGACTGTGGGGCTGGTTTCCTACCTCACTAAGGCTCCAGTTAGTAGCACCCTTCTTCCTGTCCCTGAATGAGGTCTTCTGATATGATCAAGCTGTGTTGCCTCCCCCATCATGTGCCTATAGACCATCCCATCAAATGCAACCCAAAACTAAGAGAAATAAAGGAGGGATGGTTTAACACTGCCAATGTGTTAAGAGAGCCAAATCTCCTTCAGCTCCAGCTCTTCTTGCCTGTGAGAGGCTAAGAATTGGCCATAGTGTGATGGAGGAGGATGAACTAAGAAGAAGGTGAGATGTTTGAGAGTGTGTCAGGTTCCTTGGCTCATTTAGAACAGAAGAGGACAAGCTGCCTCTGTCATTTTGGAAGTAGTTTTGGTTTTGGTAATACTGGTTGGATTGTGGAGTGAATCCAGGTTTTCCAGTTTCTGGGACTCTGACTAGTGGGGTCCAGACTCCATAGCCTTCAGCCCTCTGCAGAAAGCTCTAAAATCATCATGATTAAGTAGAGAAGATGTGAGAAAGACAATGTCTTCTTCCTTCCTCCTCACTGGTGGACCATTTTTTTTGAGCTCTGTAAGGAGAACCACAAGCTGTAATTGAACGATTGCTCATTGTTAGCTAACCACCACAGCTAGCATCTTGGATGGCTGCTGGTCTAGGCGACAACTTTTCATGCCTCCTCCTCTGCCCTGCTGAGACCCTCAAGATGCCTTTTCCCCAGTGTTCGCACCACAGCTGGAGTGCTTGCCAGTCCCGTGGACATCCCTCTGCCAGTGGGAGCTGTCTCAGAGCAGTGATATCAGTACTTACAGCTTGCGTGAGAGCAGGTTTCATTTTGTCTTTCCGTCTGACCTTGGTTTGAGGCCCCAGAGGCATCTCTCTCTGTGACATTGTGCCATGTTGTGCAGAAATACCTGAACTAGTTCTGACCCCATACCAGTTTAGCTTTCTTAGTTCAACACTGATCAGCCTAGTCGAAATGTTATGTGTCTATATTGTTTTTACTTTAAAATAAGCATATGCAGATCTCTGTTTATTGCTTCCCTTTTACTACACGCCATAGGCTGACAGGTGCTGCAATGCAAGGAACTTTCTTTGCCCCTCTTTGCTAAGGTTACACTTCATCCATGCAATGCTGATACTTCAAATGAGTTCCTATCTCCAAGACCTCAGGGTAAGTTCCTGAGGCTAGAGGAGGTAAGCATTAGGAATCCAGATGAACAAAACCTTTTGGGAGAAACATTTTATTCTGGAAAATGGAGCCCCATCATCACTGCAATGCTTTGCAAAATTAAATTGATCTTACCGAAATTCCATCTGGGGAAAAAGAAAGGAAAATAGTCTGGAAAAATCTCACAAACATTTCAATTTCTTCTTTTGAAACTGCTTTTTCTTTGGGGCATTTTAGAAATAGTTTCTTATATATTACAAGGCAAAGTGAATTGATTCTGTTGAAGTAGAACATTTTGATGGATCTAAAACAATTTTCATTCCTTTATTGTATTTTGTGAGGAGAATTGCAATGTGGTCTGGAGACTTGCAGTGTTTTTAGATATTGCTAAGAATTGAACAAAACCTCAACTTTCTGTGACTTTGAAAATCATTAAATTCCCTCTAAAATAGAGTGTTGACTCTTTGTACAGCCCAACTCAGACCCTCTGTATTCCATAAAAAAATTAGTCCATCTTTGCTGGCTGGGGAGGATGGAGCTGAAAAGATTGCAGACTTCTCTGTTCTGTGGCATAGAAGAAAATTTAGGAAAAAAAATTTTGAGTTGTCTCAAGCCCATATTTTTGTCTGAGTACATTTTTTGATTATGTCTTTTTTTTAAACAAACATTTTTTTATTTAAGTTAAGTTAATTCAGAAAAAAATGGCATTTAGGAAGAGAACACTGAGATATTTTGATTGAAAATGTTAAAATGAACTATTTTGACTTTGCCTTAAATCTGCCTGCCTTTTGGACTTTTAACCTACATTGCCCTTTTTTTGTTTGCTTGAGTTTCCATCCCAGTGAAACATTAATCCAGATCTAGGGGTGAAATGGAAGTGGGACTGACCCACCATGGTAGATGAAGAGGGATGGAATAAGAGTGAGAACATGGCTGTGGTCTCCCATGAAGGGGCTGGGGAGTAACAGAGGAGGCAACGTCAGCAAAGCCAAGGAAGGCTGATATCAGGATGTTGTGGTCCTACTTTCTTACCAGCCACAGAGCTGTCTTTCTTACTTCACTGCCTTGCTTCTCCTTCCCCAGGGGATCCAGTACTTGATTGAGCACCAGGTATTGTCCTCAGACCTGCAGGAGATCGCCAAATTCCTCCACAAGGGTGAAGGCCTGAACAAGACAGCCATTGGGGATTACCTGGGTGGGAGGTGAGCAACCCAGCCAGGATGAGGAGGCCCTTTGGAGGCCCTGTCCTGCCTGGCCTCTCTCAACTACCATTTTAGATGACCTCTGGCAGACCTCAGTCAGGTGCCAAGACTGAACATACCTCAAACTGCAGTGGGCTGGTACACCCCAGGGAGGGGGGTCTTTGGAGTGTGGCTAAGGCTGGCTGTATGGACTACCTGTCCTCCTGCCTGTAACGGGGTCCATCTTCCCAGACAAGAGTGTGCATCTTGGCTTCTTGTTGGTTAGAGGGGAAKTGGAGGCTGGGATGGAGCCAGGTGCATGTTGTCACACCAAGGGGCATCCAAACTGAGCAGGGTCAAAGCTCTCTTCTGACCTTTTCCCTCTATCCTCTTCCAGGGACCCCACAAACATTCAGATCCTCCAAGCCTTTGTGGCATGTCACCAGTTTGCCAACCTCAACCTGGTGCAGGCACTGAGGTGAGTGAGCACAGAGGGGATGGAGTAGGAGCCTGCTCAGCCACTGGGTCTTACCACCCAGGAAGGCTGTGAAGCCCTACTGGGCTGAAATGGGACTTCCCAAGGCCCTGCTGCTTGTGTTGGCTCCAAGACTGTTGCTTTGTGAGGTGTTAACACCTTTTCCTAGGGGAACTCTTTTCATGGCCCCTTGACTGGACTGGCCATATGCAGGGAAGATGGAGAAAGCAAGGTGGGTCATCATGGCTTTGATGCTTGGGGGACAGGGCAAGTTATTTTTTGCACCAGGAAACATGTCCGTCCACAGTGCCTGTTATGTCAGTAACAAAGCGACTCTGTCTTAGGGCACCTTGTTTTCTTGTAGGTCAGCCCCCTGGCAGGACTCTTTCTCTTGAGCTCTCTGCTGCCTTGCAGGGCACTCATTAGGGAAGAGGAGCCATGATTTCCAGGATGCTTAGTTCTGCTTCCTCCTTTTAGTGTGAGGCTGATGAACCCAGGCAATTTCTAGAGAGAGGAGGAGACCTCCTGCTTCATGCACGGTGTTGTCTCCCCAGTGTGATGGGATGACTTCTTTTATTTTCATGGTGTCCCATGGGTTGAGGGAAGGGATAAATGTCCCTTGCACCCAATCTGACTAACTCTCTGGCATGCTGCTCCTGATAGACAGTTCCTATGGAGCTTCCGGCTGCCTGGGGAAGCGCAGAAGATTGACCGGATGATGGAGGCCTTTGCCAACTGGTACTGCAAGTGTAACCCGGGAGTATTCCAGTCCACAGGTAGTTATGGGGAGAAGAAGGCCTGTAGAGCTGAGCTCCACTGTTTGCTAGAGAGAGGAGCCTTCCTCTTCTATTCACAAAGCACAGAGGGCATCACTCGGAAGTGTGGATGTTTCCCCTTAAGCTGAAGGAGGCAGCCCCGTTCCTGTGAAGCTTTTCAGTAGACTGAGGGTCTTCAGTCTTCCTTTTGCTACTGTGCTCCAGTCCATCCCCATGGGCAATAAACTTGAGAACTGCTCCCAGCCCCACATGAGGTATACCTCATCGCAGCAAGGATAGCACTGACAGACGTGGGTCTGTAGAAACTTTCCTGCTGGCAGAGCCATTGTCAGACTAGATCTACCCAACTTGCCCCATTACTCTGAGGGGATGGAATCACCTCCATCATAGGAGATCAACTCTGTCCCTCTTTCTCCTAGCAGAGGGGACATCTCCCTTTTCCTCCTACAGCTGAGAGGATGAGGCTGTTCTCCAGTAACTGGAAACCAAGCCACCTGTTAGGGTGTGGATTGATCTGCCCTCTAAGACAAGTGTCACCCAACCTGGTTTTCTTTCTTATTGCCAGATACCTGTTATATACTCTCCTTCTCTATCATCATGCTTAACACTAGCCTGCACAACCCCAATGTGAAAGATAAACCCCCCTTTGAAAGGTTTGTATCCATCAACAGAGGCATTGACAATGGAGGGGACCTGCCAGAAGAGCTCTTAAAGGTAAGAAGACCTCCCATTTTCTCATCAGTCACTCTTTTCTCTCTGGCTTGGGGTCCACTGAGAAGCAAAGGTCCACAGGTCTCTGTAATACAGGCCTACTGACCTTCTGCTGTACAAGGGGAAGGGCTGCGCAAGGAAAGAGGGCAGTATGTACAAAAGCAAAGCTGGAAAACGTGGAAACTGCTTTGGAGTGGGGCTGCACACATGCTTGTTGGTGAGGACATGGAGCAAGAGAGACGGGGCTGGAGACATTCAGGGAATAGCAGTATCTGTTTAAGAAAGTTTGTGCTTTTAGGTGTGTCCATGTGAGAGAGGAACAGATACTGTAACTGTGTGAGAGAGGAAGACATGAGCTGCGGGTGTCTGTGTGTCGTGTAGGTGATGAGGCTGTGTGAATGGGGCACCCACCTCTGTGGGAGGTAGCTGGGCACCTGACTCTTTTAGCCAGCTTTGAAAGTCCTAGCCTGCAAGGGGACTGTTTCTTGTGTGTCTCTCTGTGTGTGTGAGACAATGTCACCGTGGCCCAGGTTATGAATCCCTTTCCCTTGTCCATACCTAAATGTCTCAGCTGACTCCAGTGTTCACATCAGTCAGGACACCAGTGCCTGACCTCTCTTACACCAGGATATATCTTTGAGTGAGTAGAACCAACAAGCCCCAAATGAGTGTCAGAGTCTCTTCCAGCATCTCTTCCAGCATCTGTAAAGCTTGCAGCAGGTCTATGGTGTCTCTGATCCCAGAGGATGAAGATGCAGAGTGTGGGACACAGAGATAGGGGACGAATCCATTAGCAAAGCTGGAGCTACCATTTTCCCAAAGGTTCAGCAGGCATGGAACCTGCCCTATGAGGCAAGGTAGAGGTGGGCAGCCTGCCTATATGTCTGGGGAGAATAACTTGTGTCTTGTGTCAAAGACACTGCCTACATCCCACACTTAGTTTTGCTGAGCAGCATCCCCTCAGGTTAAAGGCTTTAGATTTTTCTCCAGTGTCATTTCTTTCACGCAATTTGAGGGAAGCTGCAGGAGCCTGTAGTTTCATTTTTTTTCTTGGCTTGGGATTTGTGTGATAAATGATGGCAAATCCAATGTGGGCAACATTTTTGTATCCCTTGAAAGCTAGTAACTGCCTCCCTGTCACTCTGCTGTTATGAATGTCACACTGTGTGTCTGTCAGCACAAAAGCCTTGGTGCTATGAAATGTGCCTCCTTGTGGTCATGTAGACGTGTGTGTTGGTCTCTACATACAAGTTCTCAGCAGAGTGTATGGCAACACCCACCCAGAGCCTAACTGGGGCTGCAGCCTCTGCTGTGTCGTGTCCCCCCACAGTGCCTTAGTACTACCCACAACGGCACTCATATGACATGCTGGGTTTGGTCACTGCAGCCTCTCTTGATATGGGTGCACGCTTTTGTGTCTGTGACTTTCCAAATTGGCTCTCTTTTTTTGACACAGGATGCAGAAAAGAGCTGGTGATCCCCCTCGAGACCCTGTGAGGTGTAGACTGAGGGCTGTTGTACCCCCAGTGCTCACTGCCCGCTCCCCTCCCCATTCACTCGCCTGCCCCTGTGGAAAGAGAGTGATGAACCAGATGGACCTAGGAGAGTTGTGTACAAGCTTTGTCAGAAATCTGTCTTTCTTTCTTTCTCCTTCCCTCTCTCTCCCCCACCAACGCTCTGGGGCAGAATCTGTTTGAGAGCATAAAGAACGAGCCATTCTCCATACCAGAGGATGATGGGAACGACCTCACACATACTTTCTTCAACCCTAACCATGAGGGCTGGCTCCTGAAACTAGGTAAGGGGGAGGATTCCCCTAGCTCCTCTAAATTCCCCGCCTGCCTGCCTCCCACCACAAAACCCCCGCAGGAACCCACCGGCATCTCTGCTATCCTTCCCTCCCATCTGCTGCGGTGGGATGAGGCTGACACCTGCTGTTGAAACCAGCCGCCTGCTCTCTCCTCCCAGCTCCTGCAGGCTCTGTCTGCTCAGAAAGGGACTCAAAAAGATATCCCTCACCCCTCCCCATTCCCAGCCCCATCAGAGCAAAATTGGCTCCCTGCGTGTGCATGTCCACCATACGGCATCACATCAGCGGTGAGCACCACGGTTGCCTCCCTGGGGCTGATCCACAGGGAGAGCTGGGAGGGTATGCCTGTGTGTGCATGTCTGGAGCTTGGTGGGGGGTGGGAAGGACAGCAAAATGTGTGACTAATGGCTTTTGAACCTTACTGCCTTTAGGAGGACGTGTGAAAACCTGGAAACGCCGTTGGTTCATTCTGACCGATAACTGCCTGTACTACTTTGAATATACCACGGTAAAGGCTTAACTACCGGTTGGGAAACTGTGTTCTGGGTGGTTATGAGCCTCTGAGGGGCCAGGGAGGAGCAGAGAGTAGGGGGCAACTCCTCCTTCTACCCTATGCTCTCAGACTGAACTCAGACCTCCCTTCTCTCCTGTGCTGTTTCTTCGCCTCTTGTTTTGAGGAGGAGAGAGGCTGGACACTGCAGCTATTGCTGTGATCTCCTGTTAACTTAGCTCGCCATTGTGTAAATGGAGGGGGTCTCCCCAGGCATACCCTGCCCTTGTCACCCCCACAAAGGCACATGTCTGGGAAATCAGAGAGGCTCTAAATAGTGGCATAGATGTGGAGAGCATGTTGGGTTTTAATTTATGTTTCCTTGCCTTCAGGACAAAGAGCCTCTGGGCATTATCCCCCTGGAGAACCTATCAGTCCGGAAGGTGGATGATCCCAAAAAGCCAGTAAGTCTCCATTGCTTGGTACTCTGCCAACGCAGGCTCTCAGGCGGTCAGAGGGAAGAGAGGGTGCACACGCCCTACTCCTACCATGTTTCTCAGAGGGAAGGTGCCATTCCAAACTGCCTTGTCCCCCCATCTAAACATGATGATATCTAAACATGCTTGTATTTTATCATGGAAGATCTGGTGTGAACAAAGAGCTGTCCTTTGGCTGGCTGTATTGTATGTTTTCACATGTGTGTGTGTGTGTGTGTGGAGGGGGCCAGAGATGAGTGCACACAGCTCCCTACTTGTTTTGCACCAGGAGATGTGGGTTCAATTTCTCTCCCCAGGACTCTCCATAATGAATTACAGCACACATAGACCAGACAGTGCTGTGGTGTTAGGAAACTTGCGCAGGAAGTGACACTCTTTGTCTGTGCATCTTTTGTGGATACCCATTCTTTGATGTGTCATGACTCTGGGAAAAGTGCCTTCTATCTGTGTGGTGGCAGGCAGAAGAGAGGATGTTGCATCTACTTAAAAGGGGGAGAGATCTTCATGAGTGGAGCAGAGTGACAGATCCCAGAAGGTGTTTTCTGATAACTATTGATGCTCCATCTCTCCATAAAGCCTGTTTTAGTGTCCAGTCCTTCACAGGAGGGGTACATTTACCTAAGAGGTGTGGCCTGGAAATATAACTCATAGGGGGATTCCTGGGGTGGGGAAGGAACAGCTCTGTTGCATTTCAGAGACAGAATGCTTTCCTCCCCTTTGGAAGCTCTCTGAGCCTGTCACCCATGGTTGAAGGCAGCATAGTCTCCTTGGTCCACCCTGTCCTCCCCTACTGCTCCATTTTATTCCCTTTCTGACAGAACTGCTTTGAGCTCTTCAATCCCAACTGCAAAGGGCAGAAGATCAAAGCCTGCAAAACAGATGGGGATGGGAAGGTGGTTGAAGGCAAGCATCAATCCTACAAGATCTCAGCAGCCACACCAGCAGAACGTGATGAGTGGATTGAGGCAATACGGTGAGGAGACTGGAACTGGAGGCCCGAGCTTGCCTTTGTTCAGCCCCAGGGACAAATAGTCACATGGTTTATTTGGCTACTAGAGCTTGAAAAAGGGGGTGGAAAGAAAAGTCTGCAGTCTAGCAACTGTGGTACCTCTTGACTTCAAAGAGTTTCAAGGTCCCTTCTGGAGAATCTCTAGCCACAGCTAAATTCTCTGCTGTGGGTCTGCAGATCTCCAGTCCTATATTTTGGTGAGTGGTGTCTCTGTGCAAGTTCAGTTAGGTTGCCTGTGCTGCTCTCCAGCATTAATTCTCTTACTTTTGCTCTCATTTCCTCTTATTTCCAGGACCAGCATCACACAGGATCCTTTCTATGATCTGGTCTCTGCCCGTAAGAAAAAGATTGCCAGCAAAAACTGAGCCCTGACGTGGTCACTCGCAGCAGGAAGACGTACTTGTTGGACAGCTTCCCTCCCATGCTGGGCTCTTCCAGTGAAGAAATTTGGGAGCATTGGTTCCCTCTGCCTCCCACTTGGCAGGAAGATGACTGACAGGACAACTTGCCAGATTTGCTTCTTCCCTTTCCAAACTGAAGGCAGAGGCGCAGGGTGCAAGCCACTGAGGACTGTCAGAACCATGGCATGGCGTTTCCCATGTCTGAACATAAAGGCTTAACAGCAACTGGCCTTTGGGTTCTCCCATATAGCCCTAGGCATGTAGGACAGGATCTGAGAGGAGACAAGAATGTCTCCAGAATGTCTCCAGCCCCTCCCACCATCAAACCAGGCCTGGGTATTTTTCTGTGAGGAACCGCGTAGATGCTCTCGGAGCAGCCAAGCATGGTCCAGTCAGTTGCAGAGCAGAAAAGCCCCAGTGATTTCTGTTCCACAAAGARATGTGTAGTGGTTGTGGAGAAGGGGCCACTTTAAGACCTCACTGTGAAACCAGAGGCCAAGGGAAGATAAGAAGCCCTCGGTTCAGAAAAAAGCCCTCTACCTCTTCCTATAGCCGTGAGGGCTGTAATACTGGGAAGTCCCTGCTCTGTAACTGAGTCAAAGGTTTTAGAAAGTTAAAGATGTTGGATGGGGAGATAAGGGGTAACTGAGTGTAGAGAGGCTGTGGGACCAAGGAAGCGGCTCTGGGTCTTTTGTCTCTCTGTTTTGAGACTCAGGGGCCACCACAGATCTCCCTAGGGAAGAAACCCAAACACTAGCTCTCCTCCTGGCTGATGGCTCCCCGACAAAGGTTGCTTCCTTGTACCACCCCAGAGGCCTGGGCTTTGTATCTGAAAGGCCTGCAGCCAGAAGGCATGAAAAATTGGAGGTGCATACACACCACACACACAAGCACACACACACAAAGGCATTCCCATCTTCACACATTGTTTTCATCTGGAGTCTGGGTTTTTTTGTCTCTTGTGTAAAGAAAGAAATAAAAGTGCTTGAAACAAGCCCAAAACTGAGGGTAACATGATTGTTTTAGTGATAAAGGCAGAGGGTGCCTAGCAAAGCAGCCTGAGCACCACCGCAGTTCTGCACTGCACCCAAAATGCAGGCAGGCTGAGCGTGTGGCACAAGCAGGCAGCTGTTGGGCAGCGTGGGAGGGAGGAGTAGTTAATGGGACAAGGGGAAAGGTGCAGGGAGCTGTTAACACTGTGAGCTGGGAACAGCACGGAGGCAAATACCAGAGACTCACTAGAGACGATTACACCTGCAGGGTTAAAGGACAGGATAAGCTATTGCTATTTCATCTGTTACCTTTCGGGTCTCTTCTCATAAACACTGGTGCTGTCTCAGTCTCTTGCCTTTTTTCTTCCTGCAGAGGGCTCTATCTACCAGGCAACCTGCAGCAGGGCCAGCACAGCCCGATTATTCATTCTAGTTATTTTTGCCCAAGCCACAGGAATGTTGAATTAATTTCAAGAGGCAGGGAGTGTATCTCGGAGTTGAAGCACGCGCTTACCCCGGAGAAGGAACGTGAAGGTTTTCTTCTGCTCGCGCCTGCAAATGTCTCCTGCATTGAATATCTTTGTCACTGATGTGATACAGAGTGAGTTTGCTGCCCACTGCTCTAGAGCACATGTGCTCACACGCACATTCACTCTTGCTTTGGGTTCAATGCAGGGAGGCAGGGTTGTGTCCAGCAGTGGGAGGAGAAGTCAGAATATGGCCCCTTATCTTGGCAACATCTCCAATATATGTAAGAGAAATATAAATATGCACTTGGTTGGTGAAAGATGCCCCAGAGCCTAGGATTTGGGTGAGAAACGTCTGTTCTAGTGCTCCTCAGGCTCATGCTCTGTGTGACAAAAGCCATCAAAATGTAGCCTGGAGTCTCTCTTCTACCCACAATCTGGCCTTGGGTGAGGGAATCCAGGCTAAGCCTTCCCTAGAGTTTACCTGAATCATTCTTATGACAGCAGGGTCTATCCAAGCTCTTCCCAGTCCCTCCTCATCCCAAATCCTTGCAATTCTCTTCAGGCTGCGTATGTCCATTGTCCTCCCTTCTTCCCCCAGATACCCACGCACTGCAGAGCAGAATTATTCCTAGCGGGGACAGCCTGGGAAGGACAACTTGTGAGAGGCAAAACAATGGACAGAGACAGGTGATTGTGTAATCTTCATCCATCAAACTAACCTCAAGGGTCAGGAGGAGATGGACCAGGTCTCCTCTCTCCTAGAGAATGAGGTAGGGAGAGACAGTAAGTTTGAGTTTCCATTGCTTTTCCTTGGCTCCAGCACAGAAAATTCATTTCCAAACTCCTTGCTATACTATCCCCAATCTCCTTAGTGCCGTGAACACAATGGTACCTGATGTTGCCCACCAGCAATGCAACATGTGCACTCTCCGAGTGGTATCCCTGACCTCACGCCTGCTGAATACCAATGCATTTGGTATTGGCCAGGGTGTCTCAGGACAGGTTTATAAAACTTGACCATCCACTCATATCCATGTGCTTTGACAGCCATGCTTGGAGCCCTTGCAAATTTATGACGGGAACGACTTGTGCAACTAGAATGGCACCACCAGGGAATGTGTTGCTGGCCACCATCACACATTCCCTCTGCTGAGGGCAACTGCAGCACCACACACATGAATGCATACACACAGACACACAAACACACAGACAAACACAGAGCCCTTCAGGTACTAAATCTGACAGATTGCTATCCGGTAGAYGTTTTCCTCTTTCTCATCATAGGCAGCGTATGTGGCTCACACAGACATACACGCAGAAGACTGACACTTATTCCCTGCCTTCCTAAGGACTCCTGCRCACACCCAGTAATTCATTTTCATAATAAATGTCCATCTACTTTAATGAAAGGGCTGGGAGGAGAATACTGCGGATGTGTGGAATAGACCACATCACTGCATCCTGCCTCCTCCCCGCTTCTTCCCTTCCTCCTGTCCCCTGTTTATCAGCTCATTTTTGGAAGGCTAATACATTTTTAAAAGGCTTTCTAGAAATTGTTTGCAGTGACAGAGATGGAGCAGCTGTGAGGAGAGCCAGCAGTCTCATTCCGTACAGCTTAGGTATCTAGCAAAGGGTAGAAAAAAACTGGGAGGTGGAGGGGAAGGGCAGTGTATGAATGGAGACAGACTGGACTGAATTACGGATTCAGAACTGATCAAAGGGCRTGAGTTGAACCTATCTTTTTCCAGGGGGTGAATGCCCTTGGTGATGGGAGCTCATGAGCAAATGGAGGCCTGTGGGAAGGCAAGACTCTGCAAGCCAGTTGGCCAGGAGTGGTGCTCAGTGGCGGGGTGGGAGCACCCATTTGAGATACAGTCCATTCCTGGCAGGCCTGAAACTGCTCAGCTGTGTGTCACGCACCCTTCAGCRCAAAGGGAGAATCAAGCAGCTCTTTTCTGCTAGCTAAACAGGGTTATCTGGAGTGGGACTGCCAGCCTTTCAACTCCCTCTGTGACATGCCGTGTAAGCCCCCACACCTCACCCCTCCACAGCAGTGCAGGGATTGCCACCAGGAGGGGTCAACAGGTTTGCCAGCTTGTCCCATAAACCTGGAGGAACAGAAGGCTTTACAAGGGCCTCAGAGGGATGAGAGCCAGTCTTCATATCCTCTGGGATCAGTCACTTGTATGGAAAGAAGCACAGCCCCGCTGTATTGGAGCTGGTTTGAATGGTGCAGTCAGATTTGTGGGGCCAACAGGAGCAGCTCTTCCTATCTCCCATCCCTTATGTTTGGTGGCTGGAAAGCAACTCGTTACCTGAGGGTGGGGGACCCCTTGCTGCACTTCCTCCCTCTTAAAACTTTCTTTGAAAATGCGTTTCACACAGAAAGTCCGGAGCACAAAGCTAAAGGGCAGCATGGCTCTCAAAGGCACCATGGCCTCTCTGCTGTGCCTTGTTCTGGCTCACTTCTCCTGTTTCCAGCCTGACAGAGGGCCAGTCTGGGRGGCTGGAGGAAGCCCAGGCAGACCGGGGTTGAGACCTGACCAGGGTTTCTTGGAGTGTCATTGCTATCACATCTGCAGTGGCTCTGCTCTAAGTGCCTGAGACAGGGGCGTGCAGCAGTCTCATCTCGCCACGCCATTGCCAATCCTGCTGCRGCCCTGCGATGAAGAAGAATGTGGCCTGTCCCAGGTTATCATATTCCTCTGTATGTGAGCCTGTATACAGACATCAGTTTGCTCCTGAAGGCTGATGCTATTGGGCTAACTGCAAGGAGGCTGTGTATGGTGGGATAGAGGGGACTACAAGGAAAGAGCCAGGGAGGGTGGAGGAGTCTGGGTCTGGTGTGGGTAGTTGATGAAGAAGGGCTTGCAGTGACAAGAACATGGCTTTCACCTCAACTCCAGAGCAGGGGCAGCACGAATGTCAGGAACAAGGTATGACATCCCTTGAACAGCCTGCAACCTTTACCACAGCCACTGTGTCACACCACCAACGGGCACTCCATATCTCCACAGATCTCCTCGTTCTGTGGGGTTGAAGAGTAGTGTCGCTAGACCTGCCAGCAACAACACTTCAGGGAGAGAGTGGAGACGGTGCAAGGTGGCCATCACATCTGGGCCCTCAAGGGCACAGCATGTGCAGGGAGGGTACCATATGCCCTGCTAGCACAGCATGTCTTTGCKCCTCTACCTTGCTGAATAAGTGGGATTACATGTTCATTTCTGCATGTAAGTACAAACACAGGTATAGACGTGCGTGTGAGCGTGGTGTGTCCTGCCCACTCATAGTCACACATACCCAAGCACATCTGCGCATACACAGCTACATACACAGTCCACATGCATCCCAGCCCAATGCCTCTCCTTGCCCTCTCCTTGCAGAAGGGCTCTGGCAAAACAGTCTGTAAGGGAAGGATAGAAATCACAGAGGAGCAGGGAAGGGCAGTCCTTGTGGGGTTAGACAGCAAGCACTATGTGGGGAGAAGGAGGCAGGACAGACTGCAGTGAGGTCTACAGAGACCATAGGACTCCTGCCCTATGGGGGCTACACTAGTGGGAACACAGCCCTTCACCTGGGACAGAATTTGTGGAAYGACTGTGGTGGCTACGTTAAGGGACATTGCAAGGTGAGGCATTTAACAGTCCCCTCTTCCTTCTGAGGTACTAGGCTGACCTTAAGGGAACTACAGAAAAGACATTTTCTGCTGCCTCTTTAACTATGGTGGGTGGCAATAAGGTTCCTGGGGTTGGCTGAAGAGGTGGTGATTTGTGCAATTAATGTCTAATCAGTTCTATGAATATTTATTGCTAGTCAGCAAGCTCCTGAGTGACAGTGAAGCCCCATCTGATTGGAATCACATTCACAGTTAAACTAGAGCCTCCTTTGGGGTTCACAGACCTCCCACTGCAGCAAAAGGTCCAAAAGATATAACCATCCTGCTGCACATGGGAGACACAGGAACCACTGGAAAATGTTACTGAATCCTTTTATAGGGGAGGAAAAATTGAGGTTTTCAAATTGACTGGTTGGGGAGACACACCTTGAAATAGTCTGATATATTAACAAACTTAACCCATGACTGAGTTTGAGTTGTTCTTTTTTTTTATTTGTGCTCTCTCATTTATCTTCTATTGCAACATGGGAGAGAAAATAAAAGGGAAAGAAATATAAACTCCTGCAACAGTTTGAAGAGTCATGTAATAGTCAGGAATTTCTTGGAGCTTGTAATTGACCCTTCCTCCAACATGGCATAAAGTGTACAGAAAGCTAGTATTTTATTTCCTCAAGATGTGCTTGGACTCTCTGTCATCATCAGAATTGTGACGCTTCTCAACTTTGCCCATATTTATGCTCCTTTCCAGAATCCCCCATTCTCCTCCTTTACTTTCCCTCTCCTCTAATCCTTTCACCTCACCTCTGTCCCTGGCCTCTCTTTCCCATGGTGCCTTCTGCCCTCTGTGCTTTGCTCATCCCTCTCCATAAACTCGCCACTGTCCTCTCACTTTCAACAAATCCCCCTCTTCCCTTTTCCTGATGAGCGGTGCCACCTCTCCTGCTCCCCGGACAGACTCCATTCTGGGACCTCAGTCTGCCTTGGCAGAGCTCTGGGAAAAACCTCTATTATCAGTGGAAAGTGAGTTGCTAAACCTGACCCAAAGTCTTCAGCTCCTGCTGCTCACCTGCAGCTTGGGTTTGTGCTGGAGGCACTGCCAAAAGCCTGTTATTACCTAAATGAAAAAGATACACAGCCCTCCCGGAGAAGGAAGAGACACAGATAACAGTGATCTGCCTGTTGCCTGCTGTTTTCTGACTGGGAAAAACACCCCAAAATTTCAGCACGGCTTCCAGGACCAGCCCTCAGTGGAGGGAGAAGGACAGAGACAGCTCTGCACAATGAAGGCCACCTTTGCACTTTCTGCACAGATAGGACCTGTGGCTTTTGGTGGCAGGGTGAGAGAAGATCCTCCAAATTTGCACCACAGATATCCCCTTCCTCTCATGTGATTATGCTTGGCCTTGAGCTAATACAGGACTGGGAAAATACAAAAAATGGGAGCCAATAATAGACCAAGAATAAACAACAAGGTATCGGGGGAGGGAAGAAAAGGGAGGGTTGGCAAGCCTGAAATCATTATCCTAGTGTACAAGGGCTCTGTTCTGCAGAGCTCTGTTTTCCTTGCTGCAGCCCTCAACTTTCCTCACCAGCTGCACCACTGTGCTCTGAAGCCGTGATTTCAATACCCAGGAGGTAATGGGCTGCTTGGCCTCCTCTCCAGAGGGCATTCGGCAGGAGAAAGTGTGCTTCACACACAAAGAGGCTAGAGGGACTTCAAGGGAGGCAGAGGGAAGGGGCAGGGGGAGCAAGCAGCTCAGAGCCATGTGCTGCAGGGAAGAAGTGCATTCAGAGGTTCCCGGAAATTCCAGCTGACCCTAAACCCCAGACATGCACAGCTTCACCTCACACAGTTTGGTGCCCATACAGTGATGCCTTTGCTCTGATAACAGTTAAAATTCATGTAATGGTAGACAACACATTGATGTGTGTAAACAACCAGTAGTCAAGCAATGGTAGGCAACCAGTAACGAGTGGTGTCCCTGTCCTGGGACCAGTATTATTTAATATCTTCATTAATGACATAGATAGTGGAATTGAGTGCACCCTCAGCAAGTCTGTGGATGACACCAAGCTGAGTGGTGCAGCTGATACACTAGTGGGAAGGGATGCCATCCAGAGGGACCTTGACAGGCTTGAGAAGTGGGCCCATGTGAGCATCATGAAGTTCAACAAGGTCAAGTGCAAGGTCCTGTACCTGAGCCAGGGCAATCCTTGATATCAGTACAGACTGGGTGATGAATGGATTGAGAGCCACACTGCAGAGAAGGACTTGGGGATACTGTTGGGTGAAAAGCTGGACATGAGCCAGCAACGTGAGCTTGCAGCCCAGAAAGCCGATCATATCCTGGGCTGCATCAAAAGAAGCGTGGCCAGCAGGTCGAGGGAGGTGATTCTGCCCTCTACTCCGCTCTTGTGAGACCCCACCTGGAATACTGCATCCAGCTGTGGGGTCCCCAGTACAAGAAAGACATGGACCTATTAGAGTGGGTCCAGAGAAGGGCCATGAAAAYGATCGGAGGGCTGGAACACCTCTCCTATGAAGAAAGGCTGAGAGAGTTGGGGTTGTTTAGTCTGGAGAAGAGAAGGCTCCAAGGAGACCCTATTGCAGCCTTTCAATACTTAAAGGGGTTGCCAGGGCTTGTAGTGACAGGACAAGGGACAACTATTTTAAATTGAAAGATGGCAGATTTAGATTGGACATATGGAAGAAATTTTTTATGATGTGGGTGGTGAGACACTGGAACTAGTTGCCCAGAGAAGTTGTGGATGCCCCATCATTGGGAGTGTTCAAGGTCAGATTGGATGGGGCTTTGAGCAAACTGATCTAGTGGAAGATGTCCCTGCCTACAGCAGGGGGGTTGGACTAGATGATCTTTGAAGGTACCTTCCAACCCAAACCATTCTATGATCCTATGAACACATGCACATACACACACGTTCCTTTTCCACTACAGTACCTTGTTATACCCATTTACCGTTTGACCACATCTCATCTTTCCCAAGCTAGACCAAAATATCACAACTTCCCCAAACATAAAACTGGACTTCAAAAAAATCACAAGATTTTATTTGAATGTCCAGGGGATACCTGCCTAGTTATATTATGAGGATATTTTGTCCCTCTGGAGAAGAGAAAGAAACGTGCTTCCCTCCTTCCTTTTTTGTATTTGGTATGAGAATTAAAGTTGTCATTTGATTCCACTGACTCCAGGTGCTGGGGCTTTAAGGAAAATATTAAATATCATCATGCTTAGGACAAAATGCTGAGAGTTTGCATCATTTCCATGCACTTCTTTCGTCAGACACCTCTACTCCTGCTGTAAGGCAGGCTCCTACACTCAGATCTTCTCCCAAATGCTTGCCCTCCTGTGTTTCCCAGCACCTGGCCAAAACACCTATGCACCACGTGCAGCTCTGCTTAGTCCTTTGCAATCACACACAGAAATACTCTTTTGGGTTTTTTTTTTAGGAAAGGCCGATGTTTATCTCGCCACAGGGGAAGGTACAGAGTCTCTTCCCAGATTTCCCACAGACACCTCCATGATTCCCAGCTTTGCTACAGACTCCTCCATGATACCTCCTCATGCCAGTTTCCTAAATTCATCAAGGAAGCAGCTACAGCACATACTCTGAGGAAAATCAAGAACTCAGTGTTAGAAAGTGTTCAGCATGCTGCAAAAAGATCCCACGTCATTCAGTCTGCTTAGGAGAAAGCAAGGCTACCATTTTCATGTCAAATCCCTACACTTGCACAGCCCACAGCTCAACCCACTTCTGAAAAACCTTCAGCCCTTTAGCTGTGGGATACTACCCAGCTACACTGTTATGCTGTGGGCAACTATCCCACCTCCAGAGGCAGGCTTGTTGGCCTGAGCAGCCAACACCCAGAGCTGCAGGTGAAACCATGGGGCTCTGGTAACCCTTAGCAAACCCATGGGGTCTTTGCTGTGGGGGACAAAGGAGGGGAAGAAAGCCTCTGTCCTCTAGGCAGATTTGGGAGCTGCTGCATATTTCCTCTCCCCTCCCCTGAGCAGGCAGGCTGCTCCTGTGAGCTGGGAATTGCTAAGAGATTGAAAACCTGTTGCTGTGAATTTCAGAGATGCCTGGCAGGGGCAGCTGGAGCAACAAAGGGTTCAGTATATTAAACTCACCATAGTAAAGCCATAATGGGATTTTGCATGCTGCTGTGAGCAGAATACCCAAACCAGCTCGGCATCTCGCCTCGTCAGGCATGCTTTCAATACCTCCTTCTTGCTCCAGTCCCTCTCCCCCCACCTGCAGTGCGTGTCCCAACCCTAAGGCTTCGGAAGGATRTCTATCTGTACAGGAGGAAGGGTGGCTTTACTTCTCAGGCCCACCCAAGTTCCATAGGCTTGTTGTCTTCTTCCTTTGCTCAGGATTTTAGGAACGTGATAAGCATCATTTATAGGTGGGAATATGTCAGCAGTGAAGGGGACTGGGCAGAATTGCTCCCTAGGAAGGAGGAGCAAGAAAGTGAGTTTCTGGGGAGGTGGGTCAGATGTATGTGGAAAGGAAGCTTGGGAAAAGACAGGTCAAATGACAAATGGGACATGAAGGAAGGGCATGGAGGAAAACTGGGAGGAGGGACGCCCCAGGGAAAGAGCTGGGAATGGCTTGGGGGAGGGCTGCTTTCAGAATAAGGAGGGTGTGGACAGGAGTCCAGGAGGAAGGGTACTCAGGCGATGGGGCTGTGAGAGGGCAGGCACTGGGTCAAAATAGGCGTTTGCAGTCTGTGGTCAGGGGAGTGCAGGGCTGTGGGTGTGTGCATTTAGAGGGGATATCTGCACTATTTCCCATAGGGTAAATTTCTCTTAGAAAAAGCCACTTTGTAATCAGGAAGCTGGGATTTGCTCTACTGGACCTGCCTCTCCTCTGCAAACCATTTAAGAGAGTTCATCTTGTTAAATCTCCTGCACTGGAGAAGGTGAGGAGGTCAAATGCCTTCTGGGGGATAGACACTTAGCAAAGCTGTTTCCCTACTGTTGCAGAGACCCTACACCACCACCACACCCCACCCCTCTCCACCCAGTTCAGGCTGTAATACCTAAAAGGAAGAAGACAACATGAGAAATAAGGGTGGATGTGAGAGTGAACCCTCCTTCCATCTTGCATGGGACTCCAAGGCTATGTGCTATCACTCTAGGCTGATTGTGCTACCTGCCCAGCTCTGCAGCTGCCCAGAAGGGGTGAGGGCAGGGAAAGCCTGGGGCTCCCTCCCAAACCCCATGGCCTGGTTAACTCACAGCCACCCAAATCTATTGGTGAGACCCAGACTTTGCAGCAGGGAGAACATATGAAGGGCAAGGGCCTGAGATGCCTTCACATCAGGGAGACGAGAGGTGGTGGCAGGGCTTGCACAACTGAGGAGAAGCCTGATTAGTACATCTGTTCCTGCCTTACTCTCTCAGTGTGTTTCAGATCAGGAGTTCTTCAGCTCAGGCACTGCAGCGGTCTCTGTCCCACAGAGCTGATTCTGGGGTGCAGCTCAAGGGTTGGGGAACCTGCTTAGACCTGGAGTATGGGTCTGCTGGAAGCCCAGGATGGAAAGGAGGAGTATGGACAAGATTAGGACTGAAAGAGAAGATTAGCAAGGAAGAACAAATGAAGGAAAAAGAGAGAAGAAAGCAGGCAGATCCACAGAGAGAGGCACCAGGGCAGCCTGTGTTCACATTTATGTAGCGGTGTTGCTGTGGACTCCCCCTTTGCCTGATCATTTTAGCCTGAACATGTATTGGCCGCTTATCAGAATATGAGGCAGGAGGAAACCACCTCATCATCAAGAGAGGTTTTGACTGCCAGGAGGAACTAGGGCCCAACAGCCCCTTCAGAAACTCTCTTAAAAGCAAGAAGGATTTTTCACTCCCTTACCTCTTGAGCACCTGAAGGCCAAGACTTCACCTTGAATTAGAAGGCAGTAAATTCACCTCGGACCTCCCAGTGTTGCTGGGGGTTAGCTATTTCATCTTTACCTTTTCCTTATGTCGCCTCTRTAAACTGGGACATTATACTGGAGTAACCCTTTCGCTTGTCCATGGGTTGCCTCATCTACTGAGCTGCAAGCTCTTTGGGGTAAGGCAGTTACTACAGCTGCACAGTGCSKGCATGCAATGAGAGTTATTCTTGTTGGGGCTACTGGAAATAATCCTAATACACATGACTGAGAGGGTGGACTGCAGACTCACAGATATCTCCTTCATCATAAGCACAATCACAGTTTGATTCACTTTCTGGAGAAACTGACTCCTACCTATGCGTATTTCCTTCCTATTTCCCCCTTGCTTTTCCACTCTTCTGAGGCTTTGCCCACTCTCTCTTTCCATGATTACTCCTTAACTGTCTCCTGAGCTCTTCAGTGGGATTGTGCTTGGCTGTCTCTTGGCCAGCATGGCTTCTCCTTCACTGCAATGAGGAGATAGGCAGGGAGAGTAGGAGGGAACTGTCAGGCTGCCTCTGGGGAACCTCCCTGCCACACTGGTTTGGTTTATCTGCCATCAAGATGCATGCCCCAAAAACCTACCTGACCCCAGGGCGTGGCCATTGTGACAGGGTCAGAGCTAGCCTCCCTCCCTCTCCAGCCCCCTCAACCCAAAATATAAGCCTGAGTTGAAGTGAAAGAGAAGTGGGTTAAAGTGAGGGAAGATTTATCAGTGTAATCTGGAATATTTAGGGTGGCCACCTCTAACATGGTGGGCATTAGCACAAGGAAGGTGTGAGGCATTTCTGTGCACACTGCTCCTTTCTAGCCCAGAGGAAGCCAGAAAGGTACCTGAGGGTTTGCTCTTCAGCTGTGAGTAAGCTTGCAAGGAAAACTGCATTGCTTGGGTCACTGACAACTTGACTGGCCAGAGCCCCAGGGGCAATGCTCCCTAGCTGGCTGGGTAACAAGAGCACCCGTCTCCAGTGCTGGCAGTGTGGCAGTCAGCCAGTTGGCGAAAAGATGGATCAAATCATAACACATCCAAGGAAAACCTGGGAGGGAAATGGAGTCCAACTGTCAGGCCAGRCTGCGGCTGTTTAGCAGTAGAAGGACAAAACTCATTTGGGTCTTTTCTTTGGCACCCTGGAGGGTGAGGCCCAGGTATGGATAGATAGGGGTGAATCCTAGTGTCGCTATGAGCAGGAGAGAGTTGGGGCATCATACTTACCCCTTCATTAGCCCTCCCTCCCAGCACCTAAATCAGAAACCACCAGTTGTCACCACTGCTGTGCCAAAAAACCCCCACCACAGATACAAGGGGAGGGCAGGGCAGATTGAGGGGGAGCAGGGGTGGAACTAGCGAGGGGTACATTGCTCCACCTCTCCCTAAATGCTCTTGTCTTTCCCTTTTTCCTTTTGGTACCCCATGCGCAGTGGTGTCCCATCTGCTCAGCGAGGAAAGGCAGGTGAATCCTTTCCTTTCACCACCTCTCCACAGAGGGTCTCCAAGGGCTGGGGAATGGCAATCTCTCATTTGCCAGTGCTCTGCCACAAAGCAGAGACGCAAATCATACCTGACTGAGGATGATATTGCCACCAGGACAGGCTGGAAAGACCCAGCTCCCAGGGCTCCAGCCAGCAGCCAGMCACTCCTGCCACATCTCCACCTCACTCCACTCCATGGGGCAGAGGGAGATGGCTCCATACCCAAGCTTCCTCCTTCCCTTTGAGGAATGGACATGTCTCCCTTTGTTCTTCTCAAGGGCAAGGCACCATTGGGCATAGAGGAGGAGAGCGGATCCGTGTTGGTGTTGGAGACTGGCTTCCCACGTAGAAACAGGCATGCTGTTAGCAAACAGCACTGCACTGGATTGTCATTGTGAGGTGCGGAGTCACAGGAGTAAGCTCCCTGACTAGAGGAAAGGGCAACCCCATACTCAGCACATACAGTCTGTTGGCCCTAATTTCTCCTCTGCTCTGGGCTCTGTGTGCCAGGATGAGATGCACCAGGAGAGGTACCATTTTGCTAAGTCTTGAACCTGGCACTTTTAATATCCATTAGCATTGCTACTCTGCCAGAGAGCATTAGCTGAGACACATGGACTGTTCCTTCCTGATTCCTAGCCCCAGCCCCTACCATCCCTCCTTTTGTCTCCCCAGCCCAGCCTGACTGCTGTTCCTAGTACCAACAACATCAGTTATCTCAGGTTCAACCTCCCTCTTCAATAAATCTGTCATTATCGCCTTTCACTCTGCTSCTTTTCAAGGATTTTTGTATCTTGAGGAAAGTGACTCCCTATGCAACGCACACAGACCCACACCCAGACACATACCTAGCAAAGGACAGAAGGCAAGACTTACTTTCTTCTGCCTCCAAGAAACAGATATGAAGCACTAAGTGGAACAAAAGGAAGGAGAAAGTTTGAAATACAGATTCTGGCATTCCCTCTTGGCTGCATTGCAGGGGTCAGCAGAATCCCCTGCCAAGATTTGTTTTTGAGGCACTGTGCAAATGAGTTGTCAAAGCCATCTCTGCCATCCCTCCATTAGCTTGGACTACAGAGCATCCAAAAGCAGAATGGTTGGTGCTCTTCTGCAGGGGGTGAACAGAGGTGAGGAAAATGAGTAGGATTTGCTCTGGATGTCTGTGACCAGATTAGAAGGTGGAACTGGCCCTCTATGCATTGGTCAAGCTGCCATAGACTCAGCGTGCTACTTGCCAAATCCAAGTGACCTGAAACAGCTTATACTCAGATAGTTAAACTTTAGTCTCCTCTAGCCAAACAGGAGRCCATATAACGACCCTTGGCGTTGGCTCTCCCTCAAGCCAGGCATGAACCTTATATAGCAGATTGCTGATTTGCACAAGCCACAGCCATGTTCAGGAATGGGCTAACAATTGCAGTGTGGACAGCCTGAGAACAATGCTCAGACTGTCCTGGATGTGTTTGGTATAGATGTAACCCCAAAGGACTGTGTCCATGGGCCTTCAGAGTCTTCTAGGCATTGAAGAGTCTTTGGGAAAAGGGAAGGGAAGGGAAGGGAAGGGAAGGGAAGGGAAGGGAAGGGAAGGGAAGGGAAGGGAAGGGAAGGGAAGGGGAGGACAAGCAAGAGAAGTGCTTTCTGCAAAGGACTTTCTAGGGAGATGGTTTTAAGTGACTCAGGCAAAGAAAGGGAATGACTTTGGGAACTGTGCAGCTCTCAAACATCAGAGACAGGAGGAAGGTTATATCAGGATTCCCATTTTGGCTGSGTGACTATGAGCACCAATGCACGTGTGTAACCAAGAAATGTCAAAGGCTGCTACAGACCCACGTGCCTTCACCCAGAGTCATTTTTATCTACCTCTCAGTCTTGATATCAGGATCATCTTCTTTTCCCCTCCCACCTAAAGAGGTTCAGAGAAAAGGAAAAAACAAGGCAATAGTTACCCAATACACGTAGCAAGCCAAGATCAGCACAGTACACTACAGTCATTATGTTACCTCAGTGGGGAAGTATTGGGGAACTTGTTTGTGGGCATGTGCTTTATGATGGAGAAAGGATTTGGTGGGAGTACAGTATGATGTACTTATATTTGTTTGTATTCATAAAGAATAAATACCCACCTGTTTGCAATAAAACAAGTATAAATGTGTTTCTGGTCACCCTATAATACTGACAGTTTTCTCTCCTCTCTTATTTTCGGGTGATACCATCCTCACCAGACAGATAAGAGTGGCAAATATATTTGTTATGGCTTGAAAGAAAGATGAATGCCAGTTGTCAGGGAGCAACAAGAGCAGGACTGCTCCATGAAAAAGGATGAGCCAGGAGCCAAGGGTAACAAGCATGGCCAAGGCAGTGACCCTGCAGGCTGGGGTGAGATACCACCCTACCCAGGCAGGGCTAGCGATAGCAACAACATCTATTAACAAACTTAGGTAAACCAAGATGATGAAACAGATCTCAGATCCATTTAGGAACAGCACAACTACAACACACCAAAAGTGGATGCCTTGGCCGGAGCTTAAATAGACTTCTGGGTCTGTGGGTAAAGGATGTGTGGGTGGAAGTCCCAGGTGAGATTGGTCAGGGCAGTTAAGGCTCATTAGTGCACTCAGGGCCCTGACACTAATTAATACCACTGAATGCCATGCTCTGAATGTATTGGTTACTGCAGTTGTGACTGGGGGGTTGCAGCAGTTACACAGTTATATTCTAGCATGTGTCTATGATGAAAAAGTTTGTATATGCACAATCAGCATACTGGTATGACGCTGTATGGCTACCGAATCCAAAGCAAAAAARATGTAGCTGACAGAGCTGCTTCTATCTACTCACCCAGTAACCTGGTCTGGTCTCAAAAGCATGGGAGAGTTATTTTTACCTTTGCTAATGCTCCCAGTTTAGGTAAATTAATGATGGGAAAATCTTTTCAGAAAGACAAGCCTTAGCCTGAAGTTTGTTTAATTTCTTGGTCTCTGAACTGTTGTATTTGTCTGAGTTTGAATCAACATGGCTGTCAATCACTGTACCTGGACAAGTAGTAGAACATAGAAATGTGCTTGAGTGACCCCTGTCTAGAAAGATGCTGGGCAGATTGTTAAAGAGTTTGTAGCTATGCTAGAAAGTGGAAAAAAAAAACACAGACAGGGTTTTCTTGAAGGTGGGGAGACACTCTCTGTTTGGGACCCACCTTAATAGGATATACTAAGGAGACTCTCACAATGAGAAAAAGAGGAAATAAAAGTTGCCTCCCTGCAGGCAGATGATATTGTCACATTGTCCCTATGCAGAGTAGAGGTAAAAGAAAGAAGCACAAAGAAAGAAAAGAAATCAACAGGTGTTAAGGCACAGAGGCATGAGCAGAAGTCTGAAAGGACCATAGACACGGAAGAAGAAGGATTGACTGGAAGCTTGAATAAAGGAGATGTGTTCATCAAAGCACCTAGAAAGACAAAGTCTTTAAAAGGTGTTACTATGTAAAAATAATTCTGTAGCAAAGCATAGGTGTGAAAAGTCATTATCTCACATAGAGGTCTCTTGGCAGAACATACAGTGCTTTGGCAGCTCCATCCCAGCCCCAGYACAATGGCAGCTCTAGGCTATCTCTTGTGATGAACCCTAACCCTACTTTCTGGCACAGGCTGGGACTGAGACCCCACCTCTGGCCCACACCACAAACTTCCTCTCAGCACAGATCTCTTGGCAGCACACATTTTGTTTTGGCTTTTCTGTGTTAGAGCCACTCCAACCATGTCTCTAGTCCTTATTTTTATACCTTTTATCCTTTTTACAGGATGTAATGGATTCTCAGAGGCAGGACTCTTAGCCATGGTCTTTGCAGTACTAAGTTCATCTTGAATGCTCAGATAGTTTTCTTAAAACACCTGAAATTGCAATCTGATGTCTCTATTTTACCCTGTCTATTGTTTTTCAAGGCAGAATCCAGCTATTTATCTTAGGAGAATGAGCTAGTATTTGCAATGTTTCCTATCAACATAGTGTTCAGGCACCAAGCAGAAAAATCCCTGGGATTGCAAAAAGCCTGGAACTGCTTCTTCTGGATATGGATATGCTCAAGTCCCCTGGGACAGGCCAGAAATTTTCCTCCCCCGAGGCACAGCCTACCCAAGAACAACATGTAAGATCAGACCTGGGGGACAGAGAAGGATGGAGAGTGAGGACTGTTGCTGCCTGGCCTCTTTGTCCCCTTGTTTTGTCCTCAGTACTGAGATTGTTGTGAGACCATCTCCTTGTCTCTGGTTGTTCTCTTCCCTCACTCCATCCCATATAATGGCACTCTTCTGACAGCTTTTGATGGTGAGGTTGGAAGGAAGGATGGTTGAGTCTGGATTGCTGGAGGTTACTTAGAGTGGCAGGACTTCATACCCTATTGCCTACAAGCCAAGATCTGTGTGGAGGTACAAGGTGAGGCTGACAGGTGAGASATGTCTGGATACAGCAATGCGAAGAGCATGAGCAGATGATGCAAGGAAGGAGGAGGCAGGAAGAGTTGTGGAGTCCTGTCAGACCCCTGTGATGATACTGGGTCAGGGCGTCACAATGGAGCCAGGAGAAACAGGGCAAGAAGGGATCTAGGCCTTTATCTGAGAAAACCAAAGAAYAGCAGAAGCACCTGCAAGGCCTTTTCAGTGGGCATGCCAGGCAAATCATGGGACAAGGGAGAGCTCCAGAACCAGGCACGCCACTAAGTGCCTAATTCCTATTTAGGTGCCTGAATTCCCATTGATTGGAAGGGACTGTAAGTGTGAATACTAGAGTCATTTGTCATTCCCTCATTGTGGTCTGTAAGGGCCAGATTAACACAGAGACAGACAGACAGAATGAATGAATGAAGCAGGTCTGAATTAATCTCCAGTTTAGCAACACGTTCCTTTTGTCCTCAGGAAGGATTAGATAGACAGCACCTTGGTGCTGACCTCTAAGCTCTACCTGCTGCTACTCCGGGCAGCTCAGGGTTGATTTGCCTTGGATTTGAAGCAACTGCTGTCAATAGTATAAACCTCAAAAGGTGAGTAACAGGCCTCCTCATGAGATCTTTTTTTTTTTTCCAGCCACCCTGTCTGTTCCTGCAGCTTTAAACCCAAAGAAGAAATGAGTAATTTTTTTCTAATGATTGAAAGAAGGCAGATAAGAGGTAGGTCTTCAAATTAAGAATCCAAGACTTGATTGCAGCTCTTATCATATTTTTCCATTTTTCCCCCTTCTTCCCAACAGAAAATAAATTGCTTCAATAAATTACATCTTTAGTCTGCATAGGGGACTAGCAGGCTGGGCTCTCCTTTTAATATGTTTTATTGCAAGACAATCAACCCCTTCCTCTCACTGCATGGAACAAACTAATAGATTTTAAACAATTCCATTATTTGATGATTTCTCCCATTATTAATACAAATTGCCTCCACTCGCTTTCAATTAGAGCATTTTTATTTTCTAATAAATCCCAATCAGGTTCTCTCAAACACCACCTAAACATGGGGAGATTACCGCACTTTCCATTTAAACAAAGAACCCATCACACTCGCATGCCTTGCCTCCCTCTGTTTCTCATGACTTTCCTTCTTCCAAACTCTTCTTCCATTTTCCCCTCCTCTCTCTGTCAGCAGAACCCACTTATTTTCTTCCCCTACTGCTTTCTCCTAAATCTAATTCTATGTCTCTGTCTCTGGTGGTGAAGTCAGTAAGGCCACCCATTAACACTATCAATTCGTGCTCTCCCCTATTATTCTGCCTGCATTCCCAAGAGTGACACAGCTCACAACTGGTACAGATCCCCCTCTCCAGGGCCTCCTTTCTCTGTCCTGACACATGAAAATGAGAAACTCTGCTAACCTTCAAGTGAGGGTTGCCTCTGTCCCAATGGCAGCTCTGCTAGCAACATCAGCTGCAGTTCCATGCCCAGATGGGCACTTTGGCCACATCGCTTGCAGTGTGTGCCACGCAGCACCCCCTTCCCACCTCACCTCTTTCAGCCTGCTGGGCGACACACTGCTGTTGCCCACCTACATACGTTCTCCACGAGYGTCATTTCACTGCTCCTCCTTGATGTGCACAAAGACATATCTTTGCCCCCACCTGCAGGCAGGTTTGCAACGCACTGACCAGCCCTGCAGCTGCAGAGCTGTGGAGGTGTGGTCCCTTATCCTGATGTAAACCCCACCCTGTGCCTGTGATCCTAGACCCCCAGACACAAGCACACACACCTTACATGCACACAGAAAGCACAGCCCCCCCCCCCACACACACACTCCCAGCCTTGGCCTCTGCCATGTATGTTTGCATACACTGCCACAGCCAACTCTCCTCCTCCCCTCCCAAGCAAATTTGCTCAAAGCATCTGAGTTCCCCAGCATACACACATCCTCCCCTCCGCCCCGATACTCCCTCCTGCCATGCCAGCCAGCGCCAGCCACCCACGCAAAAACACATGCATGCAGATCGAGAGCATCAGCGGAGCCCTCAGTGAGCTGCTGGAGCAGAACAGATGGCTTAGCAACCAAAAAAACAGTCATTCGCTCCACAAGTTTCTTCCTCAATGTTCTGTTTGTTTTCAGAACACGTTCATCACCAGAATAAAATCCAGGCAAGATGGGCCGATATAAACACCCCAGCCTTGATCCCACGAGGTGTGAAGTCCCACCTGCTTTTTGCACCCTTTTTTTCACAGATCCCAACTAACTCTTCCTGAGGCATATCCCCCCCGCTTTCCCACTTGCACATCCCCCCCCCTTGTTGGCATACAGATTAACTTCATCTTCCTTGGGAGACAATGCCCCCACAACTTGTCTCCTTCTTGTCCTCAGCTGGCAGGCGCCCTCCATACTTTGCAGTGCTCATTTTTCTGTTTCAGGTGTGCACCTTACCCAAAAGAGCACTTTGACTCTTATCTCGTGCTGGAGTCACCTCCCTGAAAAGCGTTTGCTAAAGGTTTGAGGAAACTGCATGGTGGATGAGGAAACTGCCGGATCTGTGGCAGTGGACACAGTACCCATCAGGTAGCACATGCTTCTAAAAGGAAGGGTTGAGGGTATGTTGCAGCTTCTTCTCCCCTACAGTGAATTCCTGACTGGGATTTGGGATAGCAGATAAAGGGGGATGCATATGAGTGAGGGGAAACTCCGTCTCTCACCGGCAAGAAGGAAGCTGTCATAACCTTTTGATGCCCTGCATCACAGCCAAGTGGGAGCTATATCTATTCCCAAACACACAGGTCAATTATCAGGGCTGTCATTATCCAGGACCTATGGCAAGGGAAGGAGGAGTCTTAAACCCTGCCCCGCCACAGCTCTCTGCCCTCTGTGGGGGCTGGGGGTTCCCTATACCTGCCATACATCAGCAACTGAGCTGTCCTGTCCATCACGAGAGGCTTCTGGGTCATGCTGAGCTGCAGCAGAAGGCAAGTCTTTGACTCCCTCTAGTGATGTATCTGGAATAGGGCCTCACAGACCCACTCCCCCCACAACTTCACCAAAAGCCAGTGCTGGGCGCTCAAGATGCAGGGTCCAAACTCCCCTGACAGCTCAAACTAGGCTGTTTATACAAGCAAGCCAATTAACGGCTCTCATGTTCATTCCCACATTGACACTTAATGATGATGCCTCCTGGGAGAGCTCACCAGATGCGTGGGATGGGAGGGGGAAAGACCCAGGAAGGCAAACAGCTGGCTCCAGCGCAGTAGGAGGAGAGGAGAGCTGGGTTTGGTTGGGGTCACTCTATGCCTTCTGGACAAATTGTCTTAAACTTTCCCTCCTCCCCTTAAACAGGAATCTCTGCCCTTGCAATGTTCTCTGTTGTGAGGGAACTGCACACCTCTGCTTCATCACTGAGGATGGGCCCCGACRTCCCAGAACGCAGTCAATTAAGAGCCATGCCATGCACAAGCTGCCTTTGTATTTCTAGCAGCGGCTGAGGCAGTGCCCTCCCCGCACGCCATCTCTCCCTACTCCGCTCCCCGGAAAGAAAACATAAAATGCTTCTCTGAGATGAAAAAGAATTTTTGAAAAGAAAGGCTAGATGATGAGGTAATTGACAAACACAGTCGGTGTGAGGAGAGGCAGGGAGAGGGGTGGGGAGTTGATGGGTATGGAGAGGCAAAGGGTTGTGTCAATATTTCATGAGGAGGAAGTGCTCCTGTGCTCCGGAGACTGGTGTCCTCAGCCAGTGATGAATGGCTATCCAGGCCAGGGCAGCAGGGAGGAGAGGGTGTCAGAGCACAGCTTGCTTCATGTCAGAAACATGGTCCAGGTAGGCAGAGAGTGTGATGAGATGGGGATCTGGGCAAAGAAGGGATGGAAAGGTTGAAAAAAGAAACTGGTCCTTTCTGGGAGATGAATGGGGGCTAGGGAGTGCAAAGGACACAAGGTAGGTTCTTTTAACCCTAAAGAAAAGTTGTGCTCCCACATAATTATGCTAGGTCATGCTTAGCTCTGACTAAGCCATCTTTGTTACACTTAGGGGATCATATTTGCAGTCCCACTTGCACTAAATGAAGTCATCCATGGTGTTTCCAGCTTATAGGACAGAAAGTTTTGGCATGAAGGCAGGGACAGAGCCCCTCCTGTCTGCAAACATGCTGTATGTGTTTGTGCATTACCAGCCTCTGCTGAAGGCTCAAGGTTGTCTCCTCTGTGAGATTCAGTTGTGCTCCTGCAAAGGCTACATCTAGACTGGGCTGCAAAGACAGGCTGCAGCATACCTTGGTATTCTCATCCTACATTGATGAAGCCAGGGAGACTGTAGCATGCCTCAGCTCCCTGCCCACCTGCATCCCTGCCCTGCCACATCAGGCAGGCACAGATGATGTGGTCTCACCACACATGGGCTCAGCACAGGACAGGGGTACATTGCAGAGCAGTGACCATAGCTAAGAAGTGTTCTGGAGTGCTGAAGCTCAAATGTAGCCTRAAAGAGCTTTTTCTTTGTCCTCAACGGCCCTCCCAGGGGTGGAGGGCATGAGCGCCAGCCTTGAAATTGTGAGCAGTTGTGCTACACAGCACGGCAACAACTGTGAAATCCCAAGGGGAGTCACAGATTCATTATACTGTAATGTATCTGGGTCAAAACAGGGCAGGCGAGGGGAAGTGACAGGAGAAGGAGAGCTGAAATCCTTCCTCCCAGGCTGCCTCCCTGGTGAGCAAGAGCAAGCACCCACATTGTCAAGCAGACTGTTGTCATGACCTGCTGCTGGAGCTGTCTGGCTTTTGTCAAAGATGGGGAGAGACATTGTCCTTGCCCCAGCACTTGCTGAGTAGACAGGGTCCCTGTCGGCTGCCCCTGCACCAGGCACTGTGGTAGCCCTGCCTGTCTCCTCCTTTGGGTTGCAGCAGCCTTTGGAGGTCTGCAGCTGAGGCCAGGGCAGGGAGGGAAGGCCACAGCCGAGGAAGCCTGGTGCGGGTCACTGCCAGCTCTGCCATGCCACGGCAGGGCAGGGCAGCCAGAGATCATAGAATTACACAGCAACAGATAGGCTTGGCCCAGGTGCCAAGAACCAGAGAGGAGGGGAAGAAAGACAGCCTCATTTCATGTGCAGGGCACTGCTTCCCTCCCTCTGCCTCCCATGCTTTTAGCTGACGTGCTTTGAGACCTCCTTCCCTCCTTCCCCTCCAGTTCCAGCATCCCTTCTCGTATTTCCAGGAGGTGATTTTCTCCTCTATCTGTTTTTCTCAGCTTCTTCTTTCTCCCAAATCACTGACAAGGGGCTGTTTCTCCACATTGGACAACCCTTTCCCAAAAAATGGTACTGGCCATGTGTTACTGCACCTATGGTCCCCAGACATTAACCACAATGTCATCCTGTTGCTGAGTATCCTCACCAGCTGCCAGGCTGAAAGACCAAAGAGAAGTAGGAGCTCCCTCGCAAAGTTAGTGGGTGCCCAAGATACCAGGAAAGGATCCTGATCCTTTCATGTCTGGTCCCATGCACAACCCGCCATATGCCCCTCTCATCTGGTGACAACCAGAATTTCCCCTGCCTCCTACTTACACTGGGAGTTCTCCCCCTCGCCTCCCAGCCCTGCTCCCTCCCTCCGGTGGAGCACGGTCATCTCCCTCCTCCATCATCGTGGAAGATGCCAGCAGGCTGTGAGAGCAGATCTGGGGGAAGAAGGCTGCATTTCCTGGCGAAGTTAGTCAAGGTTTGGCACAGCAGATCAATGCTTGGGTCTTCCCTGTGTTTCACCCACACTTACTCTCACGTCCCTTCTCCTAACAGGCTTCCCCACGGACATCACCTGATGTGGTATACAGCTGGTATTTCTACCGCCATGGGGCCATCTTCATTTTTGTTGCCTTTTCCTCCTCGATGCCTCCGTAAAGAAAAATTTATTATCACAGAGGGCCATTATGAATAAATGATCTCCTGACAGCTCTATTTACCAGGGGATGAGGAGGAAGCAGGAGCCTGCGTGCATGGCAGTGGGGGAGGCTGGAGTTATGCTCCAGCTGACAGCGGCATTCATCCACAGAACAGTGCAGGACCTAATTAACGTGCAGCGATGCTGCCCGTGGCAGGTAGTGCCACGGCAGGACATCAGCAGGGAGGCAAACAGACCAGGAAGGAAAAGAGGAGAGGGCAGAGAGACAAGTGGAAGTAGAGGGAGGGCAGGAGAGGAGGGGAGAGGGGAAGGAAGGCAGGCAGGGTGATCAGGGCAGCCCACMGCTTCTCCATCACCCTACGGGTGCTGCCTCCCTCTGGCTTCCCTAACAAATTCCTAATTGCAGCGACTTTTCGTTTTTCACCTGGCTGGTGTGAAGTGACAGCCCTTTTTGTAATGTTAATAATCTCTTCAAAGCCCAGAGCAGCAGCCAGACCCCATGAGGGGTGGTGAGACACGCAGGGGTGTGGGGCGGGGAAAGGAGCAGAGCACACAAGGAGTTTTTACTCTTTCAGATTAATTCAGGAATCAGGCTTTTGGTTGACATAGAGTAAACAACCCCACTCCAGGTCTGGGGAGCTAGGCCTTGGCATCCATGGGCACACACCTGGCTGAAGGTGAGAGGACAGAGACGAGAAGCCTGGAAGGGGAATGGAGCCATGTGCATGAGCATACATAAGTGGCAGGAGGTTTTGGTGTGAGAAGGCCAAATCAGTCCATTTCATATAGTTGAGTGGGTGATAAAAACCRTGATGTCTCAGGGGGACACGCAATGTCATACAACAGAATACAAGCTGTACTTACAGTGGCTGGATGAGAGGAGTGGGAAAGACACTTTGTGATGTGCCTATGTGTGTTTGTTCACTGTGTGCACACTGCTTTGTGCTCGCCTGCCATGTGCACCTACACATACAGACCTCTCATTGCCCACATGCTCAGGCTGTGTGTGTGTGTGTCCACCCACCCTGTGTGCCCAGTTGCTCAGTGTGAGCCTGTGGAAGTCTAAGTGGCAGCTTGGATTTGTGCCTGCAAGGTGCTAGCCCAGGCTGTCGTTGCACAGTTATGCAGCTAAGTGTGTGTGTGTGTGTGTGTGCGCGCGCGTGTGCACGCAAATATATGCTGCTTTCCTTCTGTACCAGCTGAGTGGCCAAGGAGCTGCAGGGCATGCGATGTCTGGACAGCAGCTCTGTGCTCATGGATGCTGTGAATGATACAGGCTAGCTGTGGCAGTTCTCAGCAGCTCAGGAGAAGGCTCTTAACTTTCACAGACAGCCGGTGCTGGGGGCAGCTGGCAAGGGGCTGGAAGCCAATCCATTGTGACAGCTGCTCTGTGAGGGGAAGTTGGGGGCTTCTCTCTTCTTGTTTTCACCACAAACTGGTTACCTAGTGTGAGGCTAACAGGGCTGCTGCTAAATCCGACAGAAATGGGATCTAAGGGGACAAGCACAGAGTGCATTAAGCAGAAGACCATCAGGAAAGCAAAGCACTCGAAAGCTGCATGCTTCTTGGTTCATTCTACTGATACACACTCCTCTTCTCTCATGCTTGCTTCTTTTCTCAGGRCCCCTCTTCCCTTCTATCTTCCATTGCTCCTYCTCTTCCTCCCCACCTCCACCACATCCTTCTTGCCTTTTCCCAAGTGCCTTCCCTCCATGGCCGCGCTAAGCACCCAGCCAGGATACTGTGAAAGCTGGAGCTTCCAGTGTGGCTGCGACTGGCCCTTTGGATATCTTTTGGCAAAGAAWTCCAAGAGGGGACTACAGTCATCCCCTACTGTTGCCACACTTTCTTCAGCATCTCTGGTCTTAGCCACTCTGGGAACCCCAGAGCCAGGCGGGTTGCCAGCTATCACAGAAAACTGTGTGGTTTCTGCTTCCCAACAGGCTCCTGACAGCACTGGTGAGCCTTGTGCTACGAATAAGGGAGAGAACAGTAATAGCTCTGAGCCTATTGAGGAGATCCAAAGGGGCTGTGATGCCTCAGCATAAAGTTCATCCTTGTGGATAGGTATAGGTAACAAKGAGGAGGGCTTGAGAGCAAGCACAGAAAACCTAATGCTCTGGATTACTCTTGAAAACCATCCTGAGTCTGCTCTGAGTCTTTCTAGCCCCCTCATGCCCCATGCTGATCCTTTCTCTGCAGCCTCCCTCTTTTCCTTCAGTCCAGTGAAGGAACGCTGGTCCTTTCTCTGGTCTTACAAACCAGTTGGAGGAGCCAGTGAGGACGCAATTTTCTAGCTCCACAAATATTGGGAAAGAAAGAAAAAGAGCACAATGCGTGACTTGGCAGAGGAAGCAGCTTTGTTGCACATCACCCCATAAATCTCACGCCTGACAGAGTTTCTAATGCTGGAGTCACTTAAAATCATGGCATCATATTGGGTTAAATTGATGAATGGCATCGAGAGAGGGGACAGCCTAAAGCGCTGAATGGGGACTCTGCCGATGGCAGGCTCCCACTGTCGTTCACATTCTGCTCCCTCTCTCCACTAATGGAGTCTCATCTCTTTAATCAGAAAGTAAGTGCTCTCCAGGTTACTGCCTGAAACGTTCAGAGACGCTCTTTAGGGAGACCTGGAAACAGCAACGCTCGGCTTGGAAACTCTTCAATCAGGAGAGGACAAAAGAAGGGAAAGGACAAGGAGGTTCAGAGCATTCATATGTGAAGGGTTGTGCCTCGTCAGTTATCAGTGGTGCCAACAACGGCCTATCAAGTTGTCGGAGAAGCTTGATACCAAGCTGGACTTGGCCAGAAGAGTGATGAGTATAGCGGTTCTCAGAAAAGGCCACCTCTAAAATGAGTGAAGAGAAGTCCAGGGCAGTAAACTTCTCTCCTCCAGGAGAGAGGAGGGGACTCTTGGGGCAGCACAGTGGAGACTGCGGAAGATCATTCCAAGGCAGGGCTCTGACCGTGCTGCAGCCAGCACTGGAGGTCACATTGCTGGGATGAGGCTAACCCTTTCTCAGAGTCTTTCTTTGACTCCCTGGTTTCATCCCTTCTCAGCCTAGTTTRCTGATGTAAAGGAGAAAGGGTTTCTAAAGGTATCTGCCTGGTTTGGTGTTATTTCCTATCCTGTGGTGATCTAAGTTCAAAACAATGGCAGAACATCCCACAATCCTGTGAAAATCCATTTTTTATTTCCATTCTGGGATCAGACCCTTTGGCATTCAGACTCTACCCTGTTACCTGTGTCTGCACAGCACCAAGCATGAAAACTGTGAGTTGCCTCACCCCTACTGTTACTTTGACCCTCTCTCTTCCACTCCTCCCCCTGCCCCATCCTCCTTTCCTTGCAATCCAAGAACCCTGTCTCCTGCTCTGCCACTGCTCCTCAATGGCTGCCTCCCCCTTTACCTTCCATTCCCAACCGTCTCAGATTCCCCTGCCAGGCACTGTATTTTTCCCAGTTTGTTCCCACTGCATTTTTTCCTCTTGATGTTCCCCAGGGAAATGCCCTTCTGTTCTTCACATTGTTTTTCCTGCAGGTGCAGGTCTCATTAAGTACCAAGTTTACTCCTTAAGTGTTAAGTTTTCTTCCTCACCTCTTCTGGGCATGTGTTGATTGGGGACACAAGCTCCTTGGGGGCACCCAGCCATGGGGTGAGTATAGCCACCCTCTGCAGATCTCAGCCCAGGCAGCCAGGAAGAACACAGGGATCATGGCCAGGCCAAGCTTTAATTGAGGACCGAGCCGAAGTAAACCCACCCAAGAACTGCTGGAAAAGCTGCATGCCTAGTTTAGATAACTATGATGTCCTGCGTGGCTGAACACACCTTTGGCATTGCTGTACTTCTGCAGTGAGTGGGTGCAAGTTCCCTTGTGTAAGAGTAGCCTTGGAGTGTGGGAGCACAGGGAGTCCAGAGGTTTAGGAGCCCTGCTTGATACTTGCATGCCTTTTGAGTTAACGGTGGTTCACCAGGTTTGGTGTGTGCAGACGGGATCCCTCATCCCCCCTCAGACTCCAATGCCCCTATATGTGTGACGCAGTCACCTACTCTCCAGTTTACATCACGATAACACTCTCTGCATCTTTGGCATTTTTCAAGTATGCCCTTCTTTCAAGTATCAGGGAGTTGGGGTAAGGATGCAGGGTGACAGGTGAACAGGAATAGCAGGAATTTCATGTTACTACCATGTAAAATCTTTGGAAACAAGGCGATCATGGAGAAGTCTGTAAATCAAATGCCCCCTTCAGAGTTACAGAGGTGTTTTGGCTGAGGCTTTCTAAAGAAACCTGCTGTGATTTAGGTATCCAGCTCCCAACATGGCCACCAGTCCTCTCTCCTTTAACTTCCAGCCTCTGACTCAGCCTTGTCCTGTGAAGAGAAGCTCTGGGTGGCCATTCCTGCTCCCTCTTTTGCTCTCTGGGAACGACACAAACTCGGAGTTCAGTGTCTTTGCCATGTAGCTCCCACAATCGCTGCCCTCCACCGTCACTGGGATGCAAACACGAGGGTGGCAGGGAGACTCCTAACATGTTAAGAGGGAAAGCACTGGAATATAACTTGCACTGCAGGTGCTTCAAGGGAGGTCTGCTGAAATAAAGGCAACAGGGAATATGTAAGACTTCTAGAGAGCTCACAGTAGGTAGGCTAAATAGAGCAAGGAGGTGTGCTAGATACCAAAAGGCAGAGGGAGGAGGGCTGGAGCGGGGAGGGAGGTGGAAGGGTTGCCTGGGGAGGGCACCTTCCCAGCTTGGCTGCTGGCAGGAACAGTGACGTCAGCCTTCCTATGAAGGGATCTGACGACAGGATAATTTCAGCTGTGGCGTTTTCTAAACGCTGTCTTTGCTGATGAGCAGGGCTGCTGCGATGAGCTTACCCTCTGGAGAGAGTGCACACGGGGCCGGGAGGGGGAAAGGGAGGGAGAACCATAGTTTGGGACAGGAGGAAGAGAAAGTGACTTTGAATGTTGCAGACTTCAATCTCCTCTGCTTGGGTGGCTGCTTTGAGGGATGGGGGAACAGGTAGAGGCAGAGCCAGGAGGAAGACACTGCCACGCATGGTCCCTGCAGGTAGTGAGATCAGCAGATCTTCTCAGCCAAATGTCTCCCTCTCGGAGCTGGGACTGCTTCCTGAGGCAAAGGAAGCCTTTCCATCCAGGGCTAAACCGTCTGTGACAAGTGTTTGCCACTATGCCATGTTCCATCGTCTCTGAAAGCTTCCAAGCACCACAGCTTTCCTGAGGTGTTGGTCCCCAATGTCCTCCCTTTTGCTCTGTTTGTGCTGGATATTCTCCCTCCTTTACACCAGCATGAGCCCCCCCTGATCCTTATGCAGAAAGGGACTCCTAGAGTCTTCTGATGCATCATTTGCCTTGCCCAGGGGCTCCTTAGATGGCTTCTGCTTCCTGAGGTGCAGAGAGCAGGATGGGAGCACTGTCCCAGTGTGTGCATCAGGGGGCTGCTCTAAGGGACAGGGCAGGAGTACTGGCTCGCTGTGTGTGACTAACAGCAGGGGTGGTGAGGGAACACTATGGAGAGGGATGGATGGGGAGAGATGGCAAGTGGTGGGCCCCATGCAGTGGGCCCTGCTCCCCGCAGCTGCCRGAGATGCTGCCATGCTCGCCCCGCATGTGCCGCAGTGTGTGGGAGCTCTGTGTCCTTCCAAGTCGGTGCCTCCCCATCCTCTTTGGCTGTGTGTAATCAGCGCTGCACTCGGACGGCATGGCCTGATTCACTCCTCTTCATCTCAAGGCTCTGCCTGTCTGTACCGTTCGCCGCTCTAATCATGATGAAGAGAGAGGCAGGGCAGGAAGACCCTACCCCTTCCCAAAACCAAGATGATTTTCCCTGTCAACAGCGAGAACATTTGGCTTCCACCTTCCTTCCCCTCTCTCCTCCTCTCTTTTTCTGTGTGTTACATTTTCTCTTCTAATGAGGGCAACACCTGCTTCCCAGCCTCGTTTGAATCCCTGAGCATCCTTCCCCAGCAAGTGCAACAGGAGCTCGGCGAAGGGATGGAAGGGCAGGTAGCCACCACTGGAGGACGGTTCACCTGTCCAGATGTTGGGTGCGGAGGGAGAACCACTGCAACAGCTCTCTTGGCTACGGGTGGGAGCAGGGTTGCTTGTGCAGGAGACTTGCAAAACTCTGGCCCCCAGTCCCTGGGTGTTTGGGATTTAATGCTCAGGTTGTCATACTAATACTCCAGAGGTTATTTCATAGCCTGTGCACTTCAAGAGCCCATGGGAGCATAGGCCTGCCTAGCCTATTTAATCTGGGGGACACAGATTTAGTACACATGCTACATCTACAGTTCTTAAGGATCTCTGGGGGATCCTCTGCTCCTCCAATTACCTAGCCAGCCAGCCCAAGCAAGGGACGCCCAATGTGTCAGCTTCTAGCTGCGTAGGACAGGCTTTTCGGGGGAGCTGTGAACAGGGAGCTGGGGGGTCACTCTGCCTGTTGGTGATCCCTAGGAGCCTGGGTTATGACTTGTTCACTGCGAGGCAAGACCAAAGGCTGAGCATTCGTGAGAGCAGCCCCAGGTACCAGAGAGCCCGTACACAGCTTTGCTCTGATGCAGAAATCCCCATCTTCTCACCGTGCAGACTTGGATGCGCCAGCTGCCCAGCTAAACCTGGCAACTGTGCTAATTGGGAGCACAGGGAGAGGGGCTGAGATGTGTCAGGGAAAGATGGAGTGACTGAGAGAGCAGACGTCACCGGCGGCATGGCGGGGATGGTCGGAGGGAGAGGGGAGGATTGCATGGGGGGGGTGAGGAATGGCAAAGAGGCTGAGGAAAAGGAGGGGCTGAGCGAAGCAGAGCATTTGGGAGAGCGGGCGAGCACACGTCAGAACTGCAGGGACTCAGGGACGGTGTCACAGGCAAGGCTGAAATATAAATGGAAATTCTCACTGAGCCACATCAATGCCATATTGGTGAAGGGAGGCTGGAGGAGTGAGGGAATACAATACAGCCAGGGCAGCCCATCCAGCACCTTCCCAGGCACCCTCGGTAATGTTGTCCCACCCCACCAGTGGAGGCTGCCGAGCAGAGGGCTAGGCAGACAGTGGACTGGAGCGGGAGAGAGGCACTGAGTCATTAGTTTGTCATTAATAAACCAATAAGGAGAATGGACAAAGAACACAGCCTTTTTTTGGTTTCTTTCTTGCCTTTTCACCTATCCCACCCCCCGCTTCCTCCCTGATCCCTGCCTGGACAGCTCTGGTACCCGTGGTAGTCAGCTAGCCCTCCTTTCCCCACCACACCTACCCCCCAGCATCTGCTTCCTACAGGGTCTGTTTTGTGTACTGGCATTTCTCATTAGGGCTCCAGGAATCCATCAAACATGGGGCTCTTTCAGCCCCAGGTACTAATGCACATATGTATTCCTTAACAGCATAGTTACTCCTTCCCTCGGTCTGGTCCTAGACGGGCTGGAGGGGCTTGGCCCAATTAAGTGTTCTGCTCTTGGAAGAGTCGGGCAGCACCTGTCCAGCAGCTGTAGGCAGTCAGGTTAAGGTGGGAGGGAGGTAGAGGAGCAAAGGGCATGATCTCTTAAGTCAAGGGAACTGCAGGCTCCCTTGCAGGACAGGCTGGTCTCTAACTCCCCTAGCTTTTGCCCCTGTGGCTTCCTCATGGCCATGTTTCATTTAATTCTATTTTCTGCTTGGCCACAGCTCCGCACACCTACCAGCCTAAGTCCCACAGTCAGCTCTAGCCCCTGTCAGATCTGCCTTCATCTGTCTCCTCTAGCCATGCTGCCTTCTCCTCCCAAATTCTTCTTTCTCTTTATCTAACACCTTTCTTCTTCTCCCACCTCTCTATACACTGCATTTCATGGCACTGGAGAGGAGCCTTAGAAAAGTCAAGGTGGAACAGTGCAAATTAGCCCCAAGGTCTGCCCTTTCCTACCATCTGTCTTTACCCACTGCTCATTCCTCTGTGTCCCAGGAAGAAAGCTTCCTCCAGAGCATAGGGGAATGTCTTCTCAGACAGAAATATAAGTGCTGAGAGTATAAGTGTTGCCATGCCATGGGGGCCTGCAGGTTGGAGACTCCAAGGACTGAGCTGCCAAGAACAAAAAGACAGAGGGATGAATCAGTGGCCCCTTTCAATCTGGATCTGCCATGGTCTCCTAATACCACAGTCCTGACCTTTCCTGTTCACCAACAGCAAGATGGTGAACCTCTGGCTTTGAAAGCCCCAGAGCCTAAAAGCAAAAGGGACGCCACCCTGGGAGAAACAAGAGCACTTCACTGCAGCAGATTTATTCACATTGAGAACTTTTTGTATTTCTGGTGACTCCACATGGGCTACATGTATAGAGAAGCAAGCAGAAGTATTTCCATTTGATGGTGCTGAGGCTCACTGTGGTATACACCAAACCTAGATCCTCTGTCTGACAGTGATGCCTGACAGAAGTTCTCCCTAGGGAGCAGGGAGCATCAGAGAGTCCCTGTATCATCGCCATCACTCTGCTTTTGTGAGTATCACCGTGCCATGAGACACAGAGGGTTCCCACCTTGTGTAAACAGCACTGACTCAGCTCCTGCAAAGTAGAAGGAAGGATCATACTACGTACAGACATTTCCTTAGAGGGAGAGAACATGAGTTCCGTAGGAGGGTGACCCTGCCAAAGTCAGTCCTGTGAACACGAACCAGACTCRCTTACTGTCCACATCAGAACCACTCACGCAAGTGCTAAGATGTTGCTGGCACTCTGTGGAATGGATGTCACCTGCATGGGGACACCTTAGCAGGCCCATGGTCACACAGTTTGGATGGAGCAGGGCCTGTCCAAATGCTTGCTTCAACACGGTGTACCAGCAACACCAAAGTGGGGGTCTGTCTAAGCACATTGTGGGTACATTAATTCAAGCTAGAGCCAGCAATATGGACAAACATGGCCTGCTCCACACCTTGCAATGTGGTCAAACCTCTACATGGGTCTACCAGTATAACATCTTTCCCCCTCAACTTGAAGGTCAAAACCCAGTTTCCCCTGGGAGGCCAGAGCTCAGGAAATGCGTTCCACTTTGCTCACTTGGACCAAAACTGCCCGAGGAAGAGATTTCCCATTTGCCCTAAATCTGTTCAGCATCTTTGCCACCCCCCCTCCACCCTCCAATTCTGAGAAGTGAAACAAAAACATCTCCCTTCCCTGCACAGCACCCTCCCACCCCTCACCCTGCCTGCCATCGGTCCTCATGAACATCACAGCCAGTTTCTGTGCTGTTGGAGCTATTTGTTTCTCTCTTGATTTTTCACAAGTGATTATCGAAGTCAGAATTTGTCACCCACAGAATGAAAGGAAAATGAACCTTCAATCACAGATGCAGATCTACCTGCTGAGAAAGAAGAGGGRGGAGGGAAGAGAGATATGGGCAAGCGAAGGGAAAAGCAAGGAGAAGAAGGTCATGTGAAACAGAAGGAAGAAACCATGAACAAAGTGAGCAAGAATGAAGATGGGAAACACAGAGAGAAGGTGGGGGCGGGGAGGGCGGAGAGTGAAGAGGCTGAGATGGGGAGACTAAGTGAGGCAGAGCAACTAAACACAAAAGGGTAAAATACAACATGAAAAATGGAGGGACAGGGTAGGAGAGATCACTATACCTGGAGATGGAGCTGCGAGATTTCCTCATTCTCCTTTCCATCCCATCTCCCACCTGATCCAAACGCTCTACCCTCATCTCTTCTGAATCCCAGCAGGACTGGTCCCTCTTTGGTGCTGAGAGGTGATTCTGCCTGCCCTTGAGCCTGTGCAGGAGCAAGGTAACCACTGCGGTCTGGCTCTTTGGCAATGCCTTGTCCCCGTCACTGCCCTAAAGCATACCCCCCCACACACACACACTTGCATATAGTTATTCAAGCCTCTCAGATGGGAAGATGGTTATCACATATCCTCTTAGTCATCACTTAGCAAAGCTAAACACATTTAGTGCTTAATCTTCCCACATCAGTCAGGCCTTCCTTTGCCCCGTTGCCCTGCTGCTCTGCCCTGAATCTTTTCCATTTTCTCTCCATTTCAATTAATAAGCTGCCCAGCCAAGCAGAGCCCTCCAGAGAGGGGCCAGCAGCTCCCTGTTCCACGATTTGATGCTTCTTTAAGGACAACCATTTCCCTCTCTACCCACCCCTACTCCACTCCATCTCCTCCAAATAGCAGCTATGGATATTGTTTTGTAATCTTCTCTACCCTTCCCTTCTCTACCACCCTTGCCAAGCCTAGCAATTTGCTTCCAGATCTCTCAATGGCTATTCTCTTTTAAAGAACCAGTTACTGGTGTCAGATGAAGAGGGGACAATTTTGAGTTCTTGAGAATTATGTATAAAAGTATATGTGCTTCTCTAAAATAAAAGGAAAGTTGTGGTTGAGAAAAGTTTGACAATAAGAAGCCCATATATAAACAAAACTCAAAGACAAAAACCGCCAAGTATTCCAATTATCATTTAAAATTCATTATGATAAGCATATCTCAGTTGCATGAACCCAAGGTTGCAAGACCTTCCATTATACCACAGTATTTGTCGTGTCACATGCTTCACAAGATGTTTATCCGTCTACGCCTTCCAGTAGCTTCCAGAAATCTGTTTTTTTAGAACAGTGCTACCAAACCCCTCCAGCGGTCCAGATCGCAGCCCTGAAGTATCAAAGCCCAGCAGTGCCTTCCCTATTGATTGACTGGCCGTGTACCCACAACATAGTCAGATTTGGCCTTCTTGCAGCCTGTATGTGCCCAAAGTGACCTGACAGATAGAGGCAGAAGGGTGAGGCAGCCCACTGCACACCTTGCCTCAAAAGCTGTAATGGGACCAGGGTTTGTCAGGTATCCCAGAGAAATCTGGAACTAGTGAGAGCTGTGGAAAGAATCTACTCCTTCATTGTGCTACATTAGCAATATAACGATCACTTCAAAGAGCTCCAGCACACAAGCACAGAGAGATGCTGGACTGTACAGTCACACACATCCCCACTGGGGAGGCAGGGGGGAATCCAGGACAGTGCTGTGCGTGTCTGACACGGATGAATAAAAAAGATGCTGCAGGTTTAATGATTGCTAGGGAGCCTGCATTTGCTTGTGGATAAGGATGGAGGATCTGACTGGATTTTGAATAAGTTCTGCTACAAACTGATCGAATGTCCTTTAATTAGGTGGATTTAGCTGCTGCCTTTCTTTAAGATGGTTCCAGGACACAATTAACTTTCTGTATGCAGCATTAGTGGTCGTCACCTACACATAGGCATACACCACTTCCCGAAACAAAGAGGTATGTGAGAGAAGAGCYGTGTTTGAGAGAGGGCTAAAGAAAGCAGTGCAGTCTGATAAAAGGATGAGACAACAGACAGGAAGTAAAAAAACATGAAGAACAGCCTGAAGGTTTCTGGGCAGCAAAGAAATGCCTCCTAGTTTTTGACTTATCAATGCAGCAATTTTAACTTCCTTGGGAAACAAAGGGTGTCCCCAGAGAACTTCCTAGATCCATCATTAATTTGTCTCCTTAAAGGAAAACAATATACAGGAGCTTGAACTTCAGCCAACAACTTGAATCAAAAAGATGCAACACGTTCTCTGGGCATAAGTCTAGAGCAGGGATCCTGTAATGTACATCTTCCCACCCTAGAGTACATCTCCCATTAGGTTCACCTCTTCTCAGCACTTAGCTAGCCCCAAGTAAGTGGTGGTGGTGGGGCTCTACTCTTTCTCTCTCCCCGGCCGCAGCGTGTGTGTGCACAACAGGTCAGCAGTAGCCAGGAAGCAGACATAGAACTGCCTACGTATCCATCCCTGTCTTCGGATGAGCAGAGGAAAGAGAGAAAAGGAGATGACAGTAATATTTGGAGAGGATGGCAAGGAACTCACCSGGACCCTTGCCATTTCTCTGTACACTGACTTTCCCATCCTCTACCTCCTGCTTCACTGCAGCCAGAGGGATGTATTCCCTGTTCACTTCAGAGGTAGCAGGAGCCAGCCACTAATTAGGATCCAATATGACAAAGCACAGAGTAGCCTGACACTGCTAGACCACAGGCACCTAGAGGCAAAGGAGACAGCGCCTGCCCGAGGATCAGTTTCATTAAGATGAAGAACATCAAACAGCTTTCCCTGAACTGACATCCATCTGTCAAAGGAGCCTGCAAAGAAAGGCAGAGCTGACAGGGGCCCTAAGGAGAATCTCATTAGGATGGTTTTAGAGGGGCCTCTTGATGAGAGAGCTGTGGGGACTATCTTCTCCCTCCCATCAGGAATGGCTCATGCCTGTCAGTTTGTTGTCTCCGTTCTCAGAGGCTGATGGGGATGGACAGGTAATACTGATGGAGGTCACGGGCATGGGAATGTGACCAAGGAGGTGGCACTGGACTGAAGGAAAAGTAGTGCAGCAGGGCAGCACAGAGCAAGTGCACAGAGGGAACATTCAAGGCACGCCTCGCTTTTTGGCTCCGAGGAGAGGGAGTGGCTGTGAAGGGCAGACTACTACAGCAAGCACCCCGGGTGGTGCTGGGCTGCCCAAGGAGAGCCTGGAGGGAGTGAGAATAGCATCGCAGCTCCTTGCGCACACATGCACACTGTGCAGAACTGAATACAGACAGCTATCCTGCTTTTTGTTCATAGGATTTGGGCATAGCTTTCACTCCAGACACATCTGCACATCCCTAGAGGCTCATCAAGATCTCAGCCCAGCTGAATTAACCCACAGCCCAGCCTGACAGGTAGGGATATGCTTCCTCTCTCGTGGGAGCAGTGATGAGGAAAGACTCCTTCACTCCACAGACAACAGCAACATGCACATTTAGATGGAAAAGGTGTAACCCCAGGGACATATGGCTCTCTGGGTCTGAGCTACAGCCACATGGCTCTAACATGGACCAATGATTTCTGGCAGGCTTAAAATCAGGCATTTATCTAGCACTGTAACTCTCTCCTGAGGCACTCCTGCTGGTAACTGCATTCAGACACTTGCCCTGCAGTACAATGAGAAGGCATGTGCTCAAATTCCCCAGCCAGCTCTGATTCAGTAATCATAACAAGTGTTCATTAGTGCCTGCAGGGACATCCTACTTATTAGGAGTGGTCAGCTGGGCATTACACTGTGCTCAAGTAGTTCACCAGTCTTTAGCCTCTAGAACTGACCTTGCAATTGACTGCTACAAAAGTTGGTGACATCATTCAGTGTCTCTAGAGGCTCACATGGGTGATATCATTGCCTTTTGTTCAAAGTTGCCACTCACAGTCTCTCGATGTAGAATGAAAGCATGATGTTTTCATTTCCTTAGAAAGCTCATGCTGATGGTCTGGCTGTGCAGTCATCCTTAGGGCTGCCACACATGACCTCATTGTTTTGTCTAAAGCAAGGGTGGGAGACCTGAAGCCCACCTGCAAGAGCTYATGGGCCTGGGACATATCACAGACACTTGGCATGCTCAAAAGACCTGCACCCGGGCAACACAAGAGATGCCCCTGGCACAGGCCAGGGTCTCTGCATATGTCATCACAATCTCAAATCAAAGACACAGCTCACAGACCATATTCCCAACCAGCACTGAAAGCCACATGATGTTCTCACTTTGTGTTATTGCTGTGCAGTGCTAAGGCATGTGTGAATTTGTGACCAGCTAAAAGGTGTTGGAAAGACCTGCTCTGTCCCCAGGAAAGAACAGGCTCATCAGCCCTGCACCAGGACTTTGCAGTGATGACATCACCCAGGCTTTGAAGAGCTCTGCCGAATGATGTCACATGGTACCTCTGAAAACCTGCAGTGCTGATGCTGTCCCTGGTTTTAAGGGTTAGCACACATGATGTCAGTCAAGGAGTGAGTCAGAGGCCCAAACACTGGTTTTCAGTGCAAGGTCACCCACCTGTCTTCAGCTTCTCCTCCAGAATATCTCCCACTGGTCCTGTGTTGTATTTGTCAGCACTGAGCAAATGTTTTGGATACCCCAGCACACCAAAAATGGCTCTGGGAACCAGAATCTCACCCTTTAGATCCCTGAGGGCCTGCAGCAATGGTGCCATCCCCCATCTCCAGAGCCTTGCTGGGATGCCTTTCTTCCAGCTTTTCCTCTTTTCTGAGGACAGCCATTCAAATGTGGAGGGCTGTTCCCAGCACCTGGCTCATGCTGCTGTCCCTCCAGCTGGCAGAGAGCTGAGCTGCATTTCATAGTGCATGAGCACTGCAGAAACCCTTGTTTTGCCACCACACTTCGGTTTCTCTCGCCTTTTCAGGGCTTGGAAAGGATCTGTCACTGAGCCCTGACCAAAACTAAGGGGTCTCTGATTACCAGATAGCAGGCGATCCTCTCTGCAGAGGCAGCAGGAGCAGGATAGCTGATGTGTTCAGGCCAAGCAGGTGCTGGGAAGGGACATGATCCCCCTGAGACAGGACTGGGTCTGGCCAGCTGCAAGACCTGGCTGTGCTGCACTGGCCATTTGGCTATGCGGAGGAGCCTCCTGCAAGCAAGAGGAAGGCTATCTGCCTCCTGGTCCAGTTACAAACAGCACAAACACAGAGGCAGCAGGACTGGCTGTGTGAGCAGGACAGCAGCTGCTGTCTGTTGGGGCCTTTGGACTAGTCCTCTTTGGCTTCCCAGTGTACATGGAAGGGAAAAGGTTTATTCATCCAACCCATCCTCCCGTGCTCCCATCCTCACCTTCACAGCCCAGCCAGGTGGTGGTGTAGGCTTGGTGGGGATGGAGGACAAGCACCGTAACAGGGAAGGCATGTGTACGGACAGGAGGTTGTTGTGACTCCCCAGCTCCCCCTGGCATCATTGACTTGGGCCAGAAGGGTCAGTGCATGGCTTTTAGGACTCCCCATCCCCACCTGAAACGTGCCAACCCACCACAACTCCAAGCCCCTGAAGTAGCCTCCCAGGCAGAGAGGAGGTTGGAGAGGCTGCACTTCAGCTCACCCCTCTCCTTCTGCCTGGCTCTCATGCTCCCGCTCACATGCACACTGTAGCTGTCTCGGGCTCYCTCACACAGTCTGTCTTTCACACACACAAACACAAAGGCTATAGGATACACAACTCTCACGCATTGTATAGGATCCCTCTCCCTCACTCAGTGTCTGTTTCACACACACTGTCTTTCTCCCTCACATTCGTGCTTGCATACACCTCTTTTTCTTCTGTCTCTTTCTCTTTTTGGCATTGGTGGGAGTTTCAGGGAACAAGGCTCTGTCTTATTCACTCTCTTCGCAGTATCTCACTCCCTGCTAGTCTGTACCATTTGTTTTGCTATATTACTACTGTTTTCTTTGCTCAGGGCTCAGTTCCCTCCCTTCAAGGAGGAGCTCAAACCCTTATGGCTTAGCAAGAAACATGTCCCAGTTCCTAGGATTCACCAGACATGCCTTCACTTGCAGGTCCATAAGGGTTTTGCTTTAGACCCTGCTCTGTTTGGCTGTATTACCTGTCAGAAAGTGATGCTTCCAGCATGTGGCAGGTTCACATGAGTCAAACTGAACACCAGGTGAGCTTAATGTGAAAACAAGCTATACAGTAGCAAAGATCAGCTCTGAAAGACTAACTGTTGAACTGCAGTTCAACTACCTGGAAGAACAGCTGATCCTCTTCTTCCTTATTGCAAGTGTGGATTATCACAGTGGGTACCCATATGCAAATGGATCATCAAACAATTCCTTAATCTTCTGCTTCCTTTTTTTCCCAGCTCAAATCAGTGTAGAGTATGTTGTTTTTACAGCTGGGTCTTTGTGAAAATAAAAATTCATATTTTAACAGCAATCCTGTTCTAAGTGTGATGTCTGAAGACTGTAAGAGTGGCAAGGTTTGTAGAGAAGGATCAGTTATGATACAAGAAGAAAGAAATGGACAGGGTGTCAGGCACACAAGCAGGTCTGGAGGAGATAAATGCAGCGCGCCCAAAGAAGAGTTTGTCCATTTTTACATTTAATTTGGTTTGTTCAAAAAAAGACATTTATCTCCCTCTATAAACCTTTCCTCACCAACATTGTTCCAACTTGGCAGGAATCAGAAATACATGGATTCCTCACAGCAGCATCACCCCTCTTAGAGGTGCATGTCTCTAAGAACACAGAGGAATTTCAGTTCCATCCTTCCCAGTTGGCATGAACCTTCCCATGACTTCATATAGATGTAGACCTTCCATAGTGACATTTACATTCCTCCAGTCCTCAGGCACTTCTCCCAGTCACCATTACTGTTCAAAGATTATTTAGAGTGACCTTGAAGTGACATCAGCCAGCTTCCTTAGCACTGCTGGGTGCATCCCATCAGGGCCCATGGACTTACCTATGTCCAGTTTGCTTAAGTATTCTCTGATCCTCTTCCACCAAGGTTAAGTTGCTCCATATTTTCCCCTGGTCTCTGGGGCCTGGCATTTCTGAAGGCCAGTCTTGCTAGTAAGGACTGAGCTGAAGAAGGCATTCAATACCTCAGTCTTTTCCATGTCCCATCTCACAAGGGCACCTGCCCATTTCACCATGGGCTCACATTTTCCCAAGTCTTCCTTTTGCCACTTATATACTTCTGTATTTTTGTCAGTTTTAAGGTTCTGGACAATCATGGGGAACTCACCTGGAGACTTACTCAGAGACACTCAGCACTGTGTCCCACAGGCAAGTAGTGCAGAGTGTACCTACCATCTGCTCAAGAAAGGATGTGAAGCTGACTGCAAACAAGGTCATCAGCACATCTAGCATAGACCTGCATCTCCCAGGATCAATCCCACAGGGAATTTCCTGTCTCAAGATCTATCGGCTCAGAAGGGGGTTTAGGTCATGAAGCCATATGTTTCAGCTTCTTCCTTGTCTATTTTCTCCAATAACATCCTGATTTCTTCTATCCTACCACTCCCTACACACACTCCTGTGTCAGCAATCGCTGACATCAGCATTCTCGTCATGAGGCAAATTTTACTGCTAGGAGGATTCCACTGCCCTGGTACCATGGTTCTCCCTCTCTCACGTCATCTGGTGTGCCTGGCCTTGGTCACAACACCTGCCAAGGTGCTGACCAGGGTAATTGTGAAGACTCTGGTGCCCAAGGCAAGCATGTCTCCAGGGCTGTCCTGACTTATATGGTTTTATTTGATGAGAAGCCCAAGCTAAATGTAGTTTTTTCTCCTGTTCATTTTCTGATTGCTGCTGTGTACATTTAAGCTTTTTTCTACCTAAGCATCCCACTTGCCCTTTCAGTCCATGCCAAAGAGTTACAAGGCCTGAATTTTATGCAAGCGCTTGCTGTGGGCTGGGAGAACCATCAACAACAGCTGCAGAAATTCTGTTCTGAAACCATGAGTCTTACTGCTGTAACGTTGGGAAGCTTCAGACGCAGCTGGTTTCCCATCAGGTCTGTCAGATGATCTTAGCATCAGGCTAAGAGTCATTTGGCATTTCAGACCACTGCAGCAGCCTTGCTGGGTAGACCTTGGTGCAAGGCTGACAGAGGTTGAATAAGATGTGTAAAAATGAAGAAGAATGGATGTACTGGATCAGCATGAAGGTCTGTCTGTCCCAGTGTTCTGTCTCTGACATCATCCAGGGCTGGCTGGCTGGGCAAGAACAGGGCATGAGCCTTCCCTGTTTTCTTTTCCCTGATACTGGCCATCAGCAGTTTAAAGACTTCCAGAGATTTGGTTTAAACACTTTGGCAAGGAGTTTCACAAGTTATTTCTGTACTATGATACGATGTTTCCTTGGATTTTTCTCTTAAACATGATGCTTGATCATTTCAAGGATAGTCGATGTTCTCACATTGCAGGGAATAGTCAATATTATTGCCCTGCTTGCCTTCTTCAGACCATTTGTTATTTTAGGATCCTCAGTGGAGGAGAAGGTGCAGACAGCTTTGATTCATGCTGATATGGCAATTTTCCTGCTGCTGTTCTACAAAGTATTTCCTTAATTTGGAAGAAAGGTCATGTTCCCTGAGCAGATAAATTTGTCCCATCTGCCTGGTGGCCACCTGGTGATGATCATACAGAGACCAGAAAATGTGTGCCTTCTTCCACTGGGCCTTTTTCTTGCCTGAGATGCTAGCAATAGAGGAGTAGCTATGAGGGCAGTCCCATCTGCAGGATGAGAAACCCTGACATCATGGCTTTCTGGAGGGAATGTTTCTGGCAAGAGCCTCCTGGATGTGCACTGTCCAAGGAACTTTGGTGCAGATCCAAGGAATCTCTTCTGTCCAGATTGTTCCAGGTGGTGTCAGCAGAAGCTGGGAGGACCTGACCCATAAGGGGAATCCTTTCTCACCCGCCAACCCCCTTCATTTATAACAGCAGGTGGGGAGCACATGCTCTCCATCACACACCAGAGGAACCCTGCTGCAGCTACAGAGCCTGATCATGATAGCATCTGACTCCAGAACACCACAAGTTGGCAGCACAGCCATAGCCTTTACATCACTTGGAGACTCTATGTCCCAGACCACATCACTCAGCTTGGGTTGTGGTATCCTGGTGAAGGACAGAGATCTGGTGCCCTGCAGAGCAAGACCACACACTCACAAGGTCTCTGCTAGAAGGCACACTCCATTGCTACCACTCTGCTGTTGTCCCTTGCCCGATCTCCTGTCTGTATACAGCCTCACCCTGCATCAAGGCCCAACACTGCCCCATCACCATTATGTGAAGTGCTGTCTCGAGCACTGACAAGGCAGATGCCTGCCTCTCCACCCTCTGTTCAGCTTGATGGATCCCAACAGAGGCATGCAGTGAATTAGCTAAGACCCAACTGTAGAACAGCTGGTTCAGCTAGATCCCAAGATATTTTTCTTTTAATCAGACATCTTGTGTCTCTCACTGCTGCACTCGGAGACGTTGATTTTCACCTGAGATCTTCCTATTTACTAGGAATCTTTGGAGTCTGGCTTCAGGGCTCCTGCAAGTGAAGCAAGAAAAAGTCCCAGTTACCCTATCCATGAACAAGCTGCTAAAAATACCAGAATCATGTGGGATTAAGCCTGTGCTTGCTGTACACAGAGATACGGTTTGTTTAATAGATCACTGCAACACAAAGGTCTAAGGGATTCATTGAGATTTTCTTTCTCTGCCCACCAAAGCTGCTGTCTGACTGAACTATTATGTGTTGAGTCAAATTCTTCTTTGCCCTGCTTAGAACCTATAGTGGTGCTGGGTCTGTCCCCTGCTTGTACGAACAATATGTTACTTCCTCTGCTTCATTTCTGAGGTGATGCCCCTGCCCAAATCTGTTGGACTTCCTCTGTACTATGGTCTTTGTTAAGAAATTCCAGCCTGTGGGTGATGCCCAGACACTGCAGTAGGTCATCTCTGGGATCAAGGTATGGGAGAAGTTGGTTACAGTTGAGAGCATTCAATAAGGAACCAGGAGAGACCTGGGCATCTGGCAGGACCATCTGTAGGGGAAGGTGCCTGATCTCTCATGGAAGTACTTTCCAGGGATGCTTTGAGTGTTCACCAGGTTCCTATTTCTGATTGTACGGCACCATGTTAGAATGGGCCTACCCCTGCCCTTCCTACCCAACAATCAAGGCCGTTTCTGGAAGAGTCGTAACTGGACTAATTTGGGTAGAAGCATCACCTCAGAAATTACTGAAGCAGAGAATATCCAACTGCTTGGTGGGCTGCATTTCCCTTTTCCTTTCCTCATTTTGAAGGCCTGTACCTTCACTTTATTCCAGCCCCTGTTTAATATAAGAGCAAGGTTCAGTGTCCAGTAGGCTCTGTATTTTTTCCCTAAAATTAAATTTCTTTCCTGACTCAGCCTAGAAGGACAAAGCTGTAGGACTGGGGAGGAGCTCTGTGTGTGTGTGTGTGTGTGTGAAAGAGACATCCTAAGTTTGTTTCACACACTGACTATATCTTAGCTGCATCCCAGATTCCACCTTCTGTCAACCCCAGTGCAGTCTAGGTTGGCCCCACTGCAGTGCATGTCTGGCTGAGAATCTTAGCAGGACTTTCGGTGGCACACTGATGCAGAAACGCTCAAAACCCAGTGGTGAATACTTGCTCAGACAAGTTTTGCCTTTCTTCATCCCTGTCTGAGCAATGAGCTGACATTTTTCTGCCTCGTTTGTTGGGTTTTTTCCACCCCATATGGTCAATATTTAATTTTTGGTGAACAAAGATATTTTTCACTTTCTGTTTCCCTGCGGGAAGCCACTTCCTTGAAGGTTTGGATGACTCAAGATGTGAGGAATTACATTAGATATTATATGAGAGAGGAAAATATGTGGACACGGGAGGAGACAGAAGGGGTTGAATAGAGAGAAAGAAATGGAGAAATGGAAAAAGGACAACAGATGGAAGGTGGTGAGTGAAAGCATCAGGAACATGAAGGAGAGGAGAGATGGAGGAAGTCATGATTCCCTAAGGAACAGAGAGGTGAGGGACAGCGAAGGAAGGTGGAGATAGGAGAAAACAGGAAAAAAGGGAAGTGTGAAGGGAGTGGTGGGTGGGAATTGTGAGGAAAACACAGTATGCAGGAAAGGAGGAGAGAGGTGATGGCCTAGAAGATAAAGCAGAGGTGAGAGGAGAACCCGTGTCCTGTTCCGACAGCGCCTCAGATGACTGGCTGCTTCTCACAGGTAAGCGGCCAGGCAGAAGAGGTCCAGAGGTCTGGTTGCTGTCACAAGTTGCCTCCCTCCATCCACCACACCAATTAGACTTGGGACTTAGTGATGTGGAGAGAAAGTGAGGGAGACAAATCTCTTCCATTTCCCAAAGACACTTCATGAAGTCTATCTGGGGGATAAGGGATGTGACTTTCCAAGAGACCCAGAGAAGTCCATTCCTCCCCCAGAGCCAGAAGGGAGTTCTTCAGTTTCTTCAGACCCAGGAGGTCTATAACAGTGTAAATTCACAGATGTAGTGACCTGGAAATTTATACTCTTCTGTGGAAAGACCCCATAATATGCCGGAGTGATCAGTCCAAGGCCTTCTAGCAATAAGACAAGTTTCTTATTCCTCTGAGATGGTATGGGGGTGTAGAGAGGCTGTGCTGGCAAAGGCGACCTCTTCAGAGCATCCTACATAGCAACAATTGCAACTGGGAAGGAGAGCTGTCATCTAAACCTCCCTCACAGGCTGGCTAACCTGCCTCAGGCAGTTTCACCTTCAGGCACACTGACTGCACAACAGGGCTGTAGAAATTATTCCCCCCTTCTCCGTTAAGGATCTGGGTGGGGGTGAGGGAGCAGCGTGTCCTCATCATGCCCAGAGTCAAACAACCCAGCACTGGCAGAGTGGAGACAGGTGCAGACAGAGCAGCTCTGGGACAATGGGGACAGCAAAACCTGGAGAAACATTTCTCTCCCTCTCACACTCCACCACTGGACTGGTGCTCTTTTCCACTGCACACTCAGTCACAGGCAGGCTGACCTTCTTAGAGAAGCAGGAAGGGCCCATGATACCCTCTTACAGAAGGAGGCTATGCATGTCAGAGCAGAGTTGTCATCTGGCAGTTGTTGGTGGCCGAGTGCCTTTCAGAGGTCACTCAAGCCGTGGTTTGTATGGATGTTGCCCTGGCAAGTTCTACCTTCCAACTCAGCTCCCTGCAGCAGTGGAGGGAGGAATGAGGACCAGTGAGGGACCTGCCACCCAGCTACCCCTCCAACATCAGACCACAGCTCCATAGGAGTTTAAAAACCCTCCACCTCCACCACATCAGTCATTAAACCTCAGGACAAGCTCAGGCTGATCTGCCTCCTCAGGGCCTCTTTTTACCTGCTGGGTTTTAGAGAGCCACTGCTTTTGCTGCAGCAAAAGTCAAACTCCCATTAGCTGGTGCTGAGAACGGGCTCACTCCCCTCAGTTGCATTTTCTCCACCATCACGTTCGCCCACTGCCCCACTGCAGTCTGTGTCCAACCTTGCTTCTCACTCTTCTGAGCTCTTTGCTCCACCCCAGCACCTCCAGTGCCACTAAGGAGTCGGAACACCCTTTTCCTGGCCACCACAACCATCATCAATGCCATTGACACCTCCTTACTCCTCTCCTCTCCCCAAATGGCACCGTTCCCTACAATGGCCCTGAAAGGAGGGCACTGTCCTCCTGGAGTATGGTAACATAGCCCTGGAAAGCATCTAATTAACCCTAATTATGTAATTCACAGCTTCATCCTGACAGCTCCTGCCACAAAGTGCTCAACAGACAGTGTCAAAAATACCAATTATCTCCCTAGCTGCCACTTGAGAAGCAGAGAGAACAAGAAATGGTTGTCACGGGCAGAAAGCCTGGTGGATGATGGTGACACAAGACAGAGACAGAAAATGTACGGCAGAGAAACAGAGGCAACAGCTCTCTCTCCACCTTATCAGGAAGTGATGAGAAGCCGGGATCTTGTGTGTCTTCTGGCCCAATGCCCAATTTGAGCAAAGCCCAGAATGAAACCCCTTTTCCTCCAGACGAGCAGATGTCACGACACTAAGCAGCCACTTTGCTTTGACTGAAGGCACTCATACACAACAGGTACAGCCACTTCAGCCTTTATAGATTTAACCTGCTAGGCCTAGCACCTCCTTGCCCTGCTGAATCCACCCTATGACACAGTTTTGTTTGGCTTTGCCATTTTTGTCAGCTGCATCACTGTCCTGCAGCTCAGGACCTTGGTCCAACAGCACATGGGCCATTTTCAGCTGTTAGGAATCCCCAGTTATCCCCACCCTTAAACTCACCCCTGGATAAACTCCAGATGTTCAAGAAGGGAAAGAAGAGAGTAGAAGGAAATCCCCAGGCCTGTGAGAGCAGGTAACAGCAGGCAGCTGGGGCAGGCTTGTGCCTATTTGCTCACAAGTCTGCGGGCAAGCCTGGCTCTTCCTCATGCTCCCTGCCTGGCTGTGCTTCTCCCTCCTTCAGCCACTTCATGCCAGAGGTCCTCAGCTCCCCCCGCCCTTTCTTCAAGCTCCATCTTGTTATTCATGTCCTGTTTGTCCCTCGATACTCATGGCAGAGCCTCCACTGTCTTTGGAGCTGGAGCAAGACAAGCGGGACAAGGCACTGAGCCGGAAAATTGGGTGCAGAAGTTGTAATGAATTCTTAATGATGCCCTTTCTGGTGACATATATAGAGAGATGGAGCTGAATGCTTTTCTTTTTTAAAGTGTTTCTTATTTAAAAAGTGATGAGGCTTTTGATCCATTTTCCACAGTAGCATTGGCTGGGCCCCTGCTTACTTCTGCCTTGCTTAGCAGGAGTCACCAATACAGCTCCTCGGACTCACTTTTGATGCCGTTCCCTTGTCCTTCGAGGATGCCTGTTAACTATCAGTCCCTGCATAGTCTGGCAATCCCACTGCAAGAGGTAAAATATAATCGTGTTGTGAGAGACAGACCCTGTCCCAGGGAGCCTGACAAGGGAAGGGAAGACACAGATCCCTGTTGGATACTTGGGAAGCCAAGGAATGGAGCAGTTCTGCACCCTGGCAGAACCTTGAGTTTGGCTGYATAGTGGCAAAACTCACTGGTGATACTAATCCATCCATCATCTTAACTATGTATGTGAACCTGTTCCTTGTGTATTCAAGTCCTCCTTCCACCTCTCTTATCCTTTCACTCCTAAATCTTTCATTCTCAGGCTGTTTGGGTTTGCCTTCTCTCACTTTGTGTTTCTTCCAAGGATGAGAAGAGAGATGTACAGGTTGTTCAGTGACGTCCTCTGCTCCCCTGCTAAGGATGGGCATGGCCTGTGCACTTACACTCCCAAATCCCCCTRGGCTCTGTGTAGATCTCAGTCTGTCCTCCAGCTCTGCATGATATACACCTCTGTGTTTTAATTGAACGTGCATCCAAGACCTGGGGAAAGATGTTGCCCTGACCATTCCCTAGCCTGCACTGCTCTCCTCCCCTTGAGGGATAGCCCTTGGGGCAAATGTCAGCAGTGTGACCCTCACACCCTCATCCATTTGCTCACTGCCCTTCAGAGCTGTTGGTTACTGGTTCCATTGGACCCAACATTATCTGGAGGGGAGAGATTCCTCACTCTGCTCTCTTAGGCTTGGAGTCACGATTGCTCAGGGTCCCCAGGCACTGGAGCTGCAGAGAGCAGTGGTATCCCCTAATCTGACCTCGCCATTGTAAAAGCCACCAGGATTTGGATAGGAAATCAAGGCTCAGAAAAGATGTTGYCTTTGCAGTGGAAACAGGATTCATCTGCCAGGCTGCAATTCCTCCAGAGATGCTCTTCCAGTCCTGACAGTCAGTCCAGAAGAGGGCAATGTTGCCCACTTGCCTGTCCATTTYACAACACATACGCACATGCATGTGCACACACATACGCAAAGAGATCTCAACTGTCCCGTATGATTTTCAGCCAAAGGCTCTGTGGCTAATTCAGTTCTTCCTGTGCTGCAGCAAATGATGGCTTGGATAAGTTACTGAACTTCATGGGGGTGAAAAAGAACCACGTCAGCAGGAACCAACCACAAGACAACACAAAATTGTCTTCCTGAGTCTGCAGCCAGCCYAAAACATGAGGCTATGCAAAGCTGCACTGTTCTTCTCCATGATGGGTTTGCTTAGCAGACCAGCTCACGCTGGCCACCCAGGTGACTCCCTCCCTCACACTGTCCACTGCAGCCACTCCACTGTTCACAGCACAGCGCTGGGCCTTTCTCCCATTCCATGATGCAGCCATCATGGTCCACCAAGCAGCTTCTGGAGGCAGAGGTCAGTGTGGTTTGCTGCAGGGACTGTGTCAGTTRGACACAGTTATATTCAGAGGCACTTGAGACAACAACGCAGACTCCCAGATGCAGCTCACACCTCATCCCTTCCCTGGACACACACCAGCTCACACAACCCTGTGCAGAGCAGAGGACTCCCAAGGTCTCTGACTGGAATCAGACAAAGGCTGCTTAAATACAAGCACTGCTTAACTCTTCCATCACAGACCATTTTGGCCCAGAGGGCTGACTACCGTTCCTCCATGTCCCCCCAGCCCAACAGTCCCCACCTGGCTTCAGGACATTTGTGATTACTTCAGCCCTGACAGTCTTCCCTTCCCAAAGCTTCCCGCTCCCCCTAGACAGCATGTGCAAATACATCTTGCCCTTTCTCATCCCTGTGGCAGAGCAACCAGATGAAATGCAGAGACTGTGGAGACAAAATCGAATTTAGCAGCAAAATAAACAGCATGGGGGCACTCTACTGATTAGATTATGCCTCTTTATAATTTATGCATTAATTCCTCCCAACGTTTGAGATTCCCTGTCTCAGAAGGCCCATATCGCTGCACTGCAGAGATGCAGATGCCAGCAGCACCACCTTGACCCAAAGATCCAGCTTTCCACCAAGCACATGAAGCTCTGATTAACCCCAGCAGAGCTCCTCTTTGTTATGCACCATTGTCCATCCCCCAGAGATGCACAGCCCAGCATCATTCCTTCCCACACTCAATCATTCTCCCCAAGTCCAATGAAGAACGCGTCAGACTGTGAAGCATCTGCCTGTAGTAGCATCTGCCCCCAAGGCTGCTCTAAAATCAATTCAGACATTAATAAGAGTCATCAGCTACTGCAGCATATATATCCAGGAGCTGAAAGTCACTGTTGTGTCCATATTCACAACCCCCTAGGACCGTTTATTCCTGCCCCTCCTTACACTAGGAGCAGAGGCTGTGAGCTCAGCACATCCAAGAAAGAAGCTCAGAAGCCACGGTTAGACCCATCTGATCAAAGCTGGATGTGCAAGGGCAAAAGAAGAAACCCTCTGAGCCCAGCAGCAGTACCACTCTTCAGAGAAACTAGAAATGAGGAAAAACAGGAGGCGGAGAAGAGACAAGACATGCAAGGGAATGGCTTCTATGTCACCATACACAAATTGGCCCAATTATGTGTATAAATGCACCAATAGCCACRGATTTGCTGGGTGTATTCTTGACTTCAAATATTGATGCTTAGGAAGAACTGAGATCAGGATATCTGCTGGTAGATTAGGCTACAGATTGCTCATTCATTACCCATGGCCAAACCACCTGGCTTGGACTGCCTTCCTCCAGAGAGCACTGGAGCTTGGGCAGAGGATGCCTCTCACCGCCAGCTGAAGATTCGTTGTGTAGATGATGGGCAAGGAAGCGCTGCCCTACACCCAGGCAGTGCTATATGCACGCCCAGAGTGGGGCATGAACTGGGTGCTGATCAGTGCAGGAGGGGACCGGTATCATGGCAGAACTGAGGACTCAGTAAAAATGAGGATGTGTCCAAACAAGGCGATATCCAAAGGCAGAGAAACAGAAGTGTGTTTGGGGGGAGTAGATGGCCACTGGGTGCCTGGGAGAATCCAGAATCCTTCTCCCATGCCCTGACCCAGCTTTCCTCAGTTTCTCCCGTACCCTGTTCCCTCCCATCCCATCCCACCTCCTCTACAAGACAAGTCTGGGACAAATGGACTCAGAAGCAGCTTTTCATATTTTTTGTTTGTTGTTTTTTGGGTTTTTTTGTTGTTTTTTTTTTTTAAATAAGAAATTTATTGCAAATATAGAAATTGATTTTCTCCATACAGGAATCTCCGAGTTGAGGAAAAACGATTTCGTGCCATTCAGTTTTAAAACAGGAAAAGAAAAGAGAGGAAAAAAAAAGAAAGAAAAGAAAGAGAAGGAAATAAAAACCTAAAAGAAGAAAAGAAAGGGAAAAAAAAGAAGAAGAAGAAAAGAAAAGAACATAACTCCAACTCAAATTTGTCCATACACAACCAGGGGGGGTCACAGGGTTGTTACAGAAGGAGGAACACCAAAGAGGCCACAAGGAGCCAGTCCCAGCAGCTGCCTCCCAGGCCCTTCCTTACATTCAAGGGCTGATACCCCCAGCTCTGTGCCTGGCAGCTGCCTGCCCCTTCCCACCCCCTCGCCCCAGGTGCTGTGCTTGTGGATGGACCAGCCGTACCAGCCCTGGCAGGTCTGGCCTGACCCGGCCGGCCTCTTCCTCTCCTCCCAGGGAAGGTGGAGAGCAGGCGGCGGGGGCAGGCCACCCAAGAGCAAGGCCTCACAGTGGCGGTGGTAGTTAGGGGGGAGGCAAAGGCCAAGCCAAATGCACAAGGATGGGGCAGACGGAGGGGGGACCGTAAGGGGGAGAAGGGGTGATTTACCTCCCAGCGGGGCAAGGAGGAAAGGAGGTGCCCACCCAGCAGGAGAAGGAGAAGCCAGGCAGAGATTGCCTTCTCTCCAGCTGGGCACAGGGGGGTGGGTTGGGGCAGCCCTGTGGAGAGCTGCCCTGGTGGGACTGCGCGTGGAGAGGTATAGAGACGTCTCACCACGGTGCGCGGCAGGGGAAGTTGAGGGGAGGCAGACCGAGAACGCCCCTCAGTACAAGGCCAAAGCGGCTGGAGGGACGGGGTGCGGGAGTGCGTGCGTCTGTAGGGGGGAGGCAACAGACGCTCCCCTCTGCCCCTTTTTTGGGGAAAGACCCAAAAACACCTGCTTCCGCCAGGGTGGGCAGGGGGCAGCTGAGGTGGGGCAGGCTCCGCCAGCCCTACAAGAGACCCCCGTAGCCCAGTGGAGGGTAGCACTCAGTGTCCGTCCCACACCAAGCCACCCTAAAGATGCTCCCTTCTGCTCAGATGGTGGGACAGCAGCAGGCTGCCTCCAGCAAGAGGACACGGCTCCATGAGGCTCTTCTTGCATGCGGCTTGTGCTGAAGGAGGTGGTGGTGGTGGAAGGGGTGTTCTGCAGGCTCCCGGAGGCTGTGTGTCCTTCCAGACGCAGCTGAGCTTTCCGGTCAGCAACAAGCATCACAAATGTGCTTTCGGGGCCCTGGATCCAGCTCCTGCCCGTGTGGCAGCTGCCCACCCTGTAGCGCTGAGCTCTGCCCTACAGAGAGGGGCCACAGCTCATCATGACGTCTGTCCAGCTTTTTTCTTCAGGCACTGCTGACTTACTCCCCACCTCCTCTTAGAGAGCCTCCACCCCTGCACTCAACCCTTTCTTTCACTGGTCCCTTTCTCCCTTTACCATCCCATTCTTTCCAGTGTGGCCATCTCTTCCCTGGTCCTTCCAGCCTGTCCCTCTTCTCCACCATCTCCATCTCCCTCTACCTGTCCCCTCCTTGCCTCCCCATTCCTTGGTCCCACCACCCCTTCCTCACCCCTGCTGTCTCTGCCCCTCCTCTCTCTTCCGCAGCTCCTCTTCCCCCTTCCCTCCTGCATCTCCCCCTCCTTCCCCCAAGCCTGCCTGGCAGAGCCTCCTCCAGGAAGGCAGGCTGATTAGCATTGCAAACACACAGAGGCCTCCTCAGCCCAACATAAATCTTCATTTGTCAGTCATGAATATTTCACACCTGCCTCGGGAGGGATTTATTCAGGATGGAAGAGTGGGGAGGGGGAGAGGGGAATGTGGTACCGCAGCACAAGCTGGGGCAGCACCGGCAGGGATGGGGAAGAGCTCTGCCCCACAGGAACAGCACACCTAGGGTCTCACCTTCACTCTTCTGGGTGCAGGAACCCAGCCCAGGCTCCCCTCCGAGCCTGTTCTGGGGAAGAGGGCAGGTCAGCACCCAGCCTCATTCCTCACCCTCCACGCTTTCCAGTGAGGTGAACTAAACCCCTGTTTTCCCTGCCAGAAATAAAGTGTGAAAGGGACTGGCCCTGCTTCTGCCCCATGGATCCACTTTGCCCTGGGAGAAGGCAGGGGTGAGGGACTCTTGCCAAAGCCAAGCCACAGAGGGCTTAGAAACTTCAGGCAGTCTCTCCATGCTTTTTCCCACCACAGAGGCCTTAAAGGTTTCATCATGCCCTGCCCTCTGCCAGGGCCACCCACGGAGAGGAGGGGTAGGACAGACCTAATACAGAGCTCCCTGCAATCAATGAAAGGAAGGTGATGGGAGGTCTTCTAGTGATTGCAACCAGCTCCACATCAAGCTTTCACTGTATTAAAGGTTTCCCGGCAGCTGAAGCACTCCTTGTTCCCCCAAGAACAGCCTTGCTTGTAGATTTGGGGAAAGAGCAACCAGGGCATGGGGATGGTAGTGACCATTTCTCTTATGAGATCTATCTTGATGGGCCTCACTCCCATTTCTAAATAATTAGGAGAAATGATGACCACTAGAAAGAGCAGGCCTTTGGTACATAACGCATCCCCTTTCACGCACACGACCCTGAAAAGCAGCTGAGAGACCACATTTGGGGCAAGGGGAGGGGGATGCTGGAAAGAAGAAGGAATGTTTTTTATGGGGCTGATTGGGTTGGGTTCTCTTTGGGGTGTGTTCCCTCCCAAACTGGTAGGAGTCTTTCATAAAATCACATCAGGGATGAATGAAAGGAGCAGGGAAAACAGGGACAAGAACGGGAGAGACTTTGGGGGAGGAGGTTAAATTCCAACAAACTGGCACATACACAACAGGAGTTTGCTCAGAAAAATACAGTAAAATCGTCATGCAAATAGAACGTTAAATCTGCTTTCCTCCGACAGGGCTGGCATCACTTTGCGAGCCCTTGTCCCTGGGGAGGGAGCAGGACAAGGAAGAAGGGAGGAGGAAGGAAGGTGGGGCACTTTGTTCCCCTTCCTTGCCCTCTTCCTCCCACAGAACAGTCCATCTTGTGCAAACTTCACCCACTGGTTTGGTGTGGGGGGCTACAGTTGGGAGACAAATGGCTTGTCCCGCCTACCCAGCCTTACACCCACCACAGGCAAAAGAAGGGCCTGATGATAGCTGTATCCCTGACCTTTCTTTTCTGCCTTGTTGGGGTGATGGGGGGAGGGAGCAGAAGCCATTACAGGTTAACGCTCCCCCCAAAAGTATAGACTGAGCGGAACTGATTACAAGACCATACAGCAGAAAAGCACAGGGAGGGAAGAGGTGGGGAGAGGAACAGGACTCCATCCCCCCGTGCCTGTCATCCCCCTTTTCCTGTCCAGTTCTGTGCCCCAGCCATTAGTCTTTCCTGCTTGGACAGTTGCCATGCTGGAAGACCACTGGGCCTGCTCCGTGCAGTAGCTGGAGAGGTCTCTGCTGTGCCTAAGCATCTCTCACAGCATTTACCTGTCTTGATTTGCTGCATTGTCCCAACATGGAGGGACACCTGGCAGCAGTAATGTGACTTCCCTTCATCCTCCTGCACATACACACACGCGCGCACACACACGTGTGCACACACGCTCCTTCCTCTGGGTTGGACTGGCTCTTACAGTGTGGAGTCAGTTCCATGAATACCTCTGGACTCAAGGCAAAACAATGCTTTGACTGTGGGGAAGCAGGCTGACAGTGAAGGAGGCTGAGGCAATGGGATTGGGACCTGGCTTAGGATTGTTACCATCAGCATCCCTACAAAGAAGGAACCCCACGGATCTTCACAGGTTTAGACCTTGGGGGTCCCCCAGGGTCTGCCTACTGCTGCTCCTCACCTACGGAAGATGAAGTCATGTCACCTGTGGCATAGAAACCAGCTCTCACAGCTGGCAGTGCTACTACCTGACAGATAACAGGCAGGTTCTCTGCAGGCAGCATGTAAATCCCTCCCAGAGAAGCTCCTACACCTCCATCCTTCTCCCAGGGCCCCCAAAAACACTGGGGCTTCTGAGGAGCGCCTCAAAAAGGAAATAGCCACTTAGGAAAGGCCAACACAACACAGGCCCTCACCCTCATCCTGATAGAGGTGAACGATTGTCAAGAATTGGGGTGTGCAGCTCATGGAGAGGAGGCCCACTGTGCTGCATAAAGACGCACTCAGCAGGCAGCACCCCTGCCTGACAAGAAAACTTTGGGGGAGATGGTGCCAAGATTGTGCTTCGTTGGGCTGCTCAGAAATGGGATGAAGTGGAGAGGACAGTAGGCTCATTCCAAAGTCTGTGGCAGATCTTCTATCCAAGGGACAGAAGTTGAGACCTAGCAAGTGAAACCGGGTTTTTGCCAAGACATTAAAAGACCCCTAAGAAAAGTTTGTCACAGCTAACTGTGAGGAGGTGGAGGATTTAGGAGGTGGTAAGTTGCTCTGACTCTCATGAGGGCCTCTAAGTATTTGAAGGAGCACTGCCATCCAGAGACTGGTATCCTCTTCTATCCCAGCACACACGGTGTGGCTGCACACACAAAGGGAGCTTCTCCTGGAGCCATCCCTCGGGCTACTCCCAGGCCCCATTCTCACATCGCTTTTGTTTCCTGTGCTCCTGCCTTCACCCTAGGCTGTCTCCCATCCACACCAGAGTGTCCACGGCCTATTCAAGAGGAAGCCACTCGGTGGCTTTTCTGTCAACCCAGTGAGGTGAGCAACTGAAATCCTATTCTTCACATCCACCTGCAAGCGAGGAGGATGGGTGATGCTCTTCTCATGCACACCCACCCATCCCACACTCCATGGTGCAAGTCAGTTGAGAAGAGCTGCAGAAACTTTGTGTAGAACTTGTTCTGCTCAGCTCCTCTCCAGGTCCCTTCCTCATAGTGAGGAAGGCGTGAACAGAGAATACCAAACCTACTGCACAAGGGCAGCCTGAGCATAGATGTGTATGGTGAGGAGGACCTCTGACCTGTGACACTCGTGGAGAGATGGGAACCCTTTACACCTCAGAGATCGGACCTTCCTGCCTTTTCCTCCACCTATCCTTGAGGACCTGGCTTGCCATGCCAAAGAGCACATTCATACACCCCCACCAACTAGCAGAAAACTGGCTCTGAGCAGGCCTGGAGAATGCCCATCACTCCAAAATTGCTGGTGTTCATCAGCAACGACATGGCAGGAGAAGGGAAGGAGGGCACAGAGCCTGTTGTGTGGCAGGTCCTACCTCCCTTGGTCCTTTACACCTCCTCTCCTTCCTCTGAGGAGAATGGAGGTTCGTGAAGTATCTAGACAGAAAGTGCAAGCCGAGGGAGCCCTAACAGAGAAGAGTAGGGAAGAGGAAAAGGAAAAGAAATGAGAGAACTTCTTCCAACAAATCCTACCTATCTTGGAAGGGGACCAGAGACAGAGAAAAGCCTCCACTGCCAAAGGGAGTAGAGGAGAAAACAGTGATGGAAGATTTGGAAAAGTAGGTGTATCAGGTGGGCAGAGAAGCTTTCTAAACCAAAGTCCTTCCCTCCCACCCAAAAGAAAAATCAGCCCTCAACAGGAACAGAAAGAGCAGTAGTTCACAGCTGAGTTTCATGCCCAGTGAGTGTCCATCCCTGCCCTTCCCCTGCCACCGCTGCCACCCCCTCCCAGGCCATTCCCACCCACCCGCACTCCAGTGTTGTTACCACAGTGTCAGAGCAGATGCTCCTCCCAACCATCTGCAGGCAGAACAATGGTCCCCGTAACACAGTAGAGACAATTCGGCGTGTGTCTGTGTCTGTGTGTGTCTGTGTGTCTGTGTGTGTGAGAGTTTTCTGTTGTTGTTGTAAACTTTAAGAAACGATTTTGTCAGTTTTGTATTTGTCGGGAGTATTTTGTTGACGGTTTATTTTTCACAGTCAAGTGGCATTTTTTTTTTTTYTGGTCGCTGGGGGGGGGTCTTTTTTTGTATTGTTTCCTTGGAAAGAGTGAGGGAGAGTCACAGCTTCTGCTGAGCAGAGACTCCTTTCCAGTAATCCAGGATGTCATGCAGATCCTCGTCCTTGGCAAACTGAACTTTCTTCCGCAGGGCATGCCCAGCCGCCATGTAAACCTCCTCCCTGTGGTGTTTCTTGTAAGGCCGGAATCGCTCCCAGATCTTGTGGGTGCTCTCTGATGAGTACTCAGGGCTGGAGGAGTAGCCCGAGAAGTAGTGTCTGGGGGAAAGCTGGGAGTACGTGGAGTCTCGCTTGGACCGGGAGAGTGGCTTGAGGAATGACACCCGCTGGCTCAAGGTGTCAGCACTTTCCTCATAGTACAGGGCCGGGAAGGAGTGACGGTGCTCACTGCAATGGTAAGAAGGCTTGACCTCCAAGTGGTGGATGGCGCCCGGGGACACCAAGGGAAGACGATCCAAAGGGCTGTTGAGTGGGCTGCCCTTCTCAATGTATTTGGAGTCAGACTTGCTGAGTGGTGGGTGGTCAGGCACATCCAAGCTGAAGACCTTGGCGCTCTTGATGGAGCCACTAGAGGAGACACTGCAGGTCTTTCTGGCCACGGCAGCATCAGCACTGAGCTGGCGCTGCAAAGGGTGGTGGGAGCTTTCCTTGTAAGGTGGGGAAAGAAAGCTGGGCCGCTCTAGCCCACCCGAGGAACTGGCTGGGATGGACTGGCACTCAAAGGCCATGTCTGAGTCAACACCAGTCCCACCACCCAGGAAGGAGGCTGTGTCCAGCTTGAGGGCATCAATGCAGTTGTTGATGATCTGGTTGACCTTGTCTACCTCCTTGGCTATAGTAGAGATCTCAGCAGCTGAGCCTTGCCCATTGTCAAGCTCCCTGAGGTCCTCATCCCGCTGGGTTCGTTCCAGCCCATCCCCACCACCAGTCCGTACCTCAATGTAGTTACCTTTAGTGGTGACTTTAGGAGTCTCCATCCCAGCCTCCATTGACTTTGATGGGGGCAACTTCTCCCCAATCATGGAAGGGATGGAGGACATCCGTGAGACAGGGATGACTGGTGGCTCACCCAGCTTCTGGGAAGGATGGACCATGGTACTGGTGTCAATATCTGATCCATAACGCATTTCCAGGATGGTCTTTTTGACATTGAGGGACTTCTGTTTCTCCTCCTGCATCCTCCTCTTCCTCAGGCAGTAGTACACCACCCCCAGGACAATGACCATCCCAAAGAGGCAACCCAGGGTGGTCATGATATAGTGTGTGGTGGTGGAAGTACTGGAAATAGGGTCCTCCCTGCCTTTGCTCCGGGTTGCAAAGGTCAGGCAAGTGTGGTTGTAGCGCCTGTTGTTGCGGATGGAGGCCACACAGAAAGTATAATCAGTGTGGGCCTTCAACTTGTTGACAGTGACATATTCCTTCTTACTCTTCAGTGTTGCTATGTCAGAAACGTAGCTGTTGTTGTACTGGACCAGCACATACATCTTACTGTAGGGCATGGGGATGGTTACCATTAGGATGGCTGAGGTGATGGTGACATCATGGAGCTTGATGCTGGGACTGAAGGAGGAGTCAGTGGTGGAGGAGGCTGGAGGCTTGACTGAGAGGAAGTCCCCAGGGCTGATGGCTGAGCCCTCATCCAGGTCTCTCTGGGAGTCAGGGGTATAAGGGGTGGGGTTGACCCTGGAGAGGGAGGGGATGGTGCCACCTCTGCACATGGACTGGAAGATGGTGATGGCATTGCGGTTGTGGTGAGGCCGAGGTACCAGGAGCGGGTACCCAGCGAACTCCCGAGGAGTCTCACACTGGAGCCGGTCATAGTTCTTGGTGACATTGTTGAAGACTGCCAGCCAGTTAAGAAAGCTGTAGAGGCTACAGTCACAGTTGAAGGGGTTGCCAGCCAGCTCACATACCATCAGATTGCTCAGGCTGGTGAAAGTGTTCCCCTCCAGGCGGCTGAGACGGTTAGATGACAGGTCAATGCTAATCAAGCTGGGGCACTCAGAGAAGGCAGTAGGGGTGACCAGCTCAATTAGGTTGTGCTGCACAAAGAGGAACTGGAGACGGGCCATGCCCCGCAACATGCCCTCTGTCAGGTTGGTGAGTTTGTTGTAGCCCAGCTGTAAGAYCTGGAGGTTTGACTGGCCCATGAAAGCCCCATCCTCAATATAGGAGATCTCATTCTTGGTCAGGTTCAAATCAGTCAGGTTGCCGAAGCGGTTGAGGGAGGAATACAGCACCACTTTGAGCTTATTCTCGTTCAGACGCAAGTCATGCACCGTGCTGTTGATATGCTGGGGGATAGTCTCATATGGGGGCTGGTTCTGGCTGCAGATGGCCAGCCACACATAACCTTTGTCCCCCTCAATCAGCCAGCAGTCACCTCGCACGGTGCCAGGGGAAAACAAGCAGAGCAGGGCAGCTGCCCACAACCCCAGGCACATCATGGTCTGCAGCGGTGCCCTCATGAGGATGGAAAAAAAACCCCAACAAAAAACAACCCCAAATCTCAGGACCACAGCAAAAGGAAACTAAGGGGCAGAGGGAAGAGAAAGGGGCAGTAACTGGGGTTTAGCAATGGAAGGGCATGAGCACCCCAGTCCTGTTGGGTGTTGTCACCATTATTTCTTCTTGCCCGCTGGGTCAAGCCAGGAGCATGGAGCAGGGGGAACGCGTGCAATCTGCTTCCAGCACACCCAAAAACTATGACCATGGATGATTGGTCTGGAAGGGAGCTACCTTGTGCTTCTTTTCTAAACAAAAATTCAGACCAAGGATAATGAATCTTCTTTGATGATCATGAGCGACTCGCCCACCTTTTCCGCTTTTCTCCCTCCCACCCACCCTGCACCCACACCGAACCCACCCCAAAACAAACCCAAGTCCTCCTCCCCTCTGGTCTTCCCCTGCCCCTCCACGGTGTGATTTAGAAGAACAAGGCAGGGCTGCCTCCTCTGTCGCTCACGCTCCCTCGGTTCCTCCTCCTTCTCTTCCTTCTGTCCTGGGTTCCCTCTTAGAAGCTTCAGAGCTTCAGATCAAACATGTCGAAAACAAAAATATAGAGAGGGAAAGAGTAAGTGTGCACGAGAGACATCCATCTGTCACTGGAATCTGGAAAAGAAAGCACACAGGAGACAAGAAGAGGCTTCAGTTGGAGGGGTCTTTGAGATAAGAGTATAGACAGGAAGGTTTCATGAGAAGAGGGAGATGGGGAAGAGACAGCATTATGGGGGGGTGCAAGCAAGAGAGGAGTGGTACTGCCTGCCATGCTGATAAGCCTTTGAGAAGGGAACCCTCACGACGTATAATCTCATATCAGGGGTATGCAAAAGGGTACCCAGGCTCCCTCAAGTAATGTGATCACAGCCAGAAACCTGGGGAAAGGCAGCGGTGTGGGGGTAGAAGGGGAAGGGAAGGGAGAGTGGGAAACATAGGGCTGTTATTGCAGGCAGCTCAAAACTCCTAGTGTAAGCAAAGGCAAGCCCCAAGCACAGCCAAAGCCACGGATTTTCAGCTGCCTGAAAATGATGTATACAGAATGCATGAAGCAGGGAAAATGCAGACAAGCCTCCCCCCTGAAAAAAAACCCAGTTTTTTGTTTGTTTCCTTCCTTCCTTGATGCAAGAGGGATAAATAATTTAAGCCACGTGTAACCACTTGTGCTCTAAAAATTGTTCCTGCCTCCTGGTGCAGGGACAAGGCTGTTGAGGTGAGCCAACCTGACTTGAGCATGCTGGGGGGGAGCAGGGTATAGGCAGTGTGTCAAATACCAGCCTCCAGTCTCTCACCCAGCAATGCCAGCAGTCCCGAGCTGGAGCACATCACCCACCTACCCCCCACCAAAGAGAGGTGCACAGCTTCCACCTTCCTACTTTGCCACCTCTCCTTGGGGGCTATGAACACTGCCCCTTTGCGGGAAAGGACACCTTGCAGGAATCAGCAGCAAAGTGACATTTGTTTCAATGTGTTTCTGGGCTCTGGGCAAGCTCCTGGTTCTGACTGGGAAGGACAGCCTGGAGCACCCTTCCCTCCAGCTACAGCTTCAACCCTTCTCCCACTGTGCTGAGAGAGGAGCCTAGCAGGGGTGTCCTCAGGCAGTGAGAAGGAAATAATTTCATACAGCAGATAAAACATGTGGGCACTGCATTCTCTTTTTTTTTTTTTTTTTAATTTTGAGGCAAAATAAAAAACAGAGAAAAGGATTCTTAGTTAATGAAAAATAAAGATCCCCCTCTTGCCCATTTTATTTTTGGGGGAGGCTGCTCACTAAAGATATCGCCGAAGCTTTTGCTGCAAAGCTGAACCAATTTCTAGCACAGAGACACAAAGGGCAGAAATAAAATGAAGGAAGATAAATGGAGGAGGAGTGAACCCTTGAGGAACAAGGCTTACGTCTGTGGAGAAATCTGAGCTGATTTGGGTCTGTGGAATTACCAGGCCAGCTGGATTAAAGGATCAGAGATAGTGTCACAGAGAAACACTTAAATATTCAATAATCCAAAAAGTAAAGCCAAGATGGAGAAGGGGAGGGGGAGAAGAGTTAGACCAATGGAAAAGACAGAGAGAAAGCCTCTGTTCCCCACAGCTCATTGTCTGAGGCCGCCAAACTCATGTCATTTATGGTTGTCATATGATGGCCTCCAGCTGCTGCTTCAGCTTTGCATCAGCCAGCACTGAAGCAGAAGGCAGAGGTTTTTACAGTCTGTTGCTTTGTTTCTCAGCCTTATAATCCAATGAGAAATAATTTCCTGACACTGTCTCCCCAGATGCATCAGATAGGAGGCACATCTGGCTCTGCACAGGTTGGGACCCACAGGCCTCTGATATTCCTCAGTGCCAGTCCCCTGCCTTGTCCCACCTTTTCCAGAGGTGACTTCATGCAGAGATACAGCCAATCCCCCACACCATCTCTGTCCCTTTACCTTCCTCTCTAATGCTCCTTCACTTGGCCCAGTCTCTTCTACTGAACAAAAGAGTGGCAGATACTATCATGCTTTTTGCACATTGGTGCCCAAAGTCTGTCCACTCCAGGAGAGGCCAGGGGCAGCCCCCGAGCAAGCAGTGAAAAGCTTAGCCCGGATTTTAGCCAGCATCCTTCTCTGAGCATTATGCTTTGGCCTGTCTGTCTCACCTCACCAAATACCCTGCACAATATCCAACTCCATACAGGAACATCCCAGCCCCCTTGCTTTGACCCCTTCTGGTAGGGTAGGCTGCTCCAAATGCTGTGCTGAAGTCATCATTGACTGCTGTAGCTTGTTCATGGTGCACAGGGAGAAACTCTGAGGCCAGGACCATGTTCCTCTGCAGCAGCCTCAGCAATTGCTGAGAGCCACCCCATCCCACTAAGGGAGCTGCACTCAGGCAGCACACAGGGCTTGGAAGGGGAGATGTCCTAGCAGCCTGGAAAGGAAAGAGGTGGCTGGGTTAGGGGGTGGATGGAAATGAAGGTGGTGTTTATCCTTACTATGTGTCAAAAACAAGGGGACCATGCAGAGAAGACCTCCTTCCTGTCTACCTCTCACCTTGGCTGTGCAATCTTGCCTCAGGCACAGGCCAAAGGAAGGGCCAAGCCATTCCTCAAGCCAAACTCATGGGTCCTCTTGGGTCCCCAAGGTGGCTATGTACAAGAAATATGCAGACCCTGCCATTCTTCCCCCAACGGCTCCTGTCTCCCCACTATCACACAGGTTTTAAGGGCCCTGAGGCCAGCCCAATCTGTGGCCTTCTCCACCCCTACCCATGGCCCAGGACCCCATTTCAGCTCAGCCCAGTACCATCAGTCCCTGCTGCAGCAATGCCGTAGGAGTGCTGGTCTCCAGCTCCACCACAGTCATGCCCTGCCCTTTATGGAGCAGCTGCTGCCTGACACTGGCAATTCACAGGCAAGAGGAGGCCAGGGATGGGGGTCAGCACCATGCCCTCCCTCAATCGTCTAGAGCTAAATGAACATAAATCAGATAGCATTGGAGTCCAACAACACAAGGAAGCAACACTCTGTCCTTTCTGCTGGCCTGAAAGGTGCTGACAGTGGAGTTGGCTGTTTCCCTCCCTTGCTTCTCAGGCAACAGAACAAGAAGACGCAGGGATGGAGAGTGGACAGGGAGAGTAAGGGCAAGCAACTCCAGCCCAGAGGAAAGCCGAGGAAGGGGGACGCATGAGTTGTGGAGAGCCTGGTTTGGAGGGACGCTGTGGTTACGGGAGAAGGGAAAAGTTGGGACACAGGATCTGTTTTATAGGGCAGCTGCATGGTCACCACCCCCATGTGCTGGGCCTACCCGGCTGTAGGGTTCCAACACTCTTCAGTGTAACCCAAGATGGCTCTTACAACGTGCCCTTGGCTCCTGGCCATCCTCACGTATGCGAGAGCACCAAGGAACAGTAGTGGCATTGTGCCCATGAATGGCTGTACCCTCCTTGGCTGGCACAAAGTCCACCCATCAGCTCTGCGCTCCGAACAATTTCCCTCTGGTTTATTCCCTGCTAACGGATGCCTCAATGTTATTGGCATTTCTTTGCACCAGAGTGTTTGGAGAAGAGCAGAAGGCCACAGGGATGGTTCTCCTGTTCAGAAGAGAAAGCAGGGAGGGCAAAATGTAGGGAGGAGAGCCCCCAAACTGAGGCAGGAGCTGGATGTCCTGATAGCCACAGACAACCCTTTGGCTCAGGGATCAAAGTGGCACAGTGGGTGACACAGGAGTACAGTCACTAGTTAGATGGCCAGGTATGAGGGCAGGTTAAAATACAACCACTGAAAGTGTGGAGAGGCATGATATGAGGGACAGAGACAAGCTGGGGGCTGAGGAGGTGGAAGGACCACGACTGAGAGAGGACACAAGGTCTAGGGGCCACGGTGTAAAAAGGCAACCAGAAAAGCCACATATAGCAGCAATTTGGACCTGAAATTCTGACCGTGTCAACCTTGTCCTCCTGGGGCCCAGTGCACTGAAAAAGCCAGCACTTAATTCTACCATTGCTTAAATGGTGCTAAGAGCCTCCCATTAGAAATGCATGCATTAAAAACCTGCCAAACACTCTTGGCTTCTCTGGGGACACCCCGAAACCAGGCCAAAGCTCCTGCTGCTTTCTTACACTTTGTGCTGCAGCTGGGCATCAGCCCTCTTCCCAGCTCAGTGTGCTGCCTGCTCCTGGCAGGCCTCAGGGCACAAACACCATCTCCAAGGGGTTCTGCCTCCCCCCTCTTGGCTTCAAGGTCCTTCCAGAATTTCTCTAACCACTTTCTGAAAAAGGGGCCTTTCCCAGGGGCGCTTGGTACTGGGAGTTGGTGCCTTACTTGAAGGGACTCCCCACACCTGCTGGATAGTTTCTGTAATACACACTGGTCTGAGCATCACTGCAGCTGCTTCAAATCACCACCCAGAGATGGTCCTTGCTTTTGCCCCTGGCTATAGTAAAAGGACAGTGCCCTGGGAGAAGCTCGCAGCACGGGTGTGGCACTTACACAACAGCAGCCCCTTCCCTCTCAGCCCCGCTGCTTCCAGGGATACTCCCATTTATTGCAGGAGTTACCATCAAGTCATGCAGCGAAGAACTTGTGCCTGTGCCCCAGAGGTGCTCCAGAAGCCCTGAGAAGTTTGGGACCAAAAGAAGAGGGAGCAGGAAGCCTGATGACCTGTGGATTTGTGACATGGAAGACATTTGTGTGCGTGTGAGAGAGAGAGAGAGAGAATGTCTTCTACTGCATCTTCTCTGATGTCCACCAAGGGTTGAGCTCCCACAGCACTCTTTCCTTTAATGGGGCTCTGTGAAGGTTTCTCTCTCGCTTTCTCTCTTCTCTAATTTATCCCCCTATTTTCATGAAACACATAAGATCTCAGCATCTCTGAGATCCATCCCAATGTTACATTTGTTTGAAATTGGCCCTGTAGCTTCAAAAATCTAGAGGAGAGAGGAGCTGGCTTAGGCAGAAACATAAAAAGAAAAAAAAGAGCTGTACAGGCGCCCTAGAAAGTCATGCAATAAAAGGTGTTTTCATGTCACTAACCAGACAAAGCCTTCATCCCTTACAGGGGTTGAACTGGTATCAATGAGTCCTGCTGAAGGGTGGCCACTCAACATTAGATGCTCTGTGAGTTTTGGCAGAGTGCTGCCGCAAGAGAAATCTTGTGGTTCAACTCTGGGCAAGTTCATTTCACCATATACAAATGCACAGTGCCTGCTGGGAGAAAAATCATCCCTCTGAAAGCTGGGCTGGCCCTGCCATGAGAGGGGAGGAAGCTCGCGGCTCCCAAACTCCAGCTGTCCCTGACACGAGGAAGCCCAAAGCACTAGGATCCTAGCAGGACACTGCGGTGAGGAAGACCACAAAACCACACAGTATCTCAGCTGCTTCTCACAGGACACTGCTGCAAGGATGCTCACAGTGCTCAAATTCCAGCCGGCAACGATGGGGTCCTGCACAGAGGAAGGGCAAGAGGGCTGAAATACAGGCTGTAGGACTGCCCAAGGACGTGCTGCTCTGCAGTCCTGCCCTTTGGCCAGTTCAGGGCACGGGAAGTGTTCAGGTGTTAACCTGAAGTTACCGTCTGCCATACACATGCACCCAGGCTCAAGCAAATGCACAGCCATTGACTCCAAACCTTTGCTGGGCCAAACAGCTTAAAGACTAACCATGAAAAAAACCAACACGATGCTGTATATAAAACCCCTGCTCTCCCATCGCGCCTCCCCAACAGCGATTAGATGCCTAATTTGTTAGGCAGCAAGAAAGAGAGAATGGGAAAGCTCAGGGGAGAAAAACAAAGCAGCTCAGAAGCATGAAAGAAAAGAGAGAGCTTTAGAAGCATAAATCTTATTTTAGAGTGGTAAATATTGGCAGAAAGGTCCTTCATATGCCAGTGGTTCCCTGGCAGGCCAGAGAGCCACCTTTGTTTTCCAAAGTGAAATGGTTACCTTCTCTATTAATATGATTATTGAAGATTAAGGGGGATTTGCATCAACCCAGACAGCCCACGGCAGCAGCCCACAGGAGTGTGTGCATGGGGGTAGGCTTGGGGAACAGCCTTCTCCAAGTAGAAGAGGATGTCAAGAGATTACAGGTTCCATAAAAAATATTGGCAGCAATAAAGCCGCCTTCATCGCTCTCCCTTCAGGGGAGAGGGGGGCCTGGGAAACATCAGCCCCCTTGGAGTCACCCCATGAGCCCAGACATGAGGCAGTGGAAAGGCTTAGACATAATTCCCATTGGCAATGGGGAGGGAGCATGAGCTCTGTGTGACTGTCTGTAGGGACGTGCCATAGGGAGAGCAACAGCAAGACTGGCTCTGCCTGTGCACGTGCATGGGTGTGCATGTGTGTGAGTCACTGTAGAGAAAGGGGTGGCAGTGTCGGCTCCGGGGATGCAAGGCGGAGGGGGAGTATATGCGAAGGAGTTGCTATAGGTGATGGGGTGGATGTGCGGGCTGGGTGTGTATGTGGGTTAATCACTCTGTGAAGCAGAGAATGAGTGCTAACTCCTGGGGAGGAGGAATTGCCATGGGGAACCAAGCAAAGCGCTTGTTGTGAGTGTGTGTGTGTGTGCATGTGTGTTTGCATGAAGCAGTCACTGTGGAGAAAGGGGTGGGAGTGTTGGCTGTGTGTGAGGCGCCGTAGGGAACGGGGTGGGAGCGCGGGCTGCGCGTGGGCGCGCGTGGGCGTGCATGGATCACAGGAGACGACCATGGTTGTGCAAGTGTGTGTATGGGAGAAGGGCTGTAGGAAAAGGGGTGGGAGCACTCCTTCTGTACGCATCCCCCGACGTGAATCACTGTAGGGAGCAGGGTGTGAGGGCTGGCTCTCTGCATGTGCGTGTGGGAGGGAGTTGCTGTAGGGGACAGGGAATGACCTCTGCTCTCTCCGAGCTGTTGCAGGGAAAGGGACAGGAGCGGCACCTCTGCATGAATGTGCGTGTGAGCTGCTGCAGGTAACAGGCCAGGAGTGGGGGCTCTGGGTGCATGGGAGGGAGCTGCTGTAGGGAGCAGGGTGGGAGCACTGGATCTGTTTGTGTGCGGGGCATTGCTGCAGGGGAGGGCAGCATGTCCGGCATGAGCCCAGGAGAAATTCTTGGGCTGTATGTGATGTCACTGCAAAGACCCCCATCCCCTCAGGGTCACCATGATGCCTCTGCTGTCCTGTGCTGGCCTTGCTGCCCTATTTCCTACAACAGCAGCTCCTGGCTTTCATTGGGCTAGCTGTGAACGGCAGGTCTACAAGCTATTTGAGAGATGCCCTCACTCAAACCAAGCATACCTCCAGTATTTCTGGATGCTAAATACATCCCCAGCAACCCAGCAGTGCCAGTTTGGAGTGCCCCCGAACATGCTACCCTGCAGGTAGGGCAGGGAAGGGGCATGGAGGGGGTTAGTCCTTGCATTACAGCTCACTACTGTCTCTTGCTGGAGGGACTCAGGGCCTAAGGAGTCACATAGGTCCTGGGCTGGCTGAGGGTAGCAATCACTTCACAAGGTGCACTGGCAGCCAGTCGCCCTGTGGAGGATACCTCCAGGCCTGCAAACTCCTGTGGGGTACAAGCATTGGCATTCCAGCATCCTTCAACGTGCTCTCGCCTTCCAGCCAATCTTCCCCTGGGCGGCCATCTGAGAGAGGTTCCTACGCTGGCAGTGAGACCTCTCTCCAAGTAGGACAAGCAGCCACCCCAGTACAACTCCAGCATGAAAACTCCAGAGGTCAAGTCGCCATTCCAGTGAGAGGAAGGGGCGTCCCTTGAGTGGCCTTCCCAGCCAGGGTGTCCCTGACAGTCGTGTCATTACCCCAAGTCATTAGTCTGCAAGATGTCAAAAGACGGGGCAGCCCTTTTTCTCAGGTTTCCCACAAACGGAGAGTCAACCAGAAGCAGAAGCTCTTACAGATGGTGGTTTAAATATGGCAGATGCAGTCCTGATCTGGTGTGGGGCAGAAACAGAGGAAAGGTGTGGGGGGACATGGAGAAGCTGTTTCAGGTGTCCCAAGAGTGAAATGCTGTGGCAGCAYGGGCTAATGGGGACACTTCAGCCCCTCAAAGCTCTTCCTCTGGTCAATGCGTGCCTGGATTCAGCAAAAGGAGTAGCCCCATGCTGGACAGGACGTTATGTTTCCACATGGCTGCTTCCACCTTCCCTCCATCCTCCACCCCCAGGCAATGGCACAGCTCAGCCCCGCTGGGGAGAGACCCTCCTCCCGGCCAGCTCGCCCACCTATATTTCAAGCTAACATCTGACATGCATTTTGACACAGCCGTGCCTCCCCTCTCTTTTCCCCACTACCTTGCCTTGTTTAGAGCCTGTTTTTTTTTCTTCCATTGCCAAAACACAATGACTGTTATAATTAACAGATTATCTCAGTGCGACAGCTGCAGTCCTTTGAAAATTAGGTTGAATAACAGGATCCTGCCGTATGGTAATTTCTTTTCATCTCTCAAATATTTTCTCTCTCTCACTCTCGTTTCTACCTCATTTCTTTTTTGCTTTCTTTCTTTTCTTTCTCCCCCCTCCTACCTCTCACCAGCTCCCTGACTGCATGAGTGATATCTTTGGGATGAGACAGGCTGAAGGGCTCTCTCTACCTTCATCAGCTGTTTTCATTCCTCTTCTTTTACTACCACACCTCACAGAGAGGCAGTGTTTGCAAGTAGGATCATAAACATGTCAGGAAAAAATGTGCCCACCAGAGGCCATGGTCAGGGGCCCTCTCTGAAGCCCCTCTGGCTCAGAAAGGTAGCCCAGGGAATTGCACGGAAGGGGGAGAAACCAGGATGCAGTAGCCTGAACCACTGCCTGCAACCTTCCCACTTGCTGAGTGCAACGGCGTGGCTGAGTGGTTTGTACTGAGCTAGCCAGGGTGCTCTACCCACCCACCTACCCRTCCGCCTTCTTGCTGACTCAGTATCTGCCCCTGACTCACCACTTGCTCACTGAATGGGGACTGGCAGTACTTATACGGCATCCTTCCCTCTCGCTAAGGCAATAGCTCTGCCACTTACCACCCCCCTCTCCCCATTATCCACCTACATCTGTCTCTCTACCGACTCAATCAAGCCAAGCCAGCCAAAAAAGCAGCTTGCTGGAAATTCGGGGTTTCAAAACCAAAATAAGAACTGGTGCTGCGCCCAGCTGGACCCAAACTAAAGGCTGTGGAAATCTCCTCCTCCAGGACTGGAGATCCCCTGGCCCCTGCTGCAAACTGGACAGATCCATTCACCGAAGTGGCTGGACTCCTCAGCCTCCGCTTGGGCAGACATGCTAGCACACAGCGTTTCAGGCTGCGAGGATGACCAGCCAGACATGTGGGACGGGTCTGTTGGGATGGTGCCCTGGATTTGGCAGCTGAAAGGTTTCAAGTTCAACATGCTCTGGGCTCAAGAAATCTGCAACTTTGTCGTTGACTGTACCAGGAGCATTAGTTAATTATTCTCGATGCCTGGCTTGAACTCATGCAAAAATGCCTTGACCCTGCACTGCTCATTTCAACCATGTCCGTAATCCATAAAACATCATATGTTACAATTAAACACTGCTTTTTCCTCTTGAAAAATAGGGCAGTATTCCTCCACACCACTCATCCCTCGCAGCCTAACCCACCTCTGCAGAGGCTAGCTCCAGCTGAATCCTGGGCCACCTCCTGCCTCCTCAGCACAGCCATTTCCTCTCCTCCCATGGAGTTCCACCTCATTTATTTCCTTAATCCCAACTCAGTAGAACAGAAACACTTTGTCACCATTATTCTGCCAAAAGCCAAGCAGAGTCTTGTAACAAACACTCATCCATTCCATTGTATTTCAGCAGTCTCCAGTAACGCTCCTTCTCGTTGTCCACGGTATCTCTCTTTTCATCCTTCGCCACCCTCACCCTGCATTCTCCCTCTGCTTTCACTCCAGGCCCTGTGTTGGCTCATGGCACTTACAGCACATCTCCTCATTCATTCACTGACACCTATCCAAATGCTACCTTTACTTATAATTCTCCTTTCTTCTAGTAGCATCCCTCCTCTCAGTGCTTTGTACATCCTACTTACGTATCCAGTAATAGTATTTTCCCAATGAGTGAGTCATATACCCCTTTGCTGACATTTAGAATTCTCCTTGTTCTTTGAAACACATTTATTCATTCCCCCTCTCTACAATTATATATGTCTCCTYATAGTGTTGCATTTCCTACAGCAGCCGTGCAGCAAACAGATGATCCATGCAAATAACCCAACAAAATAATTGTCTCTGCTGGTACCTTGTCATCCTCCATTTTAATTATGTAGGCCAAAGTTAATTCAAGGTATGAAGCAATCAAAAATAGGGGACAACTTAATTTAAAAAACACCCCATCCTTTCCTGTGTTCTTGCACAGTCCAGATTTCAATCTTTTTTTTCCCACCTATTCGCTGCTCTGCCTCTTTCGATGCTGTTAGTAGCAGAGTACATGGAGGCTGCAACTGATATTGGGCCTCTAGTTTTCTAGGTGCTGTAAATATGTTCAGTGAGAAACAAACTTTGTTCCAGACAGTTTCCAAGCTGAAAGGACAGAAAAAAAGGAGTATCACTCAGCTAATAGGGGCACATAAATGTCTTACCCACTAACCCAGGTAATATACACTCCATGACCAGGGAGTGACGCCACATCCCCCTAAATCTCTCTCCAGAGGCTTCATCAGGTAGCCCTAGCAAGTAATTCATCTGGCAGTCCCTCCTCATTCCTCACTGTAGCCCTTATTCCTTCCCCCACACTGTTCTTTGCTTCTCTTCCAGTCCTTAGTCACCCTTGCATATGCTGTATTTTATTTATTCCTTACTACTACTCCTAATCTGCATAGGCCAAACCCTAAGCTCTGTAGTCACCCTGACTCATTTCCTACCCAGGAAAGGCAACGATTTAAATCAGTGGGAAAGCCTGTGACGTCAATCTGGACAGAGACCGATACTGCATGGGGACTCCCGCATGATTATTTCTTGTTCTCTTCTCACTCACGCAGGTCTCCATTTAGCAACATACTTAAGCATGCACCCAACTGTAAACCTATGCAAGTCCCATTCAGCTTCTCAATTGCTTTCTTCTGCAACATCTGTGTTGATGGTTCCCACATCTTCCAAACATAACAGATTCTCCTTCTGTGCTTCCTCTTCCTAGCTTCTTTGTTAGCCACCCACCAACATCCTTTCTCTCGCTTTGAGAAATTTAGACTCTTCCATTTTTCCCTTTGCTTGTTTGGATTTTCTTATTTTCACTGCTGCCCAGGGACTCCAGCTTGTAATTTCACCTCCCTTTTCCTGAGATTGCTATGTTGAATAAAACTGACTTCCCCCTCTGCTCTCCACTATTCTGAAATACCAAATTGGGCCATTGAGGAGAAAAGCTATTGGCCAGGACTGCTGTCTCTGATACTGAAACAGAGCTGGCAGTAATATTTACAGGCTACTTTGAAAGCTCCAGGGATGGCTTGTGGCCAAAAATGATGATATCCACCCCCTCTTTTTTTTTATGATGTCTTCCTATGACTCAGTCTGGTCCATAAGTCAAAATGAGATTTTTCTTTTTAACCATCCTCCCTTTAAGCAATGAGAACAAGAGCCTAAGAACAGAACRCTGTAGCATCACGGACAGGACTGGTTACGTCACGCGTAATGCAACTTGGGGTGTCCTTGGTGGCTTTAAAAGAAGCAGAACAAAAGGCACATGTCCTCTTTCCAAAGAAATTAGTTTTGGTGGAGCTAAACTGGCAATTGCCTGAGTTTTCTAAACTTAGTTTTATCTGTAAGCAAAGCAAGAAACACATGGGACGCAGAGACACCATGACCTCAGGGGCTCGTGACTTCCTGGGCTCAGCAAGGAGCTACCGTGCCCTTTATTATCCACCATTGTACGGAGGCAGAGTCTTGAATAAAGGGGACGGTGTAGGGGGAACTGTGACAGCTGTTTCAAAATGGGACTGCAACGCAGTCTGCCCACACATTCTTACCTCTGCCTCCAGCTATACAGTCTGCAGCAACAAACAGCCATTCAAATGGTTGATAAACGAGCAGTTCAGCCGGAGACCACTTAATTTGCTCCTTGCCTTCTTTGTCTGCCGGTGGCAGGGAAAAATGCATGTTTGGAAATTGGCAGTTTTGTGTATAGCATTTCCAGGCTGGAGTTATACTGACTGCTACAGAAAAAAAAAAAAAAACAAACAGGAGAAGAGGGGAGAAGGCTGAGAGCTGGGGAGAAGAAGGGTGGGGTGGGAGCGGGGGAGAGCCAGGCAAGGAAAAAGGGAGAGAAATGAGACGGTATTGTATCCAAGACTAGATACTATGATGATGGGGACATTAAGAATATGATAGATAGGCAGGAAAGGAAGGCAAACAGACAGAGGCAGGCACAGAGAAAGAGACAGAGACGAAGGAGGGAGGGAGAAGGAAGCGAGAGAGGCAGAATTAATTTAGGAGGAATATACTGAAAACATAATCTTCTCAACGGGAAAAAGAGAGAGAGAGAGAGAGAGAGAATTAAACAAACAGTGACAGGAAACTGGGAAAGAATAACTTTTTTTTTTATGAGCTTGTTAACATTTGTGAAGTTAAGTAACCCTAAATTTATGCCATTAATTTGCATGTATTACGTTTTTTTTCTCCGCTGCCAGTTTATAGTCTCTGTGAAACCTTTAAAAAGTGGCTTTTTTTCCTCCTTTTCCCTTCGCTTGTGTTAATTAAGGCTTGTGATATATGTATATTTTTACACTGCCTCTGTGCTCTAGCATTTAATCATCAAATGGCCCTTTTTGCCTTTTCTTTGGGCCGCTCCTGCCTCTTCTCCTCCTCTCTACAGAAACATGAGGAGGCCCGTGGGTCCACCCATTCACGCTGATCTGTAGGCATGCCTAGAGCCAGGCTGGGCTCCTACCAACCATCTCCTTGTGAAACAAGGCGGCTGTCACAACAGGGAGACGTGGGGAGGATCTTCAGCTGCTGAAGAGTTAACAGCTCCAATCCACTCGGGCAATCACATTGCCATGCTGAAGCACACTGTATTTACACATTAGCAATCACTGGGGAGCCTTAAAATCGGATTCTCAGGGGAAATCCAGCCAAAGAACACAGTGAGATTCCTAATGAAGGTTTGTGGCCAGAGCTGGGAGAGGCACAAGTGATGGATACACTATAATTGCCTGCTGGCAGAAAAGGGGATGCAGGTCATCCTCCAGGGCTTTAGTAGCACCTAGAAATCTCCAGGCTAGGATGTGCATAGAAAGAGCTGCTGTAGAAAATGCAAGTCCAACTTCTTCCCTCCATCCAGAGGACTGCCCCACACCTGCTCCAGGGACAGAAGTCCCTCCTCTCCTCCGAAGGACTCTTCTTTCTGGGCAGACAGATCTCTCTCCTAAGCACATCGCCGACTTTGGAAGTGCCCAAGGCCAACACAAAGAGTAGCTGGTGGAGCCCTTTTGGCAGCTGTCCCAGCGAGCATATTTCTGAGCTCAGCTGGACAGGAGCCTTGGTCCTAAATGTGCTTTGATTGCTTTGCTCCTCTCTAAAGGCTCTGTATCTCCCAGCTGTAAGCAGAGTTTGCTGAAGCAAGAAGCAGGTTGCTAAGCCTGGTTTGGATCCTGTTTGGTCTCTAGTGGAGCTGACGGGACTCGTCTTGTTAAAAGCCAGCTGAGCTGAGACCACGAACGCTGAACATTGATTCAGACCTAAACACCCACCATGGGAGACAGCAACTCGAGCAGGGAATAAGGGTGTTTGCTGGTCACAGCAAAGATGGTGTTCCCTTGTCCCCTATGGAGGAAGCTTGTGATCTCCTTGGGGCTCTGACAGGCATATGACAGGTCTCTGGAGGGTCTCTGCTGAACTGGAGTTGGGAAGGAGAGGTAGGGGAGACAGACGAGGCTTTCCACACTGTCACTATTATTTTGCCATATGGGGGTGTTGAGCACCAGAGAGGATATTCTGATTTACTCCCTGGCTTACCGTTGCTGTGGCAACGGGAGAAATACAGGCCAAACCAGGCTGCATCTGCAATGTGGTGGTAATAGGGAGTTTGGGTTCCCATGTGTATGTTTGTTTGTTTGTTCGGCTGTTTGCAGGAGCCACATGGTAAAAAAGCACTGTCGCGATGAAAAGGGAATGGGGCCCAAACTGTACCCAGACAAATATGCCCTTCTCTCATGCAACAGCAAAACAGTCATGCATGCAGTCATATTCACAGCACACAGCCTGAGGAACACCAGCACATACATGTGTCCTCTTTTCCCACCACACATACACCTCTGGAGCTAGGGGGCCCCTAGCTACTCTCCCACTGTCCCAAGAAGCCGGACTTCTTGTTTCATAGATACAAAGCCCCTGTGCACCAGACACTTTCTAGTAGGGCTCTGAAGCACAACTAAGAGCCTGGGGCCCACCAGCTTGTGTCAGCAAGAGAATCTCCTCTGCCATCGGGTCCACACATCCCAGTTAGCCATGATGTTAAGGGGTCACAAACCCCCCATTGGCTGCTGAGCAAATACTCCTCCCTGCAAATACTCCTCCAGCACATCATAGTGACTAGTTCTTACCCCCCAAGGTGATCAACAAAACAAACTCAGCCCTGTCTCAACAGTCATATCCCCAGCTGGGAGAGATGGCCTCCATTCCCAACATCAGAGTGAGCCCTCAGGTCACATAAATTGGCCTGTTGCAGATGCCAACCTCCAACTGTGACACTACCATCTTATGRGTCTGCCAGCACAATTCCCACCCCAGAAAGCAAGCTGTAGAGCCGAGTTAAGTACAGCCTCTTTCCCTCCCTCTCCTCCAGCCTGCTGGGACCCAAGTATTCTCAACCTAAACTGTGACCTTTGGAGAAAGGCTCAATGTCCAATGCATCCAAAGTACTGGCCCCAGAGATCTCCTTTGGGTCAAGTGGAAGGAAGGAGATGATTTTTCAGCTGCCCCTTACAGCTTCAGAGCTGCTCCCTAGAGAGCTGGAAGCGCAGAATAGCTTTATAGCAAGCCAAAGTTGCTATTCAGTCACATCATGATCTGTTCTTCCTTATCCCACAGCACATAACAGGCTGAGGCTAGCCAGGGTGCAGGGGAGAAATGGCCTGATGTCAAGGCAGGAACAGGGTTTGGCTGCCCAAGCATAGAGGCCTTGGTGTTCCTGGAAATCAGACTCCTAATCAGCTTTGGGAGTCCTGCGTTGCAACTTTCGCAATGGAGAGGCAAAGTCCATGGTGGAGATAGACCTTAATTTCCTCAGTCTGGCAGGGCAAGGCCCTGTGAGGTGGGACTCCCCTATAGGGACAGTGCACATGGGGTCTGAGACATTGCCAAGACAAGGGGTGGCACTGAAAGGGTGGTGATACCCGTAAGCTGTTGGCTCCTGCTAGTAGTGACTTGAAGGACATTGCAGTAAAAAAAGGGGGGGGAAACAAAGAGGTTAAGGTTGAGCTGGAAAAGATGAGGTGATGGAGATGAGAGGCTCTGCAGGCATGAAAAGCTTCTCCAGAACACTGTGCAGAGAGGAGAAGTCCAGCTCAATCCCAATGAGGACAAGACAGCCGCAGGGCATGTGTGGTGTCTGCATGTGTGCTACAGGAATGCTGTGAGTTTGCAGAGTCCCTGGCTACCCAGGGCCCTGTGCATGCAGGAGAGGTGAGATGGGATATAGATTCCCCTCCTTTGACTCCTGGCTGCCTTTTCTCCCATTATTCCCAAGACTCCATCTGGCTCCACTATTTTTACACACATACACAAAAAAGAGGAGAAAATAAACACTTAATTTCTAACCTAATCAGCCCTTCTCTCACTAATTAGCACCCTCTGAGCACATCCACAGGCTGTGACAGATACTCTGGGGCTGATAATGACCCCCAACCTGCAGTTGCATATGCTGAAGGGCCAGCAGAGCCAAGAGCAAGCCAGGGGGAGGCAGGGAGCAGTGACCTTTGCCATTTGTTTTTTTCCCTCAAATCTGGGATGCTGGAAGGGGGATGTCTCTTTTTTGGCAGGATCCCTTGTGTGTATGTGTTTTTTGGTGAGAGAGAGAGTGTGTGTGTGTGCACGCATGTGTGCCGAGGAGGGGGGGAGCTGGAGAGGTTTGGAGGGAGGGGACTGGAACAAAATTCTGGCACTGAGCCCAAACCTGAAACACATGCCAATTTGTGCCTCTTGCTGGTGGTAATGAAGGGCTCCGTTCAGGACACACGGGACACTAATTAAGGGGCTTCAAAGGCGGCTTTCTGCAGAGTGCTCTCTAAAGGGGGGCTGAGGGGAGGAAGGAGCACAAGAGGGGGGTGTTCTCCATTCAGTGGAAGACTTCTGGCTCCTAGTGCTGCTGGGGAAGGCACTTTTTCTTTCTCCCTGTCTCCCATAGCAACTCCTACCCATGAGAGCTAAGAAGGTGCAAGCATCTGGCAGCACCGGGCAAGCCTCAAAAGCTAGCAGGCAAGGCAGGCACCGGTACCAAGTGTGCGCTGCCATGGGGAGGGGAAAGCTGCCAGTGGAAGTGGAGGGACACCGTGCTGAAAAGAAGCGAAGGTGGACATAGGGCGTGGCAGAAAGGGAGAAAAGAAGAGAAGGAGCTGGAAGGGAAGAGGCAAGGGCTCGGTGTAATTGGTTTGCAAAGGTAGCACCTATGGGAGCAGGAGTTGCCCTTAGTCTCCAGGGATTTGCAGGGAATAAAGCTCTGGATCACCACAGATCAAAACTCCATGGCTGAGTCTTGTCAACTGCCTCCCATGGGGTTATTTCTCATGAAAGACTGCATGGTGCAAACTTTGTAAATAGGACAATGGGCAGGGCAGAGAATGTGCCTCCAATGTGTCAGTCTGGGCACAAGGCTCTGTGCTTAGCTGGGCACCAAAAACCAACAAGCACTGCATGGGCACCCAAAGAGCTCTAGCCCGCTTCCAGGAGCTTCACAGACCATGGCCCTACAACCTATAAGCGTTGCAGGTTCACTCATAGCTGTAGCGTTCCTGTTCCTCCAGCCWCCCTGGAGGGAGGGAGCCAAGCCACAGAATGGGTGATGTGACTTTGGCCGTGAGTCTTAACTCAGCTCTCCTGCTTCCTACCTGGTACCTTAACCACACACCTGCCCACCCTCCCTCCATGGGAGTAAGCATGAAACAGCAGCTCTGGTGGAAAACAGGCCTGTGCTAAGATTGATTAAACCGGGACAGAGTGTGGGAGGAAAGAGAAGAATAAATTGGCAGAGAGAGCAACAGAGCGTTAGTGAGAGACAGGAAGAAAGTATGAGTGAGAAGGATGGTGAGGAAGAGAAAAGAGAGAATAGAGGGTTATCTATGGATTATATTCACTGGGCCATGCATCAAGCACAGAGAGAAAGTGAGGGAAAGAAAAGAGAGGTGACATGAGCACATGAGAGGGAGAAGAAGTGAGAAGAGACTCACAAAGAGCACCAGAAGCAGACAGCTTGAGGGAGAAGCAGTGCTTCACTGATCCTGCATGACAGCATGCTCCCTGCCATCACTTACCACCCCACCAGCTGCCAGAGTGCCCCACAGCTCCCCTTAGCTTCAGAGGGAGCTGCCTTCTCTATGCCAGGCTGTCTCAGCACCACGCATGGGTCACCTGGACACAGCTGTTTGGGAGTCAGGACCAATCCTGCCATGGTAAACCATGAGTACACAATATTTAACCAAGGTGAAGCAAAAGGCTAGCTGAACTCACCTTTCAGTAGTCCTCTAATGCTCCTCCACAATTGTCCAGATCTGTAGTTTTTCTGACCTTTCTGCCCTCTCCTGTTCACTATCCTCCTATGCACCAACCCACACTTAACCACTTATTCCAGATGACCTGCTCCATGTCTCCCATGTTCAGTGTCACACAGCCAAAAGGACGGCCACCTGCAGCCCAGAGCAGTACAGGAGGGCTGTGCCTACCGCTGGAGAAAAAGAAGGAGGAGGCTCACCCTGGGAGAAGCACCTGCGGTGAGACTGGCTGAGGTGTGACTCAGGCCAGTGACTGCCCAGTGCAAGGAGAGCAGTGCAAGGCAATTCTTAACATCAGCTCTTGGGCAAAAGACTTCACATGCATATCCAGCAATTCCCTGTCTACTTTCTTACTACTGCCTAACCATGAATCTCACTGCCCAGCCCAAGCGGTTTCTGAGAAGATGTGGTCGGATTCCTAGGCAGACAGAGTCAAAAGGGTTTGGATGCAGAAACGCATCATGGTGTTGGAATCAGCCCCAGAGCAGGTCTTGCAGCTGCCTGGGCTGAGGAACATCCTGGGGTCTGCTAGGATCTGCAGAGAAAAGAGATCAGCCTCAAGGAGGTACAGACACAGTCTCAGATGTAATTGCAAGACACAGCCTTGGAAGTGCTTAGCTCCATCACCGACTCTGTCTCATGCAAGTGTAACAACCACAGCACAGTCCAGCCAAGTCCAGGGCACTCATGCGCCTTGCATCCTTCTATCCCACAGACCACCAAACACTTCCCATCGGCTGCTAACAGCTGCTGAACCTTTACTAAGAAAGCCACAAAAGGTCTAAATCGAATGGGAGAACAGAGCTGATCACCAACCTCTTCGGACCATGAGGGAAATAGCAGCCAGGATTTTCAGGTTCACAGAAAGTTACCAGCCTTAGTTTCCATGGAGAGAGGAAACAGGGACACTCTCCAGCCTCCTGTTTCCTCTCCCAGTTCTTCCTTCTCCCCCCCATCCTTCTGCCCTGTGCAATCCAAATTGGACGCCATGCTGAGGACAGATAAACAGGCAACTAGTGAATCACTCTTATTAAGTTTGAACTGATTATTAAAAAAAAAAAAAATCGAAAGAGAGGGAGAGAAAATCAAAGCTGGGATTACAGGCTTAGCAAGCGTGAGTGCATATTCAGCCTACACTGTTCTCTTTGTGACTCTGTCACACCGGTAGACTGCTAAAAGAGTTATACCATTACTAACATGACAGCATTGTCCTACCCAGCCTGGATTAGAAATCCCAGTGGCTGTGTGGAGGGGAAAAGTCCCTTGGCAGTGGCAGGCACTTGGCCTCACAATGCCTTCCACTCACAGCATGCTGGCCAGGCAGGGAGAAGTATTCAATTATCAGACAGGCTCTGCCTTTTCCTAGGCCAGCTTTCTCTTATTGTCTGACTGCTTTCTCCCTGGCCAGTGATGCTCGAGAAGTTTGTCACGCAAAAGAAACTCAAGATGGTCCGGGCAATTCCTGAATCAGGCAGACTTCTCACAGCTGACTCCCTCCTCCTCCTCACGAATACACAGTCTTCTCTGAGTATGGATAGGCTGCTCAGTCCACAGGCCGTGAATATCTCCTTCACAAACACTGGACCTGCAACAACTGCCTGGAAAACTGGATMTCCCTGTTCCCTGCTGGGCTGGGAGCATCAGCCAGTTGTGATTCCTTAGCACTTCTCTGGCCTAAAATCATCCTACAGTCACAGAGCTGAGACTGATTGCTTTCATTACTTTCACTTCTCAAGGAGGACTCCACCAGTTTTTAAACACATTGAAGATGTGTGTGTTGCCCTAATGCAATTCTCAAACATCTCCTTTGTTTCAAGTAAGCCCCCTACAAATACCACTCAAAACATCATGGCAATCAGATCATCAGCCACGCTCTCATCCACTGCTCATACCCCTCGTGATGTCCCGGGGGCCTGTGATCCCTCACTGGGATAGCGCTCTTACGGTGTGTCTGTGAGCTGGCACAGGTTGACAAAAAAAAGGCAATAAATGCATCACCCTGGCCAGGATGCAGAAAGAGGAAGGGTCATTGAGTAACATGCTCTCTCATTGCCCTGGCAGCAGCCAGCATCTCTGCTGATGTGGCCACCAAAGGTTTGGGGGACCAGCTTTGGTACCACTGAGGGAAAACAAAATGCTGTGTGAATTGGCTGTGTCAGTCCCTGGATCTCCGGACAGGGAAGGAGGAGTTGGACTTGGAGTGAGAAAGGCAATGAGCTGAGAGGAGGAGAGAATTGGGTATGCAGTGCCTGGAGGGTGAGGGTCAGGACCAAGAGCAGCAGAAGGAGCTGCGTAGGACAGCTGCTCACCCAGATGGTCTCCAGTCTGCAGCCTTCGGATCTTGCCTTAGCTCCAGCCCTGTGGCTGGTGCTCGTGGCCTCATCTCCCCACATCCCTGTTCTGCAGCCAGTAAAGCCACTGGTGGGGCAGGCTCTGTACCACTGCAGGAACTGTGGCAGGGACCATTCCTCATTCACGGTACCCCAGTACTACTTCATCTGTCCCAACCCAAAGAGATGAGGGAATAAACACATTTTTTCTTTCCAGAGCTGCCCCAGGGCTAGGCTACAATATTTTATGGCCCAGTTCTTAGCCTATTTGCATTTTGTATTTTTACTTCAACTGCTGTTTGTTTCCAGGCATTTGGGATGCCTAATGATTTTCAAAGCACTGTTTATTTTAATCCCTCTAATTTATTAATACGTTGGTTGGCCTCAAAGTGCTTGGGAAAGAAGAGTAAGAGAGTTGTAACCAGTGCTTTGAATAAAGCATCAAACTGTCATATGATCACATCAAAGCAACAGCAAGCAGCTCACTTTGTTGGCTACATCATGATACAGTCTCATGGGTCCTCCACCTTGGTGTCAGGTTTCCTCATACATGTCACCCTGCAACACTACCAGGCTCACCAACTCCAAGGATGAAGTAAAAAATAGCAATGCCCAGAGGCAGCTCCCCATGAAAAGTCCACCCCTTCTCACCCTCCCACGTGTTGTGAGAATGTAACATGCCACCATGGTGCAGGTAGTGTAAACCATGCTGACATCCACGTGGATTTGCAGCCAATGTCGTAATCTTCCAACAAATCAAAGATGCACTTGGACTCCACCCTCCACTATACTCTCTTCAGCCCAGTGCTCAATGGTGAGGATACAGTTTCACGTACAGGGCAGTCCCTGAAAAAACAGTGAGCATAAACACTGCTAATCATGCAAAGGAGAGGGCTTTGAATCTCTGCTACTCAGTCCCAACAGGAAAATGTCAGATTTCCTCAGCACCAGAAAGCAACTGACAGGTCCTGAAAATCCTAGGGGCTGCCCTCAAATAACTTTTCCTGTCTCCAGGAAAGCGGTGAGTGTGCCCCATCGTGCGTTCATGAACCTGCCCTCATCTAAGGCCTGAAGACCACAGTCTTTTGCAGCTGACATCTTCATAGCATCCTTACAGCTGCAAAGCCTGTGTGCTCTCAGCGGTCCCACTGAGCTGAAGAACCCCTTTCTCCCATCTCACGCCTGCTAAGAAAGCTCACAGCAGCACAAGTTGCCTTACCCATTGCTACTGCTATGGCTCTGATAGCTGCCCTGTCAGCAATGAACATGTTAGCTATGGACCAGCACTTGCCAGGGACACACCACTCGCAGAAAGCAGAAACCTCTCTCTTCTGTAGCGGCAGGGCTTCCTGCAAGTGTACATCTTGTGCTAAAGGGCTGAGGTGATTCCACAAACAGCTCTGTGAAAGCAGCCTGAAGTTGCTGCTGGTTGTCATGATGAGTTAGTTGTGCTAGATGTCCTCCAGAAGCATGGTCCTGCCTGGGAATAGACAATGACTACTGTTTACAGGGGGTGAACACATCCTGCCTGAATGAGTTTATTACAACAGCCAGCACAGCTGTCTGGCAAGGGGGGGGGCACCTGCACCAATGTTCTCTTTGCACTGGTGGATAGACCGACAGAAACAGAGGTGCCTCAAGAAAGACGATGGTGGGATAGAAGCTCTTTCACCCAGGATGCGGGAAGGACAAAAAAGTTTTTGCAGTGCCAGTCGCAAAGTCGTTTCTGGAGTGGCTCTCTTTGCTGAGATACACAGGTTCTGTCGGTGCCAATGCAACCTACGCAGAAGTGTGCCCCAAGCTCGCTGTGTACCCATCCAAAGGCAGGCGCCTGCATGCCCAGCAGCTCAGACGCAATACATTTGCAGGACAAGTATATCCTCAGCAGTGCCAGGTCAGACACCTTCCTGGGATAAGCGGTCACAGCAATAGATTTACTCCTTTCCCCACCACAGATTAGGCCTGCACCTCCAGGGGTAGCTCCAGTTCCTGCCCAGACATCATTGCTGATCGCTCACCATGCATTGCCATGTCCCCAGTCAATATATTCATATTTTTGCTTCTAAATCCTGTGCTTTACTTTAAAAAGCCCCTCTTCTATCCTAGCTGCATCTCCCAGGTGACAAATGGGAGCCCAGGGACAAGGGCYGTCTGCCACAGTGCCCGCTTGTTCCCTGCCACTTTGCAGGGTGCCAGCCTGCCAGCAGAGCATCCCCCCTCCCTGCCTTCCCTCCCTGGCTCCCCACACCCCCACCACCTCCTGCCAGCACAAGAGGGGCCCCCTGGGGAGGCACTGAGACTGCTCACCCTCCTTCCTCTCTCCCATCTCCTCCTCCTCCTCCTGTGTGGACCCCCTGATGGCATCTACCCACTCACTGGGAGGGACATCAGAGACATTGTGCCTGCGCTGCTCCTGGTACTCAATACCAGTTACCTTGTTTAGAGGGCACTGTCAACCACTCCAGCAGCCTTCCCCTCCCACCCAGCCCCCCCAGAGCCAACAGGAAGAAAAGGGATGGCATGAATCCCAGCTCTGTGCTGTTATGTTGTGGACAGTGCATTATCTTCACCTTACAAAGCAAGGGTAACTCTTGGCATGCTGGGAGAGGTGGTGCTTGTGAGCACTCAGGTGATAAAGTCAGGTTATTACCTCCCTGCCCTGGCAAAGCACCTTGCTCTCCCTCCTGCCCATCTCCCCTAGAGCAGGGAGCTCCCTGCTTTAGCAAAGCCTGATCTCCCAGCCAGCTCTCCTAGGCTGCAGAGGAGATAAAGATCTTTGAAGCAGGATTTGAACTGAGTCCTCAGCTTGATGATGTCCCACTTAAGGAGAAAGCCAGGGTGAATTAACCCTGATCTCTGCTCTCAACACGATGCACCAACAAGTGATTAGGACTTTGGAGAGAAATAACAAAAGGGACAGCAGACAAATCGGCTCTCAGAGCCTTCCTGAGAGGAGCATAACCAGCTCATGTACTTAAGGCCAAAACCCTTCTCACTCTCCCTGTAGGTTTCTTGGTGTCTTTTCTTCTATTGCCTCTATGATCCCTCGGCAAAGAGCACAGCCTCGGCAACCCAGCCCCAGCAGGGAAGTCCAAGAAAGGCCAAACCCTCCAGGATCATGCCTTTCTTATCTAAGAGCACAGGCAAGGGCCATCTGGCCCCAGGATGCTTTCTCCAGCAGTGACAAACACTAAGGCCTTGGAAAAAGGAGCAGAACCTGGCCAACATACAGTGATGCCTCCCCAGGTTGCTCTCCCAGACAAGTTGAAGCTGGTGGATTTTGTGAGTTGGATGAAATTTATTATGAATTTACTAAACCTCACAAAATTCTTCGATAAGGATCTTGCCCAGTGTCCCCTTTAACTGCATTTTATAGTTACACTTCATAGCTACATGTCAGGTGCATTTCTGGTAGGAAGAAAGGGGACAGTAAAAGGCCCATCCATGAAGGAAGAGACTGTTTTGCAGTCCTTCCAGTGTGGTGTGTCTCTGTAGGCAGGGAGGAGGGCAGGCCTTCCTCCTCCACGCTCCTCGGTAGGAATGAACGGTAATGAACACGCTGGGAAAGGCCAGTAGCACTTGGGTGAGGCATATGGGTCTTTGCGTAAGAGCATGCCAGCCAAAATGGAGAGACCATTACTGCGTTTGCTCATGTTCGATGTGACCGTAAAACTGGCTAGTGCAAACATCCCATTGTGAATGTTCACGGGTGACGTGACTTGCAGTGGGCCCTGGGATGTGTCCCTAGCCCGTGAGCGTGAGAGCCGACCCCACAGGGTGTGTGCGTGTGTGCTGCCTGGCTGTCAGGGCGCCTGCCCACTGGGGAACTTTCCATCTAAACCAGCTGACAGCTGCTCTCCTGAGTTTCCTGGACACCAATAATGTTTTCCCTTTTCTAATCTCCCTGATGTAAATCCATTCACAACGAGTGCCTAGAGACTTTTAATTCCATCAGCATTAAACTCACTAAAACCTCTATTACCAAAAGCTTTTAGGATTTTCCCCAGAATCTGCAAGTCAGGTTCATAACATGACAGAACTCCACCTCTCTAAGGTGTCTGAGAAATTAATTTGTGCTTTCTAAATGCCAGGATCGCTGACCAGACATTCAAAGTATCCCCCTTCCCATCAGTAAGCTCCAGTTGCTGATATGACATGGCCGTTCCCAGGTGCTGAGCTGTCTTCTGAAACATCCATAACAGTGTGAGAAGAGCCCCCACCCTGTAATAGGCAAGAGCAGATCATCTGCCACAGCATAGCAGTACCAGAGGTTCACAGATGCTGTATTAAGAGTGGAAATGGTCTATTGCTGTGGTCCCTTGCTGCACTTGTAGAGCAAAGGGCTAGCAAATGCATCACAACACCAATGTTCCCCAGTACCATAACAAGTGAAAAGGTAGTGTGGTCTCATCTCAGCACTGCACACAGCCAGGTACTGTAAAAGCACAGGGATTATCCAGCTACACCTCAGTAGAGAAGGTGGCTGGATGCCGAGACAAGTTGAARGTGGTGGTGGTGGAGAGGGGAAGACAGCTGTGAGTCAGTGAGTGAGGTTTCTAAATGTTATAATACTCCAGAGATGGTGCATTTATCCTTTGGCCCTGGAGGTTCATTGGTTGCTGTAATAGAGCAGAGAGATGCAATCATCTTCTGATCCCAGAGGTCTTTTTAGGTGCTATAATAGATTAGTGGTGATCAAGCCGTCTCCAAAGCCGTGGGGTTGCTGGCACGCAGCATCTCTCAGCCCCTGCAACCCCCAGCTCCTGGATTCCAGGAGAGGTGCTGGAGATGTCGCTTCCACCCCAGAGGTTCGCAGGGGCTGTGATGATGTCAGCTTTGAAACACTGCCAAAGTTCCCTCTGGCCGTACAGGAGCTTTTAACCCCGTGGAAAGGTATGATATTGACCCCAGGTCTCTCAGCACTGGGATGCGAGCCCCGCTGCTCCCACTCTATCCACATCAGCTGCAGTGGGTGTAGCTCTGAGCTACCCACCAAGACAAATCACAGCTCTAAGAGTACAAGAGAGCTTAGAGATCCAGCAAAGAGCAGCATGCAGAGATGATCCTCAGTGTTTGTTTTCCTGGCTTAAAAACATTTCCCTGTGCAAGGAGTCACTCCACTCACACCTCGTGGGCTGCCCAGGAAGGAGACATACTTACGAGGAGTCTGAAATTTGTGTGTGCTACACACAAATAGCTAGAAATCAAACTCTGTGAACAGGCTCAGTTAGCCAAGCTGTTAATGACTTCAGCACCCTATATCATGTATTCAGTAAAAAACCCCCAAGAACAGGGACTGTGCTCCTGGCTAGGGAACACTGTAGGACAGGGAGGAGGTGTTTATAGACTCAGGTCCTCACACTGAAGAGAGGAGGAAATAATCAGCTAAGGTTTCAGAGTTTCTATAGGCTCAGGGATTTCTCTTCTCCCTTCAGCCCCAGCAGATTTTTAATTCCGGGCTCCAGCTTGGCCTGGCAAATGGAAAGGCTGCAATACCCTGTTACCCTGGCGCTGATTCCCGTATCCATAGCTCAGGCGGGAGGTGGAAGCATGGGCAATCTCCCAGGAATGTCTGGGAACTTTCCAAGTTAGGTTTCTGATCTCAGGCAATTTCAAGAGTTTAGGTGGTTTTGCATTTTGTGTGTGTGTGTGTGTGGTGTTTGGTTTTCACTGGAACTGAGTTCAAACTCAGAGGCTGAAAACCCTGCTTCTTACTATTGACTTTGACATGATTATGCCAGTTTATGTTAGGAGAGAATCTGACCCCATTCTTCCCTGAGATTGAGGATGCTCCTGAACACATGTGATGCTAGGAAGACTTGGGACATGAACAGAATTTCACTGCTCGTGTCCCAGCAGGTGTTATTAAGGTAAAAGGTGCACACTGGGGAACAACCATTCCAGATCAGAGAGATGGCCACACTGACTCTCATGAAAGACACCACCAGATTTTTTGGGGGAAAAGGTGGAAAAACCTCAAAGCAGACAGATGAGGGACAATATGCTCCTATCTTCATTTTCTTACTGGCCGCTATGAGTTGCAGGTTAATATAGGCTCTGCAGACTGAACCTGAAGGTCCAGGCTCCAAAATTGGGCTCGTCCTTAGTTAAAGCTCATTTGTGTATTGCTCTCCACAAAAATACACAAGCCCGCTATGAACCTTTCTAAATTCTTGGTCCTGACAAAATCTCATGACTTGGAGCTCCACAGTCCAACCTTGTGAACCTGAATCCCATGCATTTTAATTTCACTGTGCATTCCCTCATTCTTGTGTGATGAGGAAAGGAAGGACAGATGTACTTATAAGTCTCATAATTTTATTTCCTTCCAATATCCACTCCCAGTCCGCTGTCTGACACCGGCAACCCCTGTCTCCTCTATCTCTTCACTTGGGGGTGTTCACAGGCTTTCTATCTCACCTCAGAGTCCCTTCGATTCTCCAGCATCACTTTGGAAACAGGCTGACCCCGGTTCAGCGTGCAATTCCAAATGAGGCGGCACCGCACATGTACCGAGAGCCTTGCAGCTCTTCCAGAGTACTCTCTACCCACTGCCTCCGCAGCCAAACAGCTACTTTGCCTGCTCGAGAGCAGCACAACACRGGGCAGAGCTCTGCAAAGAGCGCCCTGACATCCACCCACACTTTCATTTGGCTGATACCCTTCATTCAGGACCTTTGGGGGTATCTAAAGAGTTGCGAGCCTGCCCTGCAACACACATTGCTTTGAACATATCAACACTGAGTTTCATTCGCCAGAGCACAGCGCTTTCATTTAACTTAGCTCTCTTTCTCCGGCATTTCTCACAGCCCTTTCTGGCCACAGCCAACCTAATAACTTTGTCTYATCTGCAAATTTTCATATGGCATATCTCTCCTCCCACCTTTCCAAGTCATTAAACAATACAGTAAATCACATGGGATTTAGAAGAGAACCTGGAGGCCACATTAACCTTTTGCCATGGTGAAACTTGACTGTTTAATCCCCTCATTCTTTCAGTCTCCTACTCAGTTTTTGATCTATGTCAATATTTTGTCTCTCACTCACTGCTTAGCTTCTTTAGTAGCTCTTGTGCAGGATCTTTCAAAAGCCTTTTGGAAGTCTAAATACATTATATCAATTGGTTCTCCTTTATCCACTGCTTTATTGACATATTCAAAGAGTTGTAGGAGATTAGCAAGATGCAGTTTTCCTCTGCCGAACCCGTGCTGGTTAGGTCCTATCAGACCACAATCTTCCAGATGTCTTCAAGCATTGCTTTTTAATTATCATTCCCATCAGTTTACCAGATACAGATGCAAAGCTTACTGATCTTTAATTCCCCGGATCATCACTGGAGCCTTTTTTTAAATATAGGTACAACATTTGGTCTTCTCCAATTCCGCAAATCAGTAGCTTTTTTTTTCACAAGAGATTGCATATTTTTGTTAGCAGCTCAATCACTTAAGCTCCTTCCAAACTCTCAGATTTAACCATCTGGACTTGCTAACTTATTGTTTGGGGAAAGGGGGGGGGGGGGGGTTTCAGTGGGTTTTTGTTTTTTTTATGATTGGCTTTGTCCCAGCACCCATTATTCTACCAGCATGGTTTCTAACAGTTCCTCATCTAAGCAGATATGAGAAAAGAATCTCACAAACACCGTTGGTAGGGACGGCTGATATAAGAAAAATCATAAGAGAATTCAGCTCCCCAGCAACATCCTAAAAATGGAGATACTGAGTCACTTTAAACACAGGAGGTGACTGGAATTGATCAGTGCGAGTTTTCTTGGATAACTTCCACCCTGTTCTGACCGACCAGGCTAGTTTTGCTCATTTGTTTGGGTCTCTTGCTGAACAGTGATTTCCATCTTGACCCCGGAAGAGTCAGGGCAGGAACGGAGCTAGCTTGATTATATACAGCCTAAGGTGCAATAAAAAGAAAGCGACCTCAGTGCTGGGGGATGCATGAACCTGGGAGGAGATGAAACCCAGCAAGGATGAAAAGAAGTAAATCAGAAGGTGAGCAGAACAATGCGGGGCTGTTAGCTCCATTGATTGCCTTTCAACTGAATCAGCCCCAAGACATGAAATGCAATGGGAAATGCTGGGGAACTCAAATAAGTAGCCCCATTATATGAGTGTTTCTCTCTTTGTGCCAGGCTGGTTCTCGGTAGCTCTCACCATGCTGGCTGGCTTTAAAAGGCCTGGGAGTTCAGATCAGGGCACAGCCTGATGGCCCTGATATGCCACTGACTTCAAGCCACATGGCCCAATGGTCCTACAACAGGGGCACAGGGAGGAAGCTCAAGATGGGTAAGAAGCACCCACAGGTTTGTGTCACAGGTACACCAAAGTGAACACATGACCGGCTGTGAGTACATGTTCACCTGCAAGCTTGTCTGCAAGCCAACACTGGCATTCCAGCTTCTGGAAACCTTCTGCAAACTGCCACACTCCCATCAAAAATGACACTCAGAACATCTGTATGAAATCTACCTACCCTATGACAGACCTGGCATACCTACCTTACCTGACAGATACGTACTCAAGTATATTTCGTAAAAGACAAAGAGAAACTTCCCTAAATCCCTCTTATCTAATTGCTGCTGTTCAGTTCTTACAGGACATGTTGACGGGGCAATTGTAGAGAAAATTCTGTCTCATGTAGCGTGTTGAATTCATTCCCTGCAGACATTGTCTACATGAGGTAATGCGGCCATAAGTATTTCTGGGGAGCAGTCTAAAGGCAAGTCTGTGGCTCCCTCTAAGACCTCACCAACATCTCTCYAGTACAGAGCAAGGCAATCCCCAGCAGTGCTGGGCAGCACGCTCACCTCCTCTGGCTCCACAGGGCCAGGACCAGGAGGACAGAGGACATGGGGAGGGGTTTCTCAGCCATGCTTCCTCCTCCATATTGGGAGCAGAGGAACATGCATAGGAGAAGACAGCTCAGAGCAGGAAAAGGGAACCTCAGGCTGGCTATTCCCTGGGTTAAGGAGGTGGATGGGAGATGTGCAGAGCTGGTCCTCCTGCCACAGCTTTTCAGACCACATCCATGCCCAGTACAAACATGGTCAGGTCGAACTCTAGCCTGTATTATTTATATAGGAGACTTACACACCACATTGTCACCACAGAGACATGCTGCTTTCTTCCTGCCTCACTCTCCACCCATCTCTTTCTTTTCTTCTTCTGCCCTTTTTCACTCAGATCTTCCCTCCTTCTTAGTGTCTCCATCCCCTTATATGCCTCGCAATTCCCTTTCCCTCTGCGACACCTTCCTCCACTGCCTGCAGGTCTCCACCTCCGAGAAATGAGGCAGGGCTCACACCTGATGAAGCACAGCAGGGATGAGATAGGGGAGAAGCGCAGGGGAGGAAGAGGTCTTCTTCATCCCCCAAGTTAGCCCAACACAACTCCCCAGCCTGTGACCTGGCCCCACACACTGGGCACAACACCGCTGCAGGTGCCTGCTTGGGCTGGGATGAAGCATCATGGACATCCGCACGGATGCTGTGCTACCACATGCAGGCCAAGCCAGGCAGGGAGGTAGCACGAATCCCATCCAGCTGCTCTTCTAACAAGGTTTTTGCTCCTCTCCCTCTCCTCATGTGCATGGGTCACACATGCATGTGCATGTTGGGGCTGTCCTCGGCCGCTCAGCAGTGCCTGTGCAGAGGGTGCAGGAGGGAGGTGACGTGACGGGGGCCGGGGATGGCTGGCTGCCGGTCATGGCCTGTACCAGGGTCCCCTTTGCTCCCCTGACACACACACAGACATGCGGCATGGCTGCTCGGGGAGGCCCAGCCAAGAAGCCTGCCCTCCACCGCTGAATCCCCACTCTGTTTCCCAAGTGACAAGCCACAAACTCCCTTTCTCTTCCCAAACAAACAGAGGCTTGAGTGAATCACTGCCTCAGCCCTGGCGCACAGCACTCCGGTCATTATGGATTCTCCTCCAGCATCCAGCCCCCCGCGAAGGTCAGCACGCAGCCATGCCAGYAGAGAGTCCGCAGGCTGCACCTCCCTTTCCCCACAGCATCCCTCTGCGCAGCCTGAAGCATTGTGCAAACGGTGAGCATGCCTTCACATCCCCCTTCCCCATCCTTCTCCTCCCCCCCAGTGTTTGTGGCTACAGCCTGCCCCACATAAAGGTAGGGGAAACTGAGGCACAGCATGGTGACCCGTGAGAGATCTTGCTGGGATTAGGATTCAGGAGTCCTTAGCAACAAGATTTTGTAGGCAGTGTCATCTCTTGGCTTCACCCCCCAAAAGCTCATCTTGTTGGGCTTTAAAGTAAAGCTGGCTTCAGACTGCAAAACCTGGTCAGCAAATGCTCCTCCTTATCACCAGAGACTTGCATACGTCCACACACAAGCATGAGGCAAACCACCCGTCACCACCTTCCTGCCCTTTTCACTCCCTCAACACCACAAGCGCCTGAGTGACAGATCTGGAAAAAGTCCCTGCAGCGTAACAGTAAGGGTTTGCGCTCGTACTCTGTCCCAAGAGAGCACCTGCCTCCGATGGGGCTGTCTCAGCTCCCGCCCATGGTGCAACCCCGTTTTCTGCCAACATGATCCTGTAAGGAATGCTAACGCCTCTCCTGGGCCCCGTGCACTGACCACAGGGCTGTGGGGTGGTCAGGGCTGGAGAGCAACATCCTCCTGCTGAGACAATGCTTCCCCCCGCTTCCTCTTTGGCACGATGCCTGCCCTACTCCCAGCTGGTGTCATCCTCTCGTCCCCGCRCACACGCTCTCCAGGGCAGCGGGCAGCGGGTGAGAGACCGCTCAAAAGCCCTTGGGGAGAGCCAGGCAGAGATGTGGCCACCAGCCAGAGGACATACTTGTCTCTCTAGGATCTGTCTGGACCTGGGGTGGTGCTAGGAGAGATGGAGCTACAGAGAGGTGGGTTTCTGCCTTGCCGTGCATCGCTTCTCAAGGCACCTGGGAGACAAGGGCTGTTGTAACTCCTGAAAGGGGAGGGCAGCTGCCTGGTGTGGGACATGGCTTGCTCCCTGCTAAGACTGTAATTCAACCCTCTTTCAAACCAGCTTGCCCGACAGGAGGGACTGAACCAGTCTGGCTGCGGCATGCAATTGCATCTGTCAAATTAGCCAGAGCACACACGAACYGGAGTGCGTGCCAGATGTGGAAGGACAAACAACACTTGAGCCAGCATCAAGCTAGAGTGGTAGACAGATAATACCCAACGCAACATAAACCTTGCCAGTACAGAGTTAAGCCAACATTGTTTTCTAAACAAATCTGAAGCAGCAGAGTGATTTCATACTGGATCAGCATTTTCTACCATGTAGCCGCAGCAGTTTTGACCCAGTACCAAGCTCCCTAGAGCTGGATTTATTGTCTTGTCCACCCTGAGCCAGTGCCAAAGCTATGTCCTGAGAGGGTTGAGGAATTTAACCAATGCCAAATGGCTTTGGAGGCTCCATCCGGGAGGAGCTTGCTTTCTGCAAACTCCCCAATAACGAAACCAAGTGCGACTGCATGGTCACGCTCCCTGCCAGGCCCCGGCCAAGAAGAAGAGTGACACATCAACAACACTACAGTCACTACGTCACCCGCAACACACACACACACACGCGCACACTGAAKGGTGTGAACCACAGGGGAAAAGATCACTTCACAGTATTGTCAGCTAGCAGCAGCATCCAGAAACGATCCCACCAGGGAACATCAGCCCTTCCCGAGGCTGCCCAAAGCTGCTCCTGCCCAGCATGGYGTGCACTGAGGGGTCACGAGGGATGGGAAGTGCTGGAGAGAGAGTGAGGAAGGGGTGTTGCTGAAAGAGAGAAAAGCAGGGCCCAGGGGTACCCCAAAAGAGGAAGAAAAACAGCTGGCAACACCAGACAGAAGTTGAAGGCAGCGGTTTGGGTGCAGGGGGAGGTGTTGGGGCGGCTGGAGAGGGGGACACYGGGGAGGGCTGACAGCAGGGTCCCACAGTGGCAGCAGGGAGATGCACTGGAAGATACACCCTCCCTGCCAGCATCACCAGGTGGGACCTGGGCAGGAGGGGAGCAACCCATCACCTCCTTCAGGGGACACCACACGAGCACCACTGCCGGGGCTGCGCTGCAGCACAGGCCCTGCCAGCCCCTTCCCCTTGGAGAAATGCAGCAGCCCCAAAATCTGACTCAGAAAACCGCAGCATCTGCCAGAGTCTGTGCAGAGCCTGAAACCACAGCCTGGCAGSTGCGAACCCCCAAACCTCCCCTCCAAAATCCGCTCCCCTAAGGATGCCCTCTGCCCACTGCCTCGCCAGCAGCTTGTTTCTTTAGGGACTTATTCTGGGKAAAGGCACCTCCAGGCACATCCATGCTCCTCGAGGGCCGGCAGCACGGCTGGGCCTGCCCAGGCGATGGGAGAAACAGCTGCTCCCCGCTCCCCTCCCATCCCCGTGCCGCAGCAGCTCCAGCAGCACAGAGACTTGGCATGGAAATAGTGCGGCTAATCTTCCTGCCTTCCCTGCAGAGGAGCTGGGGAAAGGGGCACCAAGGGCAGCCCCAGGCGACGGGAGGCCCTTTCAGGTGCTCCCAAGAGCTTTGCTCCCCAAAATGGGTCAGGCTCGGCACAGGGCCCCTTTGCTGCCTGTGCAGGGCACACGGTGTTCCCAGCTTATGAAACACACTGTCTCCGGCAGGGAAACATCCCTTCCAGCTGGGCAGGAGCACCAGGGGACAGCAGATAAGCAGTGACAAAGAGAATGCCCATCACCCCAAAAGCTGTGCCAGGCTGGGCTGGGTATTCAGAGGAGGTACCTGGCTAGGAAATGGAGGCCAGCGCCCTCCATGGGGAATCGGGATACCCAAAATATCTGTGAGATGAGGAGGGAGGGGCAAACCGCCCCTGCATGCCCCACTCCTGGTAGTGTGATGCCCACTCCTGCTCTGCTGCARGCTGCATCCCGGAGGGGACCCAGGCCAGAGCCGTGGAGCCCAGCCGTGCTGCTGGCCAAACCAGCCTGCTGCTCCACTGCAGCAGCATCAGCCCGGCTGCCCCTTCTCCCGAGAAACAGGGGAGGGGGAGGAAAACACCGTAGGGAGAAGAGCAGCCAGGTGTGTGCCAAGGGAAGGATGGGAAAGGAGGGGAACGCACTTGGGACTGCGTGCAGGCGACCCGCAGCGCTTCCCCCTGCTGCTCTGCAAACAACCCCTCCCTGCACACRCATGCAGAGCTGCAAGGAAAGGGGGTCGGAGGGGAGGGAGCAGCTCTCCATTAAGGGGCGGGGGGGCTGATGAAAGCCTAGATTTTGTTCACAGCGTAGCAGAAACCTTTGCCTTTCCCCTCCCTCGCACCTCTGGGGAGCAAGCAACGAGAGGGAGGGAGGGATGGAGAGAGGCACGCAGACATAGGGGCCGAGGTTGGCTTACCTCGCGGTGCCTGTGCTGGGGGTGTCCGGGTGTGTGGGAGGTAAATCCAGGGCTCTGCTCTCCTCGGCAAGTGCTGGGAAAGGCCTCTCTTCAGTCACATCAAGGAGTGGCCTGTGAGTAGGTGCTCCAGCTCACCGCTCGATCGAAGCTGCCATGGATTCATTGCGAACGACTTCGCCTTCTGTGAGGAGAGGAGGAAAGGGGAGGGAAAAAAAAAAAAAAGGAAAAAAAACCACCAGCTTAAGACTTGGAGGGTAGATTCACTTCTTTCTTAGGTTTCCAATGGCAACTGAATATACCACAGATGAAGATCCAGGGGGTGTCTGTGTGTGTGCGCGTGTGAATGTGTGTGTGTGTGGGAGGGACRGAGATGCACAGCTGCTGAGTCCACAGGCAGTGTGGGGTGTGAGCTAGTCAGGGCATATTGGTGATTATGGGAACAGACAACTGGACACGGGCAGCAGAGCAGACAGACAGACGGATGGAAAGAGATTTAAAGGATGGAAAGAGGATGGCCTGTATCCTAAGAGCCTAGCTGTCCCRCTGCACACAAAAAGGAGAGAGGACCTGGCCCAGTGCAGGGCAAGGTGCCGATGGAGCCGCGCCGGGAGGAGGTGAAGTGTGCCTACACACGCGGCCACACGCACGCAGACACRCCACCTCCCAGCCCTGCTCACATCTCCCGGGCACGCCCCCCTGCAAGCACACTGTTCACACTCAGACTGCTGTACACGCACACACACACACACTCACCRGCCTTTTCATACCCCCACTCACCACCTTGCATACAGCCCCTAAAAATTCAGAGTCCCTCCAAAGGGTGAGGTGCTTCTCTTCTTCACATACATCCTGCACCTACAAGGTTGCACAGCTGTATTAACACGCATACGTGATATTTCAGACAACCATCACACAACCACATCAACTCCACCCAGCCTGTTCCACCACTCATGAGTATAGAGCAAAAACATTTATATACAGCACAGCGAATACTGACCACTACACAAATGCATGCTGAATATCTGAACATATCTACCACACACAAACTCCTGACCACTTATACGTAACTCTCACTGCACAAATGCACATCATTTAACAAGCCCACCTCCATATCAAAGACCAGAAAAACTGCCATGTACACACAGACACACAAACATTTATATCAGTGCAAACAGCACACCAGCATATCACAATGCACACATCTATAAGAAAACAAAAGCACATAAAACATCCTCACGTGCTTAGGAACATAAGTCAAGCAAGTACCGCTGGCTGCATATCACACACAAATATACTATGCTTACAAATTGCCTGCAGCATACAAACTGATCGCATCAGATACTGTAACCTACCTAACTCAGCCCACACAGTGGCATACCATCCTTCTGGATCCTAAACGCTAGCCCCAGCATCATCAAACACCAGCCATATTCTGTCACATGGAAAACACAAATACTCATCAACATCCAACACAGGCAGACAAACACAAACCTCACATGAAACGCAGACAGCCAGCATCACTCACCCAAAGAAGTGACATTCTTGAAAGTTATGAAGCTGGAACTCACTTTGGAGACAGCTGTATTATTCTGTGCACCGGCATGGGCGCACGTGCACACACACATATACCACTGCCACACCAACTCTACCTAAACTGCCTCCATCTCTGAGATCTTCCCTTTTTTTGCACTTTCTCTAGTTCTGCCCATTCTACCATCTCCCAGCAAAGCCCAGGTATCTGTCCACTGACATGCATTGCAGCTCCTGGGGGCAAAATCTCTGGAGCAGAAAGCCTGTAAAAGCATCCACACTCATCCCTTCTCCTTTCCTCCTTTCTTCTGGTGTTAGATGTGCATAATTTGCATGCAAAGAAGAGCGCAAGGTCCCACCAGCCCCGAGTGCTCTGAAATTGGCTGATAGTGGCGTCAGGGGATGTGACTGCAAAACCTAAGCATGGTGAAGAAGTACATAAACCCTTATGGGAAGCAGAGATTTGGCCAGGAATGCACCAGCTTCCCCCATGCCCCAAGAGAGACGAGGAGATGCACGAGGTGGGTAAGAAGGGGCGAGGGAAGGAGGGGACATTGGCCCGGCACCAGGGATGGTGCAGCGAGCACTCTGCCAGGCTTGTTTAACAAGCTCGGTAGTGTCACAGCGTGATCCTGCAAGCGGATGGCGGGGAGCGATCAGGGTTCAGCATCAGGGCAAGCGCGTGTACCTGTGTGCCCCTGGGAAACGGGAGAGGCACAGGAAAGCATGGGGTTTTGGCAGGGGAAAAGCAGCTGGGTGCAGGTGCAACTGCAGGCACGTGGTGAGGGGGTCCATGGCTGTGTTGGGATCACTGGAGCAGTGGGTAGTGGCACAGGTACAAAATGAAAAGCCCGTACACATGAAGGGGTTGGCATAGGGGTGGCTTGGACACAGGAAACGCAGGGGTCGCCATCAGGTCTAGCCTCAGCCAGACTCACAGGCCTTCCCAGCCCTTCTCTGGACAACTCCTGAGCAAGTGGATTATCCCTGACTCCTAGAGAAGTCAGGAAAAAAGGAAGGAGTCCCACAAGCTCTTGTCCTGTGCTGTTGGACAGGCATGGGCTCTGAGCACGTACAGACACACCTCAATGTAAGTCAATGAAGCGTACATTGCAATAGCCTCTTCCAGGAACTCCCCGCCCTCCCACACATTGCGTGCCCCAGCACCCTGCTCCACAGCTCTTCACCAAACACCCCCCAGCCCCCTTCCCAGCCATGCAAGTACACCTTCCCCACTGTTACTCAGGCATGCAAACTCTCCGCTCCCCAAAGCCACCTACTTCGCACCTTCCCCCAGAGCGCTCCCACCTTCCCACGCCCGCAMCACACGCACGTTCACGCGGCAGCACAAGAGGAGCCAGAAAAAACGTGGGGAAGCCACCACCACCACCTCAACCCCTCCAAACCACCCCCTCTTCCCCTCTACCTCCACCACCGCCACCACTCACTTTTCAGAAGTGTTTTGAAGGAGTAAAAATTTCTTCTCTCTCAGCTAAACTTGGCCTATGCACCCAGGCAATTTCAGCTTGCTGGGAGTGTCTGTTCCTCAGCACCATGCTCAATTGTACCTGCAAGCCTCTTCCCACAAACATCCATTGTGCATTACAGGAGATTAATAATGCAGGCTGAAAAGGGACAAGGGGGAGAGCCTTTTGGGCCTCAGCAAGGCACGTGTACAGAGCAGAGTGGATATGGGAGTTGCCCCATTTGGTCAAAGCTAACAGATGCTGCTGAACCTGGAAAAGCCACCATGGCCTGAAGTGCAACTTGGGTTAAAGTACGGTCATGAGGGCAATTTAAAGAGGTTTTTGGACTCGGGATTTCTAATACGTGCTGAGAGGTAACACAGAGGTTTCATGTGTGGGTAGGCAAGGAGGATCTTCATCTCCGAGATACTTAGCACTGAGCTAAGCAGCTGAAGAGAGCCACTAGTGGAAAAGGGAGCCATCATCCTAAACTGACCTCCAAACCATCTGCTCCTGTGCTTCAGGGGCATGGAAGAAGCACCAGGACTGGCTAAACAAAGGACAAGGGAGAATGAAAGCAAGGCAAACAGGAGCCAAGGAGTATGCGTATGTGTGTTTGCACATGTACGTCTGTGCGGTGTTCATCTTGTTCATCTCAAAGGGATGTGTTTGCCTCACCTTCACATGCCTGTTTTGTGCTGGCAAGCAAGGAGACCTGGAAGACACAAACACACGTGTGTCTGTCAGTGTTGCCATGAGTGAGTCCATCTGCGTGGGATAATGCCGAAAGGGGACAACATGGACAATGTGGTGTGATGTGTGCACGTGGGTGTGCAGGAATGTGTGGCCTCTGGTGAGCATCCRTGTGTTGGTGTTGTGCATGTGCCTGCTGTGGGCAGTGGACTCCAGGTACCTATGTATGGAATGTGTATGTGTACGTGTGTGCATCCAAGTGCTGTACTATAGGGTGAACAGTGCGTATGTGTGTGAATCTGTTCTTTGCCCAAAACATCAGTGCATTTGTGAGGTGTCACAGGGAGCGATGTGTCCTCTGTGGGTTGTCCTGTGTGTGTGTGGCAGCATTTACGCCTCTGTGCGACACCAGTGTGTTACTGCACACCTGCAGAGCGAGCATCCTTGTGAAAGCAATGCTATGAGTACAGCACAAAAGTATGGTAAGTGTGCACATGCTGCATGCACCCCTGGGTGCGTACAGGTTTGCAGGGATGGGAACCCTCTCTGGGTGGAACAGTCTGTCTGGCTCCTGCACTGCCTCTCCTCCTGGTCTCTGCTTTTCCTTTCTCGCCTTCCTTCAGTTCCCCTCGCTCACTGGCAGCAGCGTACTCTGCCCTGGGAACCAACTCCCACAAACCAACACACAGCAAGGGAACTCCTTTCCTTGCAGTTCCCTGGTATCTTCCCGTACCAAGAGCCAGATAGTGAAGAAAAACCTTGCTGGGCAACCTGAACTGGACCTATTCCCTTTCCATGTCCTTGTCACCCATTTCCAACCCCCAGGAACTGCATCACAAACCCACAAACTTTCACCCAAACCCACAAAGTTTCACCCAAACCCACAAACTTGCACCCCCAAATCCCAAGCACCACAAACCAGACTCATGGCTCACATCCAAGCCATGGGCCATCTAAAGCTGACACAGCTCAGGTAAGGCAGCTTAAGGTAACAGAGTTAGGACTGACAGCGGTCCCTATAGCCGGGAATATAGAGAGGCTCCTGCAGCTACAGTGATACCTGTTTGACTTTCAATTCCCCAGCCAGAATCACCCACAGCTGGGTTTGGTATAAGAAACCTTCCACACAAATTGCAGTTAGCACAGCTTAAAGTCACACCTCTGGAGCCAAAGCAACATATCTTAGCCGCTCTGTCATTGCTCCCACATCAGAAGGCTAAACCTTCAGCCAGACCCCACGTGTACTGAGTAACCTCCAGGCTAGGATCCAAAGCATGGAGCCTGCCCACTCGGAGCACCTCCTGGGGCAGTGGGACTTGAGCAAGAAGAAAACCCCAAAGCCATTTCTTTATTCCTTTAACCAGTTCTGCAGATCACTACCTTCCTCCCAAACACCCTACCCTGAGCTCTACGTGTTTGTTCTGGGGCTGATCTAAATTACCCAACTCCCCAAATTGAAATGCAAACAACTGGCCTCCATTTCAGGCCTTGCTTTTGCCCTATATCCCAGTCCGCACCTATTCCCTCTGGAGGACAAAACTAGCACACAGGAGCCAGATGTGAAAATATGCACGCCTTCCCTGGAAGGCTTCATGCGCTCCCAGCAAGACCCAGTTTCATCCAGGCCCAGGATCTCACAGTTTTGCCTTGAAAATGAAGCCTAACACTTAAGCTTCATCTCTTTTGCCTTGACTGCAGTCCCGAATCTGTGATATTCCCAAACATCACCCAACCGTATACACTGAAAGCTTAGCCTCTAAGCTCAATTTTGTCCCCTTTAATTTGTCCCCAGGTTTCTTCTGAACAGAGACCCAGCCTTTTACCTTGTTGCTCACCAGCAAGGCAATGTACTCTTTACACATAAGAGTGCTCAGTGCCAGATCCCTTCCCCGATGTTTTCCCCACACCGTACAACAAGACAGGCTGGGAAAGTCCATCTCTCTGATCCACCAGGTAGTGGCAGCCACAATCCACAGTGCAGGTCTCTGGGAGCCAGGCCAGGATCTTCCCAGGTTTTTTTCCCCAGAGAGGAGCCCTGCTCATGGCTAACGTAGTTCAGGTGACCTTTTCACTGCTGGCAATCACGACAGGGAAAAACAGCACTTTGTGTTAATATTTAAACGCCCACTACAAAAAGCACGGGGCCAGCCTCAGCGCTTATTTGGGGCTCCCCCTCTGCAGCACCACCAGCATCACTACTCCACTTGCCCCAACTCTTCCCTCACCTCAGGGTCTCTCCCCTCAGCCCTGCACTCTTCTCTCCCCTCCTCGGCTTCATGAGCAGCTCCTGCCAATGCCTTTCCCATGTCCTGCCTGTCCTCGCCAGCTTTCCCGGCTCTGCTGGGAATGCAGAGAGCAAGCCCCTGATTACCATTTAAGCTGGATTCTCATTAGGCAGAAATGCCCCTCCAGGAGATCCATTAACAGTCCATAAGGTTAACTTAATCCAGCCAGTCTTGTGTGGTCTCTGCCCAAATTCCCTATTACATTAACAATCTTGAGCCTTAATTAGCGTGTGAGGCAGAGGTGGCATTATTAATGGAGATAATACGGAGCATTAAGAATAAACAGGCCAGGCTGTCTCTCCCCCACCATGCATGCAAATCCTCTTCTGTGCGGAAATGGTGTGAGCTTCCCCCATGGGCAGCACACACTCAGGGGCTGGGGTGCCCCAGACCAAAAACAAGCCCTGGGACATGCAGCCAGGCTGGTGCAGGAGGACAGTAGGGAGGAAACGGGATCCCAGAGACACCCTTCATCTGCTTGGGAGAAGAAGGGCTGCTAATGAGAGGACAACGGTGTGGCAAGTCCTGTGAGGGAAATCCTTGCACTGGGGAGGAGCAGCCATGTCCCTGGCTAATCCAGCCATCCCATCTTTCTGGGAGGCTTGGAAAAGCAAGGCCAAGGTTGTGTGATTCTCCATTCCCTTAAATGCTCGATTCACGCTGCCGTATGTGTGCACATAGGATAACACGATGGCCATATGCCCTTGAACACGATGTGCAAGGAGGGCTGTCTGCCTTATGGGGAACGGGCTGTAGTAGCTGGTTGCAGCCAGGGAAGATGCTCCTCGTGAGCCTCCTTTCTGACCACAGAGCCCCAGTATGCTGCGAACACAGTACAGGAGAGAGGGGGTTCAGGTGAAGGAGGGAAGCAGTCACTGGCGGGATCAGAGAGAACAAATGGACTGGGGCTCTTGCTCGGCAGAGATTCACTGTGCGGTGGGGAAGGGACGGCCCCCTCTTGGGACAGGCTGGTGGCTGGGCGTACAAGTGGCCGGTCAAATCAGCTTCATCATCACAAGTGAACGGGCAGCCTGGTGCAGACCCTCTCCCACCTCAGGCGGAGCCGACCATTCCCCGGGGAGGAGGGGAGAACTGGTCCTGCCAGCAGCAGCGAGGCGCTGGGGGAGCAAGGGCCACAAACTGGTCGGGGCTGCACAGTGTGCCAGCCAGGCTGTGCGAGGAGACATCACATCTGGCCTGCTGCCCTTCTGTCATCCCACAAGCCTGACACTTTCTTCTAAAACATGCACTTGCAAAAGCATAAGACAAACCAGGGGAGGAGGGAAGCAGAAGAAGCCAAGCCAAGGAAGCAAAGTCGAATGACAGCACCTCTGGACTGCTAATTCACACCTCCAGCAGCACCCAGCAGGCTGGGGAGGGAATAGGAAGCTTGCCACAGGGACCGGCGGCCGCAGGGAATGGCATCCTGGTTTGTTCCTGAGGCCTGACCCACACTATTCCAGCTGTACATAGCTCCGTTGTGATCCGTGTGTCCCTCTAGGCTTTGCAGAGAGGCTTGCGCTGGGGGCAATGATCCCAGAAGCACAGAGCGATATCCTCTTGGCCCTAAAGCACCCGGCCAGTGCTAAGTAGCCTTGCTTAGCAAAGAGCGGTGCTGCAGGCTGAGACTGCTCTCTCCCAGGACTGCCTCAGGACTGTGCTCAGCATCAGCCCAGCTGCCTTCACATGCCCAGAGGTGCAGTGGGCAGCAGGCAATGATGGAGGCCCTGAGCGGAGCCCAGCTCTCCCACTTTCCAGTGCAGCAAGCTCCCACTCCCCCAGGCCCACCAGCCAGCCCCTGCCAAATCCATTTGTCCAATCTTGCGCTTTCTACTAATCCTGTTGAGCCATCCTTTAAGTTGCTCTGAGGCAGAGATAGAAAATACAACTGATGCCTTAAGAAGCTTCCCCTGACCTTGCTCAATTCAAGATAAAGGGCTGTGATTTAAAAAATTACAGTAGGGGTTTGTCACTGATCCATCTCATGGATTAAAGGAAAACAAACAGAGACACAGGATGCAGCCCATGTTAGGTGAGCAGACAGGGAAGGGAAGAAAGGTTACAACCAGCATGGGGGAAGAGACAGAAGAAAGGAAAGGACAGAAAGTGAGAGGGGAGGCAGAAAAAATACCTTCTCCCTCACCATCTCCACACTTGACTACTGGCAGAAAAGCTTTATACACACATGGTGTGATACAACATCTCCCACCACTTTCCTTGGTCTGTAAGGAAGAGCGAGGCAGCTGCACTGTCCCGTGGTGTGACCAGGCTGGGATCAGGCTGCTGGGACTGGAGAAGAGCTCCTTGCCCCATGAGAGGCACCCAGTGGAGAGCAGAGACTGAAATCTCGAGGCATAAATGGCTGCTACAGAGATCTCGCCACCACTGTCTCTCCTTCTGATGCTGTTCAGGCCTTTCTGCCTTCACCCCTTGCCCCTTCCTTCACACCAAACCTCTCCCCTCATCTCCTCCCCCTGCTGACAGTACTGTCCCTCACTCTCCCTGCTGCCTGTCCTGGCCCAGGTCACATTTGACAGCATCTAAGCAGACTTTCCACCACTCACGTCAGTCCCCTACAGCCCTTAATTCAAAGGTTACTCAGAACAGTTTTCCTCTGTAGGAAATGTCATAAGGGCTACTGAGGGCACCTTCTTCTTTCCCTGTACCCTCCAATACCGCAAGGTTGTTGCACCTGACCAGGGCCTTTTTCTTCCTGGCATAAGCCTGTTTCCTCCCTCTGAACCTATTCTGTTTGAAGACCACTCACAAGATGGCTGATGTTCCATTTTCATTCATCTTTTCTCCATCACCTGGCTGAGGGTCTCAGCTAGCCAGGAAGTAGGAGAAAATCTTAATTTCAGCAAGGGCTTTGTTGCTAAATCTCTCAATCTGCCGTAGAAGAGCCTAGTCCTGACCTGGGAGCTGACTCTTGGGTGTCTCTTTCAAGTGGGTCAAGATGTCCCTGTGCTGTGCTTAGGCCTGAGAGCCTCCTCATAGGCAGTCCATGTCCTCTTACCTTCTCCTCCCACTCTCCTCCACTGCCCATCACACCAGCAGAATATCCAAGCCATATTTTCCCAAGACCCTCGTGTCTACAGACTGTCCACCATCAATCTGCTTATCTGAACATCCTTCAGTCAAAGCCCCAATCAGATCTCCACCACCTCTGGCCTTTCAAATCCCTCACTCACTCTGTATTGACCAGTCCCAACTCCTGGCTGTGGTGACCACCACCGCCCACACTCAGAGAAGCTGTCCCCACATCCCGAGGTCCACGTCAAAATTCCCCTTCCTATTTTTCAAGCCTCCTAGGATCCTGCCCAGTCTTGCCTTGATGAAACTTCTGCTGGTTTCAGAGGTTTTGCCCAGCTTCTTCACCTCCTCCTACACCATGGCACTGCAGCTGACACAAAAGTCTTCACCTGTGTGGGACCTGGCACAGCTCATCTCTACGATGTCACTTCCCACCTAGCAATGCCCCATGTCCTTCCATTACTACAAAGCTGCACTGCTGGAGCCAAGAAAGAGGCAGCTGATAGATGCAGAAAGTTGAAAGGTGAAGGGCTACTGGAAAAGAGACAATAGAGACCATAAAATGAGACAGGTATATAAAATCACGGATGACACAGGAAGGGTAGAGGGGACAGGTGTTAACTGTCTCTTCCCACCCAAGAATCAAAGCTCAGGAAATTAAACCAGAAGGTAACAGGTTCAAGACAAACGACAGAGGTCTTGCATTGCACACTGCATGTTTAGGCTGCAGAACTTCCTACCGTGAGATTTTGTGGATGCTAAAACTTTACCTGACTTCAAAAATTGGCTGGACAAATTCAGGGAAGAAACAAATCCATAGAGACTATGAAGTGTACAACAGACCTTCTAGCACAAGGTCCCTCAGCAACACATCACTGGAGGCTAAAAGAGTGTTCAGAGGAAGTGCTCCTACGCAGTTGTCCTGTCTTTATGCTCTTCCCTCTTTCAGCCACTGTTGGAGATACTGGACTGGAAAGATCTCAGACCTGKCTCAGTAGGGTCCTTCTTATATTCCTATGGCTTTCCATAGCCAGGCTGACTTAGAAGTCATGGGCAAATAGTAGCTATGAGTAACTATTATTTTGGTGCATTAGATCGTATTGGAGATAGATGGACAAGGGAGAAAACAACAGAGCCCATTCCAAGAAGGATTTTTTTTCCCTCTGCCCTAAAGCTGGAAGGAGGTCTGAGGTCATTTAAACAAGTCATCCCAGTACAGATCCTTGCTGGTAATAACATCTGTGCTTGAGTGCTAGCCCCCTCAATGCCTTGTTCCAGACTTTTTAAGACCAAATCCCCTTTCCTGTTGATAAACACAGAGCCCTTTCAGCAGACCATCTGTAACAGGGCCAACCCCCTTGAATTCCCTTCCATTTCCCTGACCTGTCTGTCACACTATTCACAGCAGCCTCTCCACACTAATCCTTTTATTATGACCTGACTCAATTTTCCTGGCCTGTGACTGCAACGGGGAAAAAAAGGAGGGGTGTTAATCCTTCTGACCTTGTTGTCCCAATTCTGGACCATCTGTGACTAGGAATTCAGAGGAGGGAAGTCTGATCCTCCTGACCCCACTGTCCCCATGCCAAGCCATCTTTGTCTGGAAAGAGGGAACCGCTCGCTTTGGTAGGTTCAGCCTGTACCCTCCTAGAAAGTTGTTGTGGCAGAGCCCCTTTTCATCTACAGGCACTTCCTACAGGATTGCTTCCTAGACTACCTCTCCAGCCAGAGAGGACAGAGAGATGGAGAGAATAATGTCCTCCACCTCCATCAGACTCCGTTTACTCATTCCTCCTGTACCACCTCTCTGCTCCCTCAACAACAGTGTCTGCAGGTTCTCCCCAGCTGTGAGACAGGGAATCAATAAAAGGTGAAAGACAATCAAACATTTCCCAAAATTTTCCTGGCAATGCTGCATATGAAGAAGAGGCCTTGCAGATCACTCCACCTCCACTACTGGCCAAGTCTAGCTTGTTCCCTCCACCCCTTCTCACCACCATGTGTTTCCTTGCTGCCAGCAGTTGCRTCTCCATAAACCTGCCAGGCTATTTCATGGTCAGTCTGAGCACTCACACCAGGAAGCTTGCATGTATCCTCAGAGGCAGCCAAATATTCTCCTCTTCGCTCAGCCTCATTCCATACCTCTGACTTTGCCCATCTTTTGCCACCTTAAATAATCTCATCCTTTCCTTGGTGTTTACAGTCCTCAAACACTTGTAAACTGTTATCGTATCATCATTTAGCCAAGCTCTACATATTTAGTTCTTTTAATCTCTCCTCATAAATAAGTCCCGCCAGCCCTTTCACCATTTTTGTTGCTCTTCTCTGAATTCCCTCCAATTTATCACCCTCCTTCAGTTAGCGTAGCACCCAGGTTTGATTGCCAGGTTTTCCAGACTGGTCTCACTAAAGCCTTGGAAATAACATGAATCGGGCCTCCGTTGTGCTTCAAGGCTTCATGTTTCTGGATGTACTTGAGTACACAGATGTCAGGAAAGCTAACTCACTTCATACATGTGGCACCAGGTAATACAACTCAACTATCTTTTAAAGCACAGGACCTCTCCCCAGGGAGAGAAGCAGATTCATGAGAGGTGGGGAGAGGAAGATACATGGCCAGGTAGGATGGATGTCCTCCAGCTGAACATGGCACACAACTACAAACACTTACATACTTACACACCTCAAGAAGAGACATCAAGTCCAAGAGATGGAAAAAGTGCATATATACACACATACACATGTGCTCACTCCACAAATAAACCCACATACAATTACCTGCATCACACACAGGCACATACACAAATGCACACAGGAACACATATACATGGATAATACAGGCGAAGCTGAGGAGGGAATGAAAGTGCACACAGACTTTGTGCACTCACAGATGTAACCTGTGCATACAAGAAGGCAGGACAGACAAAGCCTAGCAGAAAATGGTTCTCTCCCTGTTCACAAACATATATGTTCTCATGYATAAACCAATGTTCCCAGAGGAAGGATAGCTCATGGACTCCTTATAGTAACCTAAAAATACACAGGCAACTCTGACCCATCTGGTCTACAGATTGAGTGCATAAGCCATGGAAAGAATGAATACAAACATATGACACCTTGCCTTAAGGCAACTGGTAGCCCGTACACCATCCTGAGACACAGTCTGCACATCTATGGCGCCTTCCGTGGTGATTAGCTTATCACCCAAGCCACTCAGAAGTGAGGTGAGTGCTGAGGAGTATAGAGGGGAAAGAAGGGACTTCCCAGGCCAGTTGTGGCAGAGCTAGGGATCCCTCCTGCTACTTTGTGACCACCTCCCCAAGTCATGTTACTGGTGATCCTTCCTCACAACAGTATTTGCTCCATCTCTCTGCTATCAGACTATCTGACACCCACAGGAGTCAAAAGCACCCACAGTTTCTTGCAAACAGTCCTTCCCCTACAGCTTACCAAAACCAGACGGGTGTTAACCTTGTGTGTGGGTGTCTCTGTGGTAGGGAAGAACATGGGTTCTTGGCCCCCAGACACATCTTCTTACCTCTGTGAAATTCATGTTGCACCATCATCTCCCCAAAGCATCACCTGGAATAAAATTCTATGCTAAAGGGCTGAAAAGCTGGAGATGCACTCCCTGGGGTGACTGCAGATGGGAAGGAACAGCCCCAGCACATCAGCTGGGAGGATGGATGGGCTTCACCTTCAACAGCAGCACAGATTCTCCTATGGGCTTTTGATACCGTGTCTACCTCCATGGCATCTGGTGCTATGCTACAAGACACCAGGTAGCCACTGTGTCTACCCAAACCAGGGCTGCCTGGGAACCTTAAAGACTCCCTGCAAGAGGTAACATCTAGGGACCAAACCCATCAAGTCATTCACCTCAACCTGGCTCCTAATAGCTTGTTTCCCACCCCTTATAATGCCGTGGAAAGAGTGACAACTGCCCTTCCCTCCTTCTGTACCTCAGCTGGTCAGCTGGAACTGGGTTTCCTCTTGGCTTATGAGTGTTGAGCAAATGAGGTCATTTCTCCTCAGTGACAGAAAATTATTTGGTCAGTCCTGTCCGTGAGGAAAATGGTTCATCTCAGGCAATGGCTATGTACCCCTGAGCTCCCAGGAGATCCAAAGAACTGCTATAATCCCTTAAAGAGGAGGTCAGGGAACTGCAAAGCAAGCCACAAAACTAACAACTTTGGGGAGCACAGGAAAGCCAGGACACAAATGCAGCTCTGCTAAAGTGAAGCTGTAACTGCTGCCAGACCATCTCGCCACTGAAGCAAATACAACAGCAGTCCCACAGTCATTGTCACCTCCAAAGTGCCAAACTTGACTCATCTGGGGCTTTAAATACAGCCTTCATCTGGTTCACAGCTGCAGGAAACCCATCCTGACCCAGCAGAGAGAAAGGGCTGGAGGTGGGTCACAGCCCTTTGGTCTGCTCCCTGAGCTTTGCACTCTCCCCTTCCAGCCCAAAAAGAGGACTTACCCCCTCCAGCGAGGGAGGTGGCTCCCGTGCATTCAGCCTGCCTCCCTTCAGTGGCTCAACTCCATGTCCTCGTTCACCCCTCTTCCCACACAGAAAGGCATCGGGGGACACTGAGCTCTGCCCCTGCAGAACCCCGAGGAGAGCTCAAGCACCCACTGTAACTCAGCATCAGGACCAGCCTGGATAACCCCCACCAGCAGAACCTGCAGTGCTACCAGGGAAGCTCCAGCTTTCCCCATATCTGCTGGCAGCCTGGGATCCCTCACTGTCCCGGAAAGCTCTGCTCCTCCATGGAGGAGAAAAGCAAAAGCTCCTCTGTTCCCAGAAAAGGGGATATTTTCCTGGAGCACATATGTTCTGCACCTAAGCTGCTCCTGTCCTACTCCGGTGCCCGGGCATGGGTGAGGGCTGCAAGTGTGTTTTGGGGGACATCACATCCCTTTCCCAGAGCAGGGCACCTCTCATCATCTCACAAGACTGTGAGGACAGAGATGTTCCCTGCATGTCCTTTGCCCTCCCTCACACTAATAAAGAAACAGCTTAGCCCAGGCCCACACTTACAGGGGACCAAGGGAAAAAACACAATATTTGGGATGAGGGAGAGAGCAGCCAGGTCTCCCTCTCTCAGCAAATGTGCTGATATTTTCTGACACAGCTGCTGACAGCACTGGGAGGTTTCAACAGGCCCTGATGTGACCACTACCTTTTTTCCCAGGTGAGCAGTGCTCTCCACCACTCTTCAACAGGGTCAGATGAGGCAGCTGCACTCTGCCTGGAGCTGCATCTGGTTTTTGACATGACCCAGGTAGGAACAAACATCACAGAYGTCATCACACCTATGCTTCCCTCCCTCCTGCCTTCCCTCTCTGCCTGTGATTTTTACCTTTCCGATTTTAACTGCAAGCTGTCCCCCAGCAAAAACTACACCTCTGTATGCCCCCCTTTTCCAAACGCCCTCTCTACCCTCCAAGCTGCTTCTGCTCCACAGCTTAGCCTTGCACCGGCACAGCGGATCAGACAGCATATTCCCAAATACCCACTTTGCCTGGAGCTGGGTGAAGAGAGGGAAAGGCCACGCATCCACAGTTCTTCCCTTGGTGTCGTAGTTTTTGATGGGGGAAGAGCAGTGAAGGCAGCTTACTTCATACCGACAAATCTGCATGCTTGTGGGTTGGATGCCCTGAAAGCCAACCACCTCCCAAAGGAAAATAACGGGGTGAGGAGGGTGGCAGGTGGGGAAGGGGCTGGGGCGGGGAAGGTTTCTAGGCAGGGGAAATCAGTGGGATTAAAGTGCCTGTTTCTCACCCCCGGCACCGCATCGGCACCCCTCCACTCCCTGCAGCTTCCTCGCTGCTGCTGGTACGGTCTGCACAGAGGGGGGAGGCGGGAGGGGGGACTGTATTTAAATATATTAATAATGCATGCTCCATGCAAATGAAGCTTCCTTTGAATATTATATTAGCGATGCTGTCAGGCTGTGCTTCCCGGGACCCAGGAGTGACTGTATGTGTGGGGATCGGGGAGGGGGGGATGCAGGTCACCAGAAATCCCCTCACACCCCTGCACAGCCCCCTTTTTCCCCCTCGCCCCCAGCTCCCCCACATCACATACACTCTGGCTCCCTCCCACCTCCCGGTACATGACAAATTCCTTGGCTCGCAGCATGCAATGCAGCCAGGCTCCCCAGTCCCCTAGGCCCCTTCCAGGGACATGGACCCCCCTCTCCTCCCCACTTCCTACATAATCTTTACCCCTGCCTCCAATCTCAGCAATCCTCTCCCTGCTCCATAGCTTCATTTATAGCTCCCTACCTCCAGGGTGGGGAGAAGGGTTGTGCTCTCCAGCCTTTAGGGGAGAAGGAGGGGGAGCAGCTCCTAAGTCTGGCCTGCACATGTGCACCCACTTTGTGCGCACACACCGGCCCCCAGCAGCAGATGCTTGTGTGAGCCCAGAGCGGGTGCCAATGGACCGCGGGCTGTGCATGGCTGCAAGATGCACACACCCGCAGCGCACGAGCGATGCTCTCCTCCCCATCGCAGACACCTCCTTCCCTGGGTGCTTGCAAGGATGTTTGCAAGCATATTGTTTGTGCACAGCCACCCCTGCCTCTGCACACATGCATACATGCAATACACACACGTGTGCTCGCATGCATGCACGCAGAGGTAGGGGGGAGTCACACCAGCACACACGCGAGAGGGCATTACGCACAGCAGCTCCMGAATATGCTGCCTGCTGCAGCATTAGCAGATATATGCTGCCTTTCCCCAGCCAGATCCAAGCTCTGGAATGGGAACAGCAGCAGCTGTGCACTCCTGCCTGTCCTGGGATGGGAATAGGATGCGTCTGTTCGTCTCTCTCCCCCACCCCCACACCTCCTCCTTCCCCCTCCTCTTGCTCCCATTCATTCATTCAGCTTCTCCTCCCCCCATCCCATGCCCCAAAGCAGGAGGATCCTTATGCATAAAAATGTGGGCATGCTTTCTCTGGTGGAATAAATGGGCATGCAGACAGCCTGCAAGCAAAGCATATACACGTACGTATGCATTTGAGTAGCTGTCCTGGGCCCCTACATAAATATCCAGCTCCCACCACCACCACATGCACACTCACACACCCGACAGACACCACGCAATGACTTTTCTGCAGCCAGTCAGCCTCCCAGCAGAGCAGTGTAAAAGCAGAGCAGAGATTTACTCACTCCCCTGCATCCAAACCAGGCGAATGTTCACACACCACACACACACACAGACACACACACACCCCACTGTCTGCAAAGGCTCCCTGACAAAGTTTGCAAAGAGGCAGGGAGCAGGGGGCAGTGGGATGAGGCTGTCTCCTTCTCCCTCCCATAACTGCGGGCAATATACATATATGTCTGTGTATCTATATCTGTATACGCACATGCATGTACGTATGGGGGTATATACATATGCCTATCGCTATACCTATACATTTATATGTATACACACATATATATACAGAGACACACACATATATATACATACATACACATGTATCCCCTCCTTTTGCAAGGTCTGAGTAGAAGCAGACCAGTCAAACCCAGCTGCGTGCAGCAAGCCCTGGAYCTATTCAGCATCCCGATCCTAAACGAGTGCACACACACACACACGCACTCTGAAAGGGAGACCTGTCTCCAAGCCTCTCTCCCTCCCATCACCCCATGTGGGCATTATCTCCCCCTCCACCCCACCCCCGGCCACTTCCCCATCTCCCTTGCACTCACCCCTTGCCTTCATCCTCACATCAGAGACATGCACCCCCCAGGGAGTGCATGCACGGGCTGGAGGAGAAAGGCAATCCATCCATCCTGCCCTTCTCCCCCCTCGGTCCTCCCCCTCCAATCTCAGCCGCTTCTCCGAGAGGCGACACGGATGACAACAGGGAGCCGAGGACACGCGAGGCAGCTGCACAAGGACTGCACACAAAAACGTGTCACACACACGCACGCACGCACACATACCTGCTTCTGGAGGGGCGATTGCTCCCAGCTTCCATACGGGGCATGACAGAGACGAAGTGGAGGCACAAAAGACCCCTGTCTTCAAGCAACTTGCAGCCCTGCGGATGTGTGCGGGGGGGTATCCCCCACCTTGTGTCACCCCTTGGTGCTGTGCTGTCCCCTGCCCCACAGCTGTCTCATTCCCGGCTGCACCTAGGCAGCACTCCCAGCCACGCACACACGCGAGCACGACAGGCGGGGATGGAGCAGCAGTCCAGGGAGGACACGCACAGCCGGAGGATTTGCTGCCTTCGCCGCATCCGCATCACTGGGGGAAGAAGGCAGAAAGGGCTGTATTGGCATTTAAAACGCGAGTGATTAATTCGCCACAGGCTCGGCTGATAGGGCTCTGGGACCAGAGCCGGCACTGCTTCTCCCAGCTGGGAAGGCTGTGACAGGCGAAGGTCCCTCTCCCATGGAGCCAGCTCCGAGCTCTCCTTGCCTGCACAGCCACCGCTCCGGTGCAGGCGGAAAGGGGTGGGCCTCCACCGGAGACATGAGCACGCATGCAACAGCTGCTGGGGAACTGCACACCTCTGAAAACACACATGCACACGAGCAACAGCTGCTGGGGAATTACACACACACACACAATTTCCTTCCAACAGCTGCTGAAGAGCTACACACAACATGCGACAGCTTCCCAGGAACACAYACAAGCACCAGCTGCTGGGGAATCACACACACACACACAAGCACAGAGGCTACAGCTTCTCAGAATCAAGTCACCCACATGAAAATACAACAGCTTCTAGGAATGACACAAGTACAAGCAACGGCTCCTGAGGAGCTACATACACATATGTATGCATGCAACAGCTATACACCTACTGACACAGGTACGTGCAACAGCCATGGGAAACTACACCTTGATACATGCCCCTGCGGCACTTGCTAAGAAAATCAACACATAAAAATGCAACAGGAGGTGGGGGAAACCTTTCATCCACACACAAACACACGCATGTGACTGCTCTGGGGAGACTGTCTTTCATACACCTCCTCAAATCACCACACAGAAATGCAACAGCTCCTCAGGAATCACCCGTAACCACATACCCTCACATACATGCAACAGCTTACTGGAAGACCTTCCACCTCCCTACGCCCAAACCCACGCATGCCATCACTGATGGAGATCTTGCCTACAGTCAGAAACAAACATCCATGTGCACCAGGTGCTGGGGAGCCAGCCACAGCACAGCCCCCAAATATTGCACACAGGCAATAGCTGCTAGGAAACCACCTTACCAAACACAGGGTGACTCTTAAGAAATCCAGCCCCTTCACAGAAAGCACACGCATACATGACAGCTAGACATAAATAATCCCTGCACAGACATGCAGACACGCAGACCACAACTGAAGGGAAACRATGCATCCCTCGCACTCACCGCAGCTGTGGAGGGACTGCCTGTCTCACTCGGACACGCGCAGACATGCAACAGCTGCAAAGAAACTTAGGAACATAGGACATTGGGTGGGATCTGGCTTCCTGGGATATGCAATCCAGTCTCCTGCTGTTCCAGGCAACCACATCACATAATTTTGCTCAGAAATGTCTCAAGGTCCATCCTAGCGCTGTGAGACTATTTGTTCCTTGCTCAGAGGCTGTTCTGGCCCCTGGCTGCTCCAATGTTAGAAACCTGCCCCAACACCTACATTTACTTGTGACCAATTCACACCCACATGTTCCTGTGCCAGTTGACTGCGTCCTTCACATGGGCACACATAGAGGTTGCAACAACAAATGGAAATGCTCTGAAGCCTCCACTTGCAGCTAAACAGACACCATCTGCACCCCTGCCCCACACAAACATACACACATGCAACAGCTGGGTGAAGACATTTCCCTCAGCATAAATATCAACATGTTTGCAACAGCTTCTAGGAAAATAGACACCTAACCCTGCCACCCGCAGCACTCACATGCACACGGGTACAGACATACAAATGCATGTAACCTCTGATGGGAAACTAATGACTTTCTTCATGCAGTCCAAGAACTGTAGAGAAATTACTCTGCCACACACACCCCACTGCAAGCAGCACTGTTATTAAATGCCTTATATTGTGATGTCCAGTTGCATCTAAAGAAGCACACCTGTGGCCCACCTCCCCATCCTGCTAGTTATTGTATAAGTACAGAACAACGTAATTACCCCATCTATTTCACACCTGTGGATCTATAGGGGGCTGGTGAGCTCCTTTGACTCCCCTGCACATTTTTCTCTCTGTTGGGAGAGAAATAACCTCACACAAATCCAAACCCAGCAATTATGGGACTGCCCCTAGCCTTCTCGCGTGCATACAACAGCCTCAGGGACAGGACACCAAACCCACAAACACTGTACACGGGGGGGGGGGGGGGGGGCAAACAATCAGTAGCCCTATGGGAATGAGTTGCCTCCCTTAAAACACAGGCAACTGCAAAGGACCCATCTACAAAACTAGCCCCTGGCATCACACACACCACCTAGATGGCACGAAGAAACAAGTTGGTCCACCAGGTGCAAACACACAAGGTCATCAGCCCTGTTGAAAATGACACATAGGAAGCTTGTTGTATCTTTTACTCCAAACCTGCAAACCCAAGTGGGAAGAAACACACAGACACAGACACACACACAGAGACACACACATACTCCTCAGAGAGACAAGAGGTGAGCAGCTCTGAGGACACTTCTGGATGTTCCCTGGACCATCTGTAGATGTGTGTTCCCAGTGGATTAAATGCCAAAGCTACTCACTCCACCTGGGATGAGAGGAGAAGGAAGCTTGTCGTGGCAACTACAGACTCTAGTTTCCTTGCCTTTATCACTTTGGGGGGGATTATGACCATGGGGTTTTTCTTCCAAGCTCTTTTGGAGCTAAAAGCTAAAGGAACAGAGACTTGCTTCCATCCTTCTCTACCTCCTCCAAGGACTGACACTATCTAATCTTGGAGGGTGTTGAAGTAGGAGAAAAGGTTTCCAACTCCAAATTAATGCAGGATTTGCTCCTGCTTGAGTTCCTCCAGGATCACCTTGCAGTCTGTTCAGGATGAGTCTCCCAGAGGCTGAACTGCTGGCACATATCAATTCTGGATTCAGAAGTGCTGGGGCAGGTTCCTTGTGCTGCCAGGGCCCGTGGGGGTGAAACGGTACTTGCTCACGCTCCCACTGACCCAGGAATGATACTTAAAGCCAGCAGAACAGAACTGCCCCAAGAGACAAGCAGAAGCAAGCACCATATCCCCAGCAGTGTGAGACATTTGGGTCCTCAATCTGATTCGAAGCCAGGCCCCCAATGTTTATTTGTCCCATTGCAGAAGATCATCCAGAGGGTACAGAAGCTCACCCCCATGTTTATTTTGCAGAGGCTCTGACCTTGTCAAAAGCCCTGGAAAGACTCTGTTGTTTGCTACTTCACAAGTAAAAAAAAAAAAACTTCACCAAGAAAAAAAACCTCCTAAGGACGTCATAGATACTTTAAGTCAGCTGCAGAGGTGCCTCATTCTCTATGTCCAGCACTACAGAAGAATAATCACCTTCTAATTCTTTTGTTCCCATGCCTCCGAGACCACCACCCTCCAGCCGGGCCTGACCTCTCTGCCCCCTTAACAGGGATGAAAACAGCCCCGAGAACCACCTTGGTTTACACCTTTCTGCTCAGCTGCTGCTCTGTTGGGCTGCTACATCCTCTAAGACTGGAGAAGCTTTTAGGGGCGAACAAGGGAGCTGACCTTATTAGAGCAATTCCCTAGCATTATTCCAACATATGCCAGGGAGCTGTTAAGTCCCAGAATAGCCCAGAATCTGGGAGTCACAAAGGTGATGACAAAACTGATTTTTAACCCTCAGTGCCCAGACTGGGGAATACTGGAGGTAATGTTGAGCATGGACGGCACCTCTAGGGAGTAGGGGCTGGGAGCGCAGACAGCCATTCCCCCCCTCTCCCCCATCACCTGGCCCTTGTGCCATTTGCCTGCAAGAGGAGGGAAGAGTCAGGCAGGGAAGGCAGCCACGCAGTCTGCCTGTGCTGCCTTCGGTGTGTGCTGCCAGGGAAGGGAGTCTCGCTGGGCGCATTTCCAGCTCACGGAGCCGGCAGATCGGCCCTTCTCCCACTCTGYCTCTTCCCCTGCCCGTCTGCCCATCTACCCCAGGGGTACCACTGGGTCCCACGGCCAGGGAGAATGGGCCCCAGGGGGAGGCTGGGCTCTGCCCTCGCTGCAGTCAGAATCTCTCCGCTGATCTATACTGCGGTGAGCAGTGACAGATTGATTTTACAGCTCTGCTTGGAGCCGGCCGCTGGCCCTGGACTGTGGATGAATCAGCTTTCTCTGGGCCTTGGCTTTTATTTCATTATTTTCCTGCAACTTCCCTCACAGGCAGCTAAAGAGAGAGCAAGAGGGAGAAAGACGAAGTTGGCAGATTTCCTTCCCTGCTCGTGTGCTCCCAGCCTCCCAGCTTGGCTTTGGGACTCCAGGAGGAGGGAGGGAAGGGATAGTTTTCCAGGGACTGACAGCTGTCAGGAATAAAGACATGAGGCTCCTTCTACATTGGTAACTGCACATTGCAATGGCTGTGGGAGACGGCAAGTACTGCGTAAGCACTACGTAGCATCAACGGTTCCTGCACTGTTATGCTGATGCCTCGTTCTTTGCTGAATGGAGGGGGACCCATTTTTCATTACAAGGGGCAACATGTTTGGAAATAACATCCCATGAGTGCATTGGACACTAACCTGCTTACAGCCTCCAGGGTGGAAGTGCTTCCAGGTTCTCCCCTAATAGCTGTGGACCTAAAGGAGGGGGCAAGGACTGTATGCTGCTATCTCCATCAGGCTGAGAGGTCTCTGAGCATGCCACAGCTAGGAGGTTCTCCTGGGATAAGGTAGCACCTCCAGGCATGGAATTGACCTTCTTCCCTCTCCTGGCTGTGGATATCGTAGACATTGCTCAGGGGAAGCCAGGCTGCATCCTAACTCTGTTGGTTATTGTGCCACCAAGAAGAGAAACAGTGAACTCAACCAAGGAGGGAGCAGTGAAATTAAAGGGCAGAAAGGCATTGGGTTTTCCAGCCCTGATCTGGAATCACAGTGAGACAGTTCAAGCCCTCAAAGGCCCCATTAGCAGAAGGCAGCCTGGAGCAATTGGTGTCCTGAGGAAGAGCAGAGAACAGAGGGACCAACCCAAAGTGCAACAGACATGTTCCTCTCCACACCCCCAACACCTTGGGAGTGAACAGGAGCAAATCTCTACACTTGCTGCTGAAAAATCCCTTTGTCAGAGCTGAAGATCTACTTACCTGTGCCTGCACCTGCCCTGCAAGAGGAGGAATAGCCAAGGGAACCCATCGCCAGTTTGGCCTGCTCCAGACTTCTTCCCATGCGCACACCTCCCAAGAGGGGCTTCACATCACCACGGGTGGTACATTCATCGCAATGAGTTCAGGATGCCTTCGAGCTTTTTCCTGCCTTGTCACAGAGCTCTCCAACAATATAGACTGCCTGGGAAGGWGGGTTCCTCAGAGAAGAAGAAATGCTAGATTTACTGAAGATGGACAGTTAGGACATTATTTCAGTGGCTCCCTCAGGCTGACACATATCCTTTCTCTCTCCATCTGCCCTTGAGTAAGGATCAGAGAGTGGCCTTGAAGATGGCCAGAATGGCTCAAACCGTCAGAAGGCAAGGGCCTTTTGATCTGTAAAGATCAAGGGATGGGAGGGGAAAAGGAGGGGAAGGGAAGGGAAGGAAGATGGGAAAAGCAGGAGAGAGAGGTTTCCCAGAGGTCTGTCCCAGCAAGAGGGAGGGAGGGCAGCAAAGTCCATCTCATCCACTTTGTGTAATCTTTTAATCTCTTGGTTTTTAATCGTTCACATCAGGAATGAGAGACATCATTAAGAGTAGAAGAAATCCTGGTTGGAAGGGAGATGGGGATGGTGAAGGAGACAAAAAGGTCTCTTATTTCTAGGCCTTCTGCCTTGTTCCCTTTCTCTAAGTCTCTCTCTCCCCCTCTTCCTTTTTCCTCTCTGCTTACAAGCAGTAATATAGGTAGTGACCTGACAGACACAGAAACACACTGGGGGCCTTGGCAGCTGGAGTAAGGTCAGTGCCATGGCCTCTGTGCGATGCAGGTCAAGCCCTCCCATGGTGACAGTCTACAGTGGCACAGAGGCACAAGGCTCAGTGCCCCAAGTCATCTTGAAAGGCTCTTTTGGAGCCAGAGATGAACAGCAAACGTTGCCAGCAAGGTCTCTTCTTGTTAGTCAGGGTGACCTGAAGAAGCCAGCCCACCCCTTACCAGGAGAGGAGAGACAAGGTTTTGGAGGGCAAGGGAGGACCTGGTGGCATCTGACTGCCTCGTCCCACAGCCTCAGGCTGGGCGCTCTGCATCTCAGCTTCCCCCATCTGTCCAATCCTGTGGATAATAATCCTCACCTCGGAGGGTGATTGTGAGAGGTTAATGAATTAACATTCGCAAAAGCTTTAGATAAAGGGCTAAGGATTATTACTGTTGTTATGCATGGAAACAGCTCCTAACGAGCATTTCCCACCTCCTCCCTCCTGCAAGCCTGGGGGATCATCTGACACAGATCCTGCCGCACAGGAACTCCCCCAGAGATGGAATTACAGGGAGAGTAACGGAGAGGGCTGCAGGCTGCCAGAGACACTAATCAGGGGAAGACAAATTCGGGGCACTCCATCAACCAGCAACCCACACCGGGCTGTGGGGCTGAAAGCCTCTCCACTCACTCCCTAACCAACAGCGACAGGTCCATCCCACTTCCATCAAAGTTCAGCAGAAAACGGGCCGCTGATTTCTGACCACGGCAAGCCAGCCCCTCCTCTTGCCCTTTCAAGGCTGTCAACTGACCTGAGATAGTTGCACAAGATACATTTGCTTTAAGGAAAGCTTAATCCCAAAAGGAAACTTCGGTGCTGCTGGCTTGGGGCAAGATTCAGAAACAACCCAGACAGACACTTCATAGGCATAGGAAGAGGCTAGCTTCTTAAGATTTTGGTGTCTTAAACCTTGTGGAAAATGTTTTCCAGGCTGGGAATGGGCACTAATTCAAAGCAGGAGTCTTAACATTATACATCTCTCCCTTACACACAAGCATAACCTCGAGAGAGAAAAGCCCTCCCTAACTCACCTACTATAAATACACCAAACCACTTAAAATGGCTACGTTAAAAGAGAGCTGGTAATTTGATAGTGGTCTCCACTTAATTAGATTAGGCTCTTCTTGAATTCAAGGGCTGCAAGCAGCTGATCCTCCTTTCTTTTTCAGTATTATCCTGTCAGCTGCCATGCTGACGTGACCATCGAGCCTCTCTCCATGCTTGGTCCTCAAGGGATGCTGACAGGGAAGCCCTGGGGGACCAAAAGCTGTTGTCAGGCAGTGACCCAGCAGAACATTTAAGTATGTGCCCCTAACCCTGCACTGAAGTGCCCGCTTGATGGAGCAGGGGCAAAGTGTTCCCTCAGTCAGGGAGAAGCTTCGGGGCCTGCCCTACAACAGGGGTCCAGGGGATTCAGCTGGAACAAGCTTTCTGCTGAGACAACAGCTCTTATTCAATGGTCAAGCAGTGCTCTTCCTGGCTTTCCTTGCCATGTTCACATGCCTTTTGCCTTCACTTTCTGAAACCTGTTTATCTATGGCAAGAAAAAATGTGAACTGGAGTATAGCAATGATTATGAAGGTCACGAGCAGACAGACACCGACCAGTTTTTGGCCAAGGTGACTGGCTGAGGACCTTTACAGGACCACACATGAATGCACATTTCCATGACATCCCATACTAACGAAGAGGGAATGGATGGGTTAAGGGCAAATCATGTGGTCACTGATGACTGGAGATGAAATCATCGTCCTCACCCATGCTCTGGGCAGTTGGATCACCAACCCTGCCATGGACCACATCTGTGCCACACAGTGCAGAGCTCCAGACCGCAGAGCAGAATAGCTGCACCCATACAGTGCCCTGCCTGGGCTGCTTAGCACTGCTGAAAATAAACAGTGCTGTGCACAGCTTGGAGACAAAGTTTTTCCATCACATCTGGGGTAAAAATCAGCCTCTCTACACTGCAATGTGTGGGAATTTGCACTTGAGCTAAGCAAATAGCAAACAGCACGRTTAGTCTCCCCTGCAATGAGAGACCAGAGGACAGTATTGCCTTGGACTTCTCCTCAGGAGACTAGACCAGATGTTAACAAACCATACACATAGCCAGAAGCTTTTTTAAAATATCTTGTTTTCCTGATTTCTCACCTGGGGGGAAATAAGTGACCTGGTTGTAGGTTACTGGGGCTGTAGTCTACTCTCTACTGCAGAGTCTGTAGCCTGAACATCATTGATAATAAGACAGAAAGTCACCTGGAAGGGAGAGATGAAGTTGTTCTGGTCTTGGGGCAGGGGACAGACGGTCAACTCTTGAGGGCCAAGGGCACTGCAAGTGCTGGTCTCCCTGGAGTCTGATCCAGTTCTCACTCAAATCCAGGCTAATTGTGGCACTGCTCTTAAACTGCTGGATTGGACTGACACTCCTCCTACCCAGGTTCTTCAACCCCTGCTCAGTGAACTTTATTCTGTCCCTAGCAGGGTTGTATTCTGCACAAGTTACCCCCTCCACAAAACACCCCCAGATTTGGAGAATTAAATTTCCCAGACCTTTTGCTCTCCATCAAAAATGGAGGAAGTTGGCTTTAACAACAGACAATTTGCTATTCAATATGTTCTTAATTAATATTAAAATCTGTCAGGTTGTTTTGTTGTGGGTTTTTTTTTACATCCTCTATCTCTTTGTTATTTATTCGTTTCGATTTTTTATTTTACCTCATTAATGTAGTGGTGATTTAGATGCAGTTTCCTCTCTCTGCTGCACTTAATGAGTCGTCAGCTTTATTCACTCTCACCCGCATCCTCATGGGAGCATGCTTTGATTTTCTAGTGGGTGCATGAAAACACAGATTAAAGCAATTAGACAGAAATAATCTTAGGGAAAGGGGAGAGAGATCCAGAGCGCCTAATTATACCATTTTAATCAAGACACAATTATGCAGAGACTTTTATAGATTATAAATTAACCAAACTCCAAAGGCAGAAAAAATATCATTTTAAATATGGTTCATTATGCTTGTTGTTTCTGCCTTGTGATCTCTCCCAAACTGGACTTCAGGGTTCATTTAGAAAAAGTTCTGGACGGGGCTTTGCAGAAATGGAGGAGAAATAGACTCAGGAGACCCTGCTTGCTAGGACCAGGGTCTGGAAATGGCCTCTGGGAGAAGGTAGGGAACCACAGCCACATTTCTCACTCACTGATCTCACCAGTCTTTTCCCAATGAACCAAGTAAGTGCACCTGCTGGTAGGCCAGGCTTGACTGAAGTCCTCCAGCTGCCTGCAGGGGTCAGGTAAGGAAAGACCCAGTACAGAAGTCTGGGTTTTGCTTTGCCCTAACAGGCTATGCCAAACTGCCAGCGAAGCACTGTGGGTACTGTAGTCTAAGAAGCAATTTCCCAAGCTACAAACATTCCAATTAGAAACACAGTGAGTGGGCAAACAAAACACATCAGGCTGGATGTGTTTTCTTCTGAACCCTGGAGGAACTTAAGCCAGCTGCTCCAGATTTATAGCTGTTCCAGATTTATTGCAGCAAAACCGCAAGGCRCTCAGGCTCTCAGAGCACGTAGGAAGGTGCTCTGCTCCTGCCATCTCTGCAGAGGAGCCAGGAGACACACCCCCCCCGCCAAGAGCTCCAGGGAATCCCAGTTTCCCATGCAGCTGTCATACTACTTTATGATGGGGAAGGTGTCCAGAGCTCAGGCAGAAACAGGCAGGCCAGTTCAGGCACCTCTGATTTCATGGCTGCAGCCCAGCAATGTCTGTGAGGCATTGTGTTGCTCCCTTTTGCTGTGAGCACAGCACTAGCCATCCCTCCTGCACCAGCGTGCGACACTCCTTGAGCTGTTTGCAAAGAGCTTCCAGGTGTTAAGGAGACAGGAGAGGGCTCACCGCAGCGATCCTCAGCTTCCTGCAAGGTTTGCCAGCAAGTCTCCTGCAAGGTTTTGCTGCACTGTGGCCTGCACAAAACTCTTCTCCAGAAGAGTCTGCTGCCAGGCACCTCTCACAAGGACCTCTCAACCTATCAGGGCTTCACCAGGCCCCTCTCCATTGCCATGGCCACCCCATGCCATGAGTAGCAGTGCTGAAATGGCTGCTGTCCTCTCCGTTAAGGGTAATCCTCTCATGCAGCGAGAGACCAGCCTCAACCATCTTCCATCTTCAAGTCAGTCCTGGTGACACTCATGCAGGCTGTCTGCGAGGTGGGGATGGCTGGGATATGCCCAAAGCTGGTCTATCAGAGTGACAGGGACACCACCAGGATAGGCAGCTGGGGAAGGAGGGACAGTGTCAGCATTAGGCACTGGGGACCGATGGGCACGCAGCTATTGAGCCTGAGGCTCGGCAGTCCTTCCAAAGAGTGAAAGGCAGTGCCTTCCTTCAGCTGCCCTGTGCCGAAGCCACGCTGCACCCATCACCTCAGAGGGGAAAACACGGGGCTGTATGCACTTCATCCACCATCCGTGTCTGAGCGGTGGGACTGCTGTGAGCTGATGGAGGCAGTCATGAGTAGCAGGGAGATTCCTGGGACGTCTCTCCCTTGCAGCCTCCTCACCCATTTTCTCCTTCCCCTTCCCACAGTGAAGAAAGCAGGGCTGCAGGCTGCTGCCCTTGATCCCCGTTGCCTCTTACACCCAGGGCAAAGCCGAGAAGGGCTGTAGGGCTTTGGGGGTGGCCCTCTTCCCCATGTGAGGGCTCGGTCCGGTGGGTGAGTGGTGGTATCGGAGTGCCCTCTGCTGGCCCCATTTCTGGACTATTTGGACTGTCCAAGCCTTGCACACCCCCAGTACCCTTGGAAAGTTGGGTCTCATCTTGCCCCTGCCAGGCCCTGACACCCCCGCCATGGTGGGCACCGCTCCAGCAGCAATATGAGCCAGCCCACAAGCAGCATGGAGTCCTGTCAGTGTTGGGTCACAGCCCCAGAGGAGCCAGCATGATGGGGAAGCTGGGACAGAAACAATTGTAAGTCAGCGTTCTGCTCTGCATATGTGGGTGGGTGGGTGTGAGGTGCAGGCATCGCTCTCACACCAAGTGTTGCTGCAGAGATGTGGCAGGGACTCCTAGGGGCTTTTTGGATACGTTCCCAATTCCATGGGAGGAAAAGTCCATCCCCTGCTGCTTTGCTCCAAGAGGCAAGAAAATAAGAGGTGTGGTGAAAGGGGCCGAGGAGGAGCACAGTCTCTCCCTTGAGSCTTGGTGCCATTCAGATGGCTGACCCTGTGATGGGAGAGGGTGGTCTGGCCACTTTGAATGAGTGGCCCTTAGGGACATGGTTTAGTGGTGGACTTGGCAGTGTTAGGTTAACAGTTGGACTCRATGATCTTAAAGGCCCTTTCCAACCTAAACGATTCTATGTTTCTATGATTCCACAGWGCTGGGGCAAAACATCCTGGCCATTCACCTGCTCTGGGTGGCTGGGAGCCTCCATCACACTGGAATGGGCATGCCTTCATTCCTCATCCTGAATTTTCCTCCAGAGCTCCCTGTGTTTTGACTATCCCACTCTGCCATGGTGAAATCAGCAGGGAAGGCTGGGATCATTCTGCCTGGAGCCAGGACACCTGGGTTCAGACCTGCTGGTGGATTCCCAGGTTGTGCTAAGAAATCTCCCAAGACTGTGCACACACAGTGGGGGTCTGAAGTCCCTGTGGATCTATGCTGATTTACACCAGTAGAAAACCTGACACACTATCTCTGGGCTCCAGAACTACAGAGGTGACCTTCTCTTGCTATCAGCAGAGGAGAGAAGGAGAGAGCGAGATTACAATCCGAGGAGTTCAGGTCCCTCTGTGGAGCTGGTCACTTTGTGCTTTGGTATCTAAGTCATTCAAGCAGGGATAACACTGACCTGACAGATAAGATGTGAGCTAATTAGCAGTGCTCTCTTCGGGCTCCTTCCAAGCTCAAGTGCTGCAGAAATGCTGAATATCAGGTCTGGTTACTGTTCAGGGCAATTTTTAGTTGGAAGGAGGTAATGGGAACTGGATTATCCAGGGAGATGGCTTGGGTTTGAGACTGGGGTGCTGTGTTGAGGTATTTGGGGGCCTATGAGGGACAGATGCAGTGAGGTGCTGGACATGCCAGTACGAGGGGGGCTGATGGAGCAGATAAGAGTCCCAGATGAGTCCTGGAGGAGAGTCCCTGAGGAGAAACTTCCTCCCACATGTTATGAGTAGGCAGCTGAGCCCTGCGAGCACTTCCATCAGGAACTACCTTTTGTAAATATTACAAAACAGTCACAGCAAAAAAAAAAAAAAAAAAAAAAATATGCAGGGGAAGGAGTTTGTTTTTAAAGGAGCAAACAAAGGTGTCCTGCAGCCTCAGCAAGTGGAACAGTCCTGTGTCCTGCACTGGAAGAAGACATTGAAATTGCTTAGACATGCAGTCCGTCAAAAGACTTCAGCATGGAACTAACACATAGTGTAGCCACTCTCACTGGGACTGCTTGAGGTCTTCAAAYGCCATGCATGGCAGCTCTCTGCCAGGGAGGGAGCTATGAGTGGATATCATTCTTCCCTGGCCTTAGAGTAATGTAAAAAGTAAACTGATAGCATCCAAGATGGAGCAAAAACTTTACTTTACCTTCCCTTAGTTTTTCATTAAACACCGCTGAAACCACTGCCCTCTCTCCCCCTCTGACAGTCATCTAAATGTCGAGCCACAGACAATGCGGAGCCAGCCTCTGCTCCTATTAACCCAAAGTGCTGGAAGAATCGCAGGCCAGAAAAACTTTGTCTGGTAAAAATGTAAATGTCACTTTACAGAGGACAACTTCAGCTTGACAGAAAATCCATTGCCTCTTCTGGTTTGTGAGCTCTTCTGGATGCCATGCTCTGGCTTGTTGAGCCAGCAAGGTGGAACACAACTGCTGTTTTTCCAGACCCGTCTACTCAATCCCCAACTGCTGCAGTCCATTTACCTGTGGATGGGCCTGTCACTGCCACAAGTGCTCCCGTTTTAAAGGCACCAAAAAAAGTCAAAGGCAGCCAAGATCTCCTTCCTTTCTCCTCACTACTCAAATCCAGATGCCTAAGGTGTTGGCATGGATCCCATTCTCCATGGTCCCCTGGCTAAATCCCAASCAAAGTGGTGTCAGGCTGGCAGTTCCCTGGGCTCCTGTAAATGAAAATGATTTTCTGCAACTGAAATTGAGATCCCATTATCCCAAAGTGGATCATTTCCAAGTAGCACTGAAGCCCTCAGCCTGTTTTCTTGCCCGCTAGGTATGAGCTCCTACCAAATAAGTCAATGCACATTACTGGTGTCCCACAGCAGTGTTGGAGACCTGCTTCAGGGACATCTCAGGGTTTGCAAAGCTCCCAGGGGGAAGCCAGGGATGATTCCTGTGCCACCCAGGCTGGACCCTGAGGAGAAAAGCAGAGAGGTAGAAATCCACACTGGATTCCTGGAACGAACCCTGACTACAACTGTCTGCAAGCTGCTTCTTTCCCTCCAGGTCTCTATGGCCTTCTGCCCCATTCCTAGGCTGGTTGTTCTGTGTGGGCACAGACCGTGAGGGAAACAAAGACCAGAGTTCTTCTGAGATATGGGAAATGTTTTTTATCAGAGCCCTACCCAAWCCACCCAGCCATCAGCCAGTGACTCCAACTCTCTCCCACGCTGCCTGTAGCTTTAATTCCTTCTCTGTGATTGCTTTCTGCCTCCACCACCCTGGAAGTTCCTCCTCAGATCAGCTGGAAGGCAAAGGGCAGTGTGTGAAACAGTTAAGTCCCCTGCAGAGGATGCCAAGCTCCATCAGCAGTAGCAGGGTCCCCAAAAAAAAGCACCTACTAGGTATTTTGCACCTGATCTCAACATGCAGAACTCCAAGGCAGAGAGGGCTCTCTGATAAACTCACAGCACTGTGGAAATGACCACAGAGAAACAACCAGGAGAGGGAGTGAAAAAAAGAGATACAGAAAGGAAAGCAGTAAAATACATACATTTGAGGGCAGCGGAGACACGAAGAGTAATGTGGAGATGCAGAGCAGCAGAAAGCAAGCAGATGAAATGATATTCACAGAGAGCTGACTATAGGGAAAGAAAAGGGGAGGGAGGCATATAGAGGGAAGGGCACAGATGCAAGGAAAGAGAACACAGGGCAGGGAAGCCAAGGGGGAAGTCAGACAGGGAGAAAGGGAGGGATCTGGAGGGATTGCCTGATGTCAAATCTGATAGAAAAGAGGATTTATCTGCAAAAAAATAACCCAGATCTAAGCCACAGCTTCAGAGCAGCTGCGTACAGAGCCACAGCACTGTGTACGTGTTCTTAAGCAAGAGCAAAAAAGGGCTGGTGCAGGTCACAAGCCAAAGCAGGGTCATGCCATACCAGGAGGCTGCCCGCCAGCCTGGACCAAGACGAAAGGAAGGAAAGGGAAGGAAAGACAAGGCAAGGCAGAGGAAGGCAAGACAAAGCAAGGCAGGGGAAGGCAAAGAAAGGCAAGGCAGAGCCAGGCAAGGCAAGGCAAGGCAGGGGCGCGGCGGGTCCGTCCCTGTCCAGGGTGCTGACCAGAGCCTGCCGCCTCCCAGCCCCGCAGCCCCTCTCCTCCTCCTGCCCCCTTCCCGGCACAGAGGGCAGGGGCCATTCCGGGGACTTCAAACAGTTACAAAAGCAGTGTGCTTCCTGGAGTGAGCTGAGCAAGGGAAAAAGAAACACACAGTCAACTAGATGTAAAAGATATTTTTCCCCTTCCTCTCTCCTGCCAATAATTTCAGCAGCGGGGCTGGACTCCCTAAGGGCAGGACTGGATGACTGGTAGTGAAGTGTGTGCCCATGGCTGGGGAGCTGAATGAACATGAGGCATCTCCAGAGCTGCATTTCTGACCTGTCTGGATAGGTCATTGTAAGGATCAGCCATCCTCTTAGCCTCTCTGTGCGGGACAGACCTCACTCTTCCTTGGGCTAGGCTCTCAGTACTCCTAGCCTGTGTTGCCCTGGATGTGTCTGGGTGCTCTCTGTCCCCATTGCTGCTGGATCCCAGGCTCTCAGCATCCACACCGGAATAGCAGAGATTGAGATGGGAGGATGGACTCGGCTGTCCCACCTGCACTTGATGTGTCCAGATTGTATGACCAGGAATTGGCAGTCAACACAACACAAGTGCTGTGTGTGTTGGGCCACATTTGCCACCAGGAAGCTTTTGGTGAGGAGATTTCTCTCCATGGCCTTGAGGCTTACAAAAGGCTTAGTCTGAAAAGTGGTCTTAAAACCATGGTCCACCCACAGGGTGGACAGGTGCTCTGTCTCCACAGCAGCTCAAGCCCCTACTGTGGACTGCCAGGTCATTTTGCAAGATGAAAGGGCTGAAAAGGAGCTGGCCTTCTCTGTCTCTGCTCTAGTATGTGTCTCTGCCTCTTTCCAAACACATCTTGGCCTCACCAGGCCATTTTTGTTCCAGAGAATTGCAAATCATCTGCCCCGCAGAGGAGAAAGCAGTGCCCAAGAGCCTGACAGAGTTGCTCCATGGGCAGCTACAAATCAGTGTTAGCACAGAGTTGCAGAACAAACCTGTCTTTCAAAGATCAACCTGGTACCAGTGTTTTGTTACCAGCAACCTGGTTTTCCAATCTGATGCCAATAGTCGGCTGGAAAAACATCTGACAAAAAGGGTGTAAGGTGGCTGGCCCTGCTGCAGGACTAGATAACATCCCGATAGCTCAATAACACCATGTCCTTAACTGTCTGTGATTCTGATATGTGACCAAGTCAGAGGGCAAACTCTCCAATCACACAGATCCTTGTGTTACCAGACTAGTAACAACACAAACATTTCTTTCCAACACTGAAATCTTGCTCATACTTGACATGTAGCAGGAACCCATAGTGATTCCTGCCACGACCATATAACAGCAAGCACGACTTCATAATCACCGTTCTCCAGGTCACCATGGAAGGCAAAACGCCCTTCAGGGATGCAGATGCGGGGCAGCAGCTGGGCCCCAACTCTCCTGTCAACAGAGCAAATCAGGGAGGCTTTAATTAATGGGGCCCACATTTCATGGGGATGTGCTGCCTGCCAGCACACCAGCCCCATCTTTTGGGATGATTGAAGCAAGGAAAATGCACAAGGAAGAGTCAGAAGAGAACAGGACATTCCCAGGCCAGCCAGGATGAACTACCTGCCTTGTGGCACCTCCCCCAGTTCTGCTCTCCTTGGCTGTGCTGTGCCCAGCAGCTGGCTGGCTGAGTAGCCGTCCCTCTCCTGTGGGCTAGCGCCACGTGTCTAAGTTGGAACATTATTCTCCAGTTCTAGGAAATTGGATTAAGGGTCAGAGAATACCGACTGTTATTTACCTTTGATTAAAACCAGCCCTCCTCCCTCCCAGGCTGGAGAGGCCAATGTTGCTGTTATTTATTCTGCTGCCAAACCTGGAGTTCAATCCCTGCCCTGCGGCACTCAATAAAAGCCAACACGGGGAGGGGGGGCAGGCGGGGGGTGGGGGGGCGGTATGGCAGGCAAGCAGGCAGGGCTGTGTGGGTGGAAGGGGAGTGATTATCCAGGCCACTAAGTCCAGTTTGTTTCTTTTGCAGTCAGGCTCTGGCTCAGCAAGGACAGGGATGCTGGAAGTGCCTGCCCCTGCGGCTAACAGCGCTGATGGGGATCCAGCCAGGGTGATCCCAAGCAAGCCCTGCTTGCCCCCATGCCTGTCTCCTGGTCTTCTCCCCTCACCACATCCCTGCTTTCACACAGCTCCCCTTTTTCTTTACCACCTCCTCTGTCTCTCTCCCCTCAGCCTCCACCTTCACCCTCCTGTCCCCCGCCATGACCTCCCTGCCTCCCTTTTCTGTCTTTTCCTCTCTTCCACTCCCACTCCTTCCCACCCTCTCCCTCCACCTTCATCTCTCATTCCCCTCATTCTCCTCCTTCCCTCTGCCCCACCCTCCAAGCCGCTATTCCAGGACAATAGAGCAGATGGCAGGCTGTTTGTTTTATATGTCCCTTTGGAAAATCAGCTCAGCTGTTGATTCTGCTACTTTTTCTAAAAACAGACACCGTCCAACACTAGCTGAATGCTGGGGGAAAGGGAGGGGGTTATGAAGGGGCCCTGCTCTCCCTACCAGCTGCACCAAGACCTTGTCTGTCTGCACCCCACACCATGACTTTGGGAAACAGGCCTGTCCGAGAGCCCAGAGAGGAGCATGCTCCCCTGCACACTAGAAGAAACACCATCACAAGCGGAGACAGCTTGGCCAGCTTCTGCAGTCAGCCTCACTCCAGCCAAAGCTGATGGTAATGTGGGGAAGGTGGGGCAGTGAGGAAGGGGCAGAGTCTTTTCAGCACATCGATCCTGCTCATCGCCCCAGTCTGCTGCTTCTCTGAGTGTTCATGAAAGCCAAATTACGTGTGGTCTCCCCAGGCAGAAGACAGACAGCACAGAGTAGAGGTTGATGCTCTTTCCAAGCCCCACATCTCCTCCTATGCTACTAGGGTAGCCATGAGTGAGAAGCCACAGGCCAGCGCTGAGTGTGTAGGTAGGGGAGGACAGTCCTTGCCTTTGTCTTTCCAGCTTTCCCCTCTTTTTGTTGAACCCCTAAGCCCTAAGTTGTCAGTCCTCAGGCCAGCATTCATCAGTTGCCATCACAGCCATGAAGAGGATGTAGATTTAGTTCTGGTTCTTTCTCTTATCCAAACCACTTTCTTCATCCCTCACGTCTCCCTTCCCATGTGCTTATATAAGCCATCCTTCAGATCTGTTGCTTCATGGTATTTCTGGGTGGAGAGGGATCTTTTCTCCTGAACTCTTACCCTCACTGTCCTAAAGACCATCTTGTTCCCCTTCCTTAGATGTGACAGTACTGTCCCATTGATCCYGTAAGTCCTCCCCTCCTTCCTCACCCTGTCTCTGCTTGTAAGTGCTTCGGGGTAGGCACCATTTTTCTCCCTGTCCAGCACCAAGCACAAGCTGGCCTTGGCTCACAACTGGGGCTGCTGGATTCTCTGCCAGTGCAAATGCTGCATATTTCATGGCATATCCTCCACCTGATACACTGTGGCCAAAGGCACAGCTGCAGATTCTCTCTGTGCCCCACTTCTAGGGGTAGGATGGGGAAAGCAAGGGTTCAGAATAGCAGCATCTCTCCCCATCCAATTGCCCTGTTTAGTTGCACTTTTTCTGATGTTGCTAAAATCAACACTGTCTTCTTAAGTAGTGGCAGAAGGGTCAGGGCCAGCAAATCCATGTACAAAGCACTTAGTTTAATTTTTTCTCAAAGTTCACTATGAATCAGATGCAGCTCCCAGCAAAACCAAGGGAGGCTTGACTGAGGCACAGTCAGATGTAACATCTGAAGAGGCTCCTTAGCCTTGCAAAATCCTGGAAGGCAATTTAAACATGAGAGATAGGCAAGGAGCCCATTCTCGGGGTCTGTAATTAATCACATACAGTTCAAACAGGGAGAGAGATGAGTTCCCAGCTTTCTTGGAGTCCAAGCTGGATCAAACAGGGAGCTACAAAAATCTCAGGCTGTCAAGGAACAGCCTTAAAGAGGCAAAGCCAGCTGAGCAACAACAGCTCAGCCCTGCACTCCTTTAACCTCCCAGGTAAGTGGACAGAAAGTCGAGAGGAAAAATTCCTGCATCAGCTGGTGAAAACAGACACAGTTATTTGTACATTTGTGATGCTGCTTTTCTTCCTGGCCTTGCTTATGCCTGTGGTAATGCATCCTCTTCAGTGTAGCCATAAGCCCAGTGGTATTTGGGACAGAAGAAAGTGCCAGTTAGTATGAGATCCCATCTCTGGCACCAGCTGCTAGCAGGTGCCTTGAGGAAGAACATAAGGATGGTCCGTGCCTCTCTCTGACTATGCAGTTAMCAAATGGAGGAGTCAGTCACCCTCCTTCACCTTTGCATCCATCTCAGAAGTGTGCTCAGGTGTATACAGCTGTGGTGGCCAGTGGTGCAAAAGGGCAAGCCAGCTGTCTTGTAGGGTTTTTCAGGGATTGAAGACAAAAGAAATTAAATAAATGAATGACAAGAGCTGTGATCCCACCCCTGGACTGTCTGAAGAGTCTGCATTGTAAGCAAGGGCAGAGGAAGCCTCAAAATTAAGAGGCCAAATCTGCTGTAAGGAATTGAGTATAGCTGTCAGACGAAAACACATCGACTCCTCTGGAGTGTTATTAAAAAAAAAAAAAAAACAGAAGATGATCAACCAACCTGATCTCACCTCTTCCAAGGTGAACTCTGACTCACAGGCTGGCATCCTCTCTGGCACTGGTGGGCTACAATTGTCTTGATCACAAAAACATCCAGAGCTGGGGGTGCAGGCAACACCCCCTTTCCCACTATTGCTGGGCAGCTCCCAAACAGCACTTTCAATGCACAGCTTAAATTCCCCTGCTCTCCTCCAAGGCCCCGCTTGGTGGYTTCTTTCCTTCCAATCTCCTTTCTTCTTGTTCCTATTTCTCACCTTTTGGCTTCTGTTTAATAAACTGCTCATCTTTCAAAGGCTGCATCTTTAGCAAGAGGCCTGGGGAGAGAGCTGAAGGCTGCGATCTGAGTATGAGYCGGGTAAATCCCACAGTGGCTTAGAAATCTGTTTTTCTTCAGCAGCAGAGTTGTTAAGAGGAGTTGGCACCAGAGACAGAAGCATTGTCTAGCATTGCTATTCTTCTCTCTCCCCTTCAAGCCTTTAGCAACAACTGCAGTTTCCCACCTATTTCAACTAACTTCTCTTTTCCCCCTAAAGAAAGGATAGTCATTAGCATTTTTTTGCACTGACAAATAGGGGTTTCCTTATAAAAATTCTTCACAGCTAAGGGGAAAGTGAAGAAAGGATATTGTTAACATGAAAGCTTCACTTAATACTTTACATTTCAAATACTGTAACTGCTTTTTTTTCCCCTCCTTCTCCTTTTTTTGAATCTTCACTATACAGCTTAAACATCATTAATAGTGTTGGTTGCTATGGTGTTGGGCAGGCAGAGGTCTCTCTACTTGAAACCTTCAACTACACTTAATGTTGTACAACAGCAGGGTCATGCCAACACCTTTGACTTTGACCCCATTTTTCCCAGTAAAATAAAAAGTCTCACGTCTCCATCCCTTTTCGTTCTTGGGATATTTTTTTTCCTGCAATGAGAAAAGGGAGCGTGAGAGAGAGAAGGAGAGAGAGTGATATAAAAAAAGAAAAAGAGAAAAAAAAAATTTAATAGACCCAGTGGAACCTTTCCAAAAACTTTAACAGTTACATCAGAAAATCATGAAGGAGAATAAAAAAAGGCAGTCCCCTGAAAAGTTTCACGTGAGATTGTTTCTCATTTTCCCAAGCAGCTAAACATTTTAATAAACTAGGAAAATGAGACTGTAAAACCACAACATCTGACAGCAAGCCCCAGGGGTAGGAACCATTCCTGAAACTAATTTTAACTCAGGTTTTAATGTTGATCAGATTTCATGTGGTGAATGTCCCCTTAAGCTGTCTCTCTGTTCTTAGAGAAAACCTGGTTTCTTTTGTCGACTCTGAGAAGCTATTTTCTTTCCAGCGCATTGTCGTCACAGGCGTAACAGGACTTTTCTGTCATTCGTTTCTCTACAGCCCAAGAGATGCCCCGCCCCAGACATCTTCTCATCTGTTCTCGGTTTCCTTATGAGACAAGACATTTTCCACAGAAGTGGCACTTAACTGCTCCAGCAACRAAGCCCAGTCTTAAACCAGTCCCCATGCAGCCACTCAAGGACTCAACCCATTTAACATCTGATCTTCAGCCATGCAAAAGGCACCAGGCCAGTTCAGACCAGCTGAGGCCAGGATCCAAAGCRGGCTTCCAGTTTCTGTGCCTTGTTTTTCTCCAGGGAAGGGAGTCTGCTCTACCAGTTTCTTCTTCTTCTCCAGGCACATGAATCACATTTTGCTTTGACTTTCACCAGGACATCTACAGATAGGACTGRCTTTTTAACTCAAAGACTCAATAAACAGCAACAGCTGAGAGTTCGAATGGGAAAAAAAGAAGATATCCGGGTAGTGTAGATTTCTCTTGAAGACTCTCACTTCTCACGGAAGCATTTTTCATCTTCTGGTTAAGTTCAAACCAAATCATTTGCCCTGTGGGGCAGGGCTTCTTTATGCTKCACCTGCCTTCCAATAGTTGGGTGTTTCTGTATTGAGCCGCATGGTCCCTAGGTTCACATAGCTGTGTAAGCCAAGTGTTTTGCATCACTCAAGGAATGGTCATTGGCATTAGCTAGCCCCTGTCCCTGCTCAGGATGAATTTCCAGTACAAAGGCATGTTCTGCAAAAGAAGAAAGCAGGGCGCTCTGTTGCTTCACAAGCTGGTTAAATGCTGGTAAGAATGACCAGGCTGGAAAACAGCTCTACAGGCTCCTGCTTTCTGCTTCTCCAGAAATTAAAGTGCTTATTCATTTCTAGATCCCCCTTTGCAGAGGTGGAAGGTCTTTCTGACGCCTTTCCTTTAAACCTCGTGCGTGCTGTGCAGGAGATGCTGGTGCTTGGGGGTCAGGGGGGAGGAGGCGAGAGGGTGGCCAGYTTTCAAAACGGTAGAGGCACAGTGATAGTTGCCCTTGGCTCTTCCAGCCCACCAACAGCAGGCTTAGTCACATCAGCAGCATCAAAGCTAAGCAGCTCTTCGGAGAAAGGGCATTTGTCCTTTCATCTGGAGATTACAGGAATCTTTCACAAATCCCAGCAGTGTGTTTTGAAAGCCTCTTTAAAGAGAAATACCTGTTTGTGGCATCACCTGCCATTTAAAACAGCCTCTTTGCCTTCCAGCTTTCCCTGCAACGCTCTCCTCCAGCTGTTTAACCATGTGTACACGGACAAAATGGTGCCAGGGTTCATTCTCCAGCAAGCAGAATTGCCCAGCTTTCATGCCAGGCTCTGTACTGAGAAAAGGACTCTCCACAAACATGCCAGAAAGCTGGCAACCTATTTGGGCCTGCTCCTTCCCCCTGTTGCGCTCAGCAGGGACAGCAGGAAGGCAGAAAGCTGCTCTTAGCATCTGGAGGAAAGAAACACAGAGATAAAAAGCTCTTTGCCGTGCTGTTTCCATTCCTTCACGACTTAATTTTTTTGGTTGGGGCAGAGAGAAGATTATAAAGCTGTAACCTCTAATCCGCTCCTGAGCGCTCCTTCTCCATCTCTTCCCTTCTCCTCTCTTTCAGCCAGTCCTAATCCTTTATGTCTTCTCTCTCACAGGTAGGAGTTGGAGGAGTCTAATCTCAGACGACAGGTTGGTAATTAGAGCAAGAGATTATCCTGACCCCATATCAAGAAGGTAAAAAGAGAGGAATAATGCAGGGCCATACAAGATCAAGCCTTCAACGTTCGATGCAGGAACCATCCTCATCTCGGTCTGTCCCCTCCTGGCTCGCCCACCCCACACCCTCTCTCTCCTTTGTCCCAGCAGATGGGGGGATTCCTGATTCTTTGTACTTCCTGCCCATCTCCCCTCTGCCAGGCAAGGACTACACTTTTCCAGCACTCATTCACCACAGAAATGGTCACATTTTCCATTTCTATAGACCTTGACTAAGCAGAGACTCAGCCAAGGGGCTGTGGCTGGGAAGAGTGGGTGGTGGGGAAAGCACAGGATGATATGGAGGAAGAGGGCCTGCTCAGAGAGGCTGGTGCCACGACACGCTGTCAGCCATCCTCAGTTGGGCACTGGTTACCCATACCCAGAGCCTTTCGAGTCCAGCAAGATGAATCCCCAGCAAGGAGCAGCAGCAGGTCCCCATCTCTACCCAGACGCCCAGCAGTCACCGCCCAGTCCTTTATCTGCTCAGGAAGGCATACTGCTCCCATCCYTTGCACATATCCCAGCACTAATGGGAAGCCCACCCTTGTGTCCAGCCCATGTTATCCGTCTTTGGCACAGATCTTGTCTCTTGTCCTGTGTCACCGGTATTCAGCAAGGACCAAAAAAGCCACCACACAGCCCCAAGACCACCACAGAAAAGGGAAAGTTGGGAGCACCAAGCTTCTTCAGTGTCCCACCCCCTACATGCACAAGCTGAATGGATGTCACCAGGACYCACTGTAGCTGAGGCTCAGGCATCACCAGCCAACAGCCTGCAAGCACCAGGAGGTGTCGGGATAGAGATGGCAATGGAGTGATCGAAACCTGCTGGGGAGAGAGCAAAGGAAGGTCAGGTGACAGTTTTTACACCAGCTGGAGAATGGAAGACCTCTCCCTCATGTCCCATCCCACATCAGGCACCCACCCTGCACTACAGAGCTCCAGGACTGGTTGKTCACCTCAAGATGTCTTTTCTCAGCAAAGCAAAGCAGCCAAGCCTCCCTCCAACACCTGAATCCAGCTCTGCCCATGTAGCCCAAGCCCATGGCTCACCCTGATCACAGGCAGGGAGATGGGCACTGCACCAGCCCCCGCTACATGGTTCTGTTGATACTCTTTTTGTCGCCCAGCTGCTTCCCACCCCTGCTATCTCCAGCCAGGAGCTTCCTACCCATGCCCTGCAAATAATAACTTTAGGTTTGTTCACTCAAAGCAGAGAAGGTAAATCAAAGAACACTTTTGTTTGCAGTCAGCCTGAAGTGAACTTTTTTCTTTTTTCCCTTCAATTTTCTCAGCAAAACAAAAAATGAAAAAGCAAGCAGAATTTCCTTTCCTGAGTTTAAAAGAACATTTCTGTTCCTGTCCCAGAGGTAAAAGGTTATCTTGTTCAGTCTCAAAATGTGTACTAAATGGCAATACTTTGGGCTCAGGAATTGTCCAAATAAAATGTTTTGATACTCCTTTTCTTCCCACTCATCCAAAAAGGTTTGCAAAGTTTGTAAGCGTTCACAAGCAGCTTAAAGCTGGTGTGCTCCTCACCCAATAAGCCGTATGACTGCAAGGTTTCTGTCCCTCACTCTAGACCTCCTGCACCCCATTTGGCTGCCTCCCACTCYCAGCCTATTGTCTGAGGGCTCACACCACAGCAACACCCAGAGCACTCATGCCCCGTACCTTGAGGGATCCTCTTGGGGTGAGAAGGGGCCACTGAGTTCAATAACGTTGAGCTTGTTCTCAAAGACACCGTAGCTGAGGGTGACCTGCAAAGAGGGGTGGTGAGAAAGGAGCAGGGAGGGTGAGGTGAGTTCAGGAGCAAGGAACTTGCTTTGGGCGACAGAAGCTGCCATTCTGGTTCCTTCTCTGCTGGCTTGGCCTCTGCCTTCCACCTCTCCTTTCTTCCTTCCCATGGTGGTCCACCATGCTAGTCCTTTGCCTCTCCAAGCCCTCTACACCCCGTGTTACCTCCCCACGCAAGGCAGACATGGTGCCATGACAAAGCCCCTTCCCCAATCAATCATCATTGCTGCTTGTCCTTGTSCCACGTTCCCCCAAGGATGCCCTCAATCCTCGCATCACTCCCCACACATGTGCTCCCCACCACTGACCCCAGGCACACTGTGACYGGCATCCATGCTGCCAGCAACATCTGCTCCTTATTTCAAAGAAGCATTTGTCAGGAAAGCCTCCCCAAAAGAGCAGATGATTGATTCAATCCATGACAGTGCCACCAACAAGGCAATGTGCCTGTCAGCTCCCCTCCGCCACCTCTCTTTCCTCACACACCTCCCTCTTGCTCCATTTCCCCTCCTCACCTGCTGTGTGAGCCGAGAGGGGGGGATGAGCTGCAGGTTCTCCAGGTGGGAGTGGAAGAGCACGTTGGGCAGCAGCTGCCCGCCGACTTTGCACTCAATGATGTAACCCACGGTGCAGTCGTCCGGCAGGCGGATGAGCTCTGAAGTGCTCAGGAAGTTCCCGCCACTGGAAGAGAGGGCTGCGTGGGTTAGGTAGGGGGTGATATAGACATCCACTTGGGTGGGAGATAAATGAAGGACTTAACTGAAAACCAGAGTAAATCTTGGAACTAGGCAAGAAATCCCTGAGTTTCCTCAAAACCTGCAAAGATTTGGGCATGTGTTTGCTCTTTGACCACTCCCAGCCATGCTGTCCCACCAATTGTCTGGTGCTGTCCCTGATACGTATCCAGCTCCTTGGTGAGCTGATGCAGCAAACTGCAGAACCCCTGAGGGGTCAGACAAGCCAGCACAAGAGAAACAGTGGGACCACATGGCCAGGACCAGGAGGARGAAGAAACAGGACAGTCTCTTGCAGCTTGAATAAGCTATCCATGGCTMCACCGTAATGTAACACCACACACTTGGACATCCTTTGATGACAGGCTAAACCCAATTTTAAGGTTCCTGTAACTGGAAGCAGCCACACAGCATGAAGCACYGTCTACTATAACACCCCTCAGCCAGTTCAAATGTGTTTTAAGCATTTTAGCACAGTAGTGGCAGACTTTATGCCAGGTTAGGTGTTATCTATCCATGTCACTTTCATTTTACCCTAGATCACAGATCATCTTCCTGTCTGGGTCTAACATAAAATACATACCATGGGCTTCAGCTAAACCAGCCACCTGGTGTGGATCAGATCYGTCTTTCTAGGTATGCACAGATCTGGTTAAGGCTGGCACAGCCATTGTCTATCGGTGTATGTGCATATAGCCTGTGGTATAACCTAGGACATCCTGGAAAACATCATCTTGTTGTAGGCTGGACTAACACAAGACCCCGAGGCCTACCTCTGTTCTCCATGCACCAAGCTGAGGAAATGACAGTGGCGACTGTAAGAAGCTGAAGAGGGTTTGGGGTGGGGGAATGGGAAATTAGCTCAGGAGGGAGGTACAGGAGGTTGGAAAGAGGCAGATTAAGGGAAGAAGAGATAGGCAGACAGGGAAAGGACTTAGGAAAAGAGTCAGAGGAAGCTGAAAGGGATGGGAAGGAGTGTGGGGGAATAACCAAGAGCTGAAAGGAGTTGGGGAGGAGGGAGTATGTCATCCTATGATCATGTTTGCTGACGTGCCTGCTTTTGCCTCTTTTTAATCAGGTGGCAGACCCACCCACTACATCCTTCCTCCAGTCCCACGTGTTTGCAGATGTGGAGCACATGGTACTCTGCTCCCTTGCAAACATCCTTGCAACCACCACATACACAAATCCAGATCTGACGCTGCCAGGAATTAATGTGCATCTGTGTTCTTCATCGCCAAAGGATCCCATACCCACCAGCTGCACAGCTCACCTGGCCCAAGGAACCATCTTTCTTGCCAGCTTGCGGCTGATGCAGAACCCAGCTCCTCCTGTGGCAAACCAGAAGCGCACAGATTTCTGGAGAGAAACAGCAAAGAAAATCAATGGCAGAGGCTCAGACGATACCATACTTCCTGAGATGGGAATGCTGGAAACCCAGCTTTGATGCCAGGATAAACACAGCCCTATTGTCACCCCAGACCCCTGACTGCTGTCCAGAAGAAGGACTTGCCAGCAGTACAGCATGGATTTTGACCTCCTCATATTTGGAGCGGYCAAGCTCCTGCTGGCAGCAGCAGGTGGGCTGCCCAAGGCAGGCTTATCTCCTGGCAGAGAGGTACCCAAAGGCRCAGTAGCAACGTGGGACCCTCCCTAGGTAGATCGGATTGAGTCAACACCTACAACCATGTTCAGACAAGACTGGCGAGTTTTCAGCTGTTGCCTGTTGCTCTTTAGACCTGTCTCTCTCTGGGGTACATCTACAGCCAATGAGCCGGAGCACTAAAAACAACCATTGCCCCCACTACCACCACCACAGGCTGTACCGTCTGGTTGTTTGGCAGCGTTTCGGAGGCCCGGATGGGTCGGTTCAGGCTGGGTTTCCCCAGGTAAACATCCCACGTCGCAGAGTAGGAGGACAGGAGCTTCAGGAGGGCCCGAGGGTTCAGGTAGTTGTCATCATCCAAATGGCAAAACCAGCTGGGGGGAGACAGGAACGAAGACACAAGAAGTTTGCGGTAAGGAGAGTGCCTCCTGCTCTGAGGCGTCACCCCGCAGCAGCCCTGCCTCACCTCCGGCCACTGGCCAGGAAGGCGTCGAACTCGGCGGCCATCTTGCAGGAGAGGGCCGGGTGGCTGTGCTCGGCAGAGCAGTTGGTGAAGACCACGTGGCTGCCTGCCAGGAGAGAGAAGGCTGTGGCTTGGGGCTGGCCTGCTTCACACGGTCATGGGGAGGACCTCTGGGCGGGAGGGAAGGGGTTTGTTCACAGCCAGCCTCCTCGCGGCCCCCCCAACAGGCATCTGAGGCCGCGGTGACGTGGGCTCCATCCTCCCCCCTACCAGGAGATGAAACCTGGAGAAAGCCAAGCATCTTGGCCAAGACTAGGACACCTGCCAACTGCGCTTTCATGCTGCCCACTGCCAGCCAGGGTGCCAGGGCTGAAGGGCTCTCTCTTGGGCTGCTTCCACCCATGGATGCTTTAAGGCAGACAGCACCCTGCCTCCAGTCGGCTGTGTGTCCTGGGGTAAGCCAACTAAAACAAATCATCACTTGGGGGCTTTGTGGGTGCCAGACCCCCTCCCAAGGCCGTGACGGATTAGAGGCTGAAGGCAGGGAGGGGAAGGTAGTGTTATAGGACAGGTCATTACCCATTCTCCTTTTCAGGGCATTGTCTTCTTCATCGGTGAAGACGTAGGTCTGGGGAAACAAGGAAAGGAGGTTACTCTCAGGGCTGGAGCTGGTGCTGCTCCTGGCTACCCACCCCTTCCTCCCCACAGACGGACTTGCTTGCGGGGTCACCCCACTCCATCCCCTGCTGCCATGCCCCCATCCCCGGCGCCAGATGAGCAGAGGGATGGCCACGCTCCCCCTTCCCGCATGGCACCATCATCAGTGCTCGTGTGGCTTCATTTCCCCCACCCCACTGCCTTGGGAACAGGGAGCAGGGGACCCGCGACACCGAGTGAGAAGGTGAGGGAGCCCTGGCTTAGGTGTCAGTTGTAGAAAAATGAAGTGGTTGAATGATGCTTAGGTTAAAAGAACATCTGTTTGTGTGTTAAGTGTGCACAGCCCCCTGCCGCTTCCCGCCTCCTCCTCCTCTTCCTCCACCCCCATGCCTCTCTAATCCCGTTCGCTGCCATTATGTGGCACATCTCCCCCTCTTCAGGGCCAGGCGGGGATCAGGGCTGGTGGAGAAAAGCTTTCCTCAGGCAGAAAATGAGCTTTCATGAAATCAAAAAGGAGTCACGAGCCGTAAACAGTCTCTCCACCAGCTGCCCACAGGCTGGTTAAATGCAGCACCTGGGCAGGGACAAAGGGGACGAGGCAGGCAGACAACAGCTCCAGAAGCTGTCACTGCTCTCAAAGGCTCTGACAAGGAGACAAGAGTCTTTACTTCTCCCCACACCCACCCAGCATTTGGGAGATATATGTCCCCATCAGGAGGACGTGGCAAGAGAAATGTTCTGCACATGAAAGGAAGGCAATGAAGGACCCTCAGAGACCACCTGGCTTGAGCAGAGGCGTCAGGATGGTTTCATGATCTCAGATGTACATGCTACAGCGACTTGGCAAATTACCCTCCAACAGCTGAGCTGCAGCAACGGGCCATGCACACATTCCTACCCCACCCCACCGGTAAAGTCTCTTAGTTAAAACCACTTTCAAGGTGATCACGGGACAAGAAGCAATTAGCTAAGTCTCAGGTAAAGGAGTCGCTCTGGGTCAGGGGACTGTATCACAACCTTCAGGCAAGGCAGGGATTGTCAGTGGCACGGGATTTCCCTCGCTAGCATGTCAGAGCCAGAAATTTCCACTATGACACATATTTCATCTTAAAAAAGTTCTGAAACCATTGAAACTTTCTGACATTTTCAAAAAAACAGAAACGTTGTTGCTGGAAATTACTTGCTTACAGGTATAAAATCAGCTCATAAACATCGTATCTGATTGACTTAAAATGGGAATCTGTATCTTTTCCCAGATTTTCTACTTGTGAAAATATTCCAAGCTTCCCACTTTCCTCTTGATGCAAGGTGGAGAATGCTTTTTTTGCAGACATCTGACATATTTCTGTGGGAACCCAGGGATGAAGGAGCATTGTCACCATGGGGAACACCAGACTCTCCAAAAGAACTGGAAAAAGAGGCTATGAGTGCGGGAGCTAGGCAAATCTCATTTCTCTGGCTCTCCCAAACTCTGATCTCCATGGTACACCTGGCTGCAGTACTCCAGGGATGCTGGTGTGTGTGCCCTGGCTCTGTCCTGCAGGAGATCACAGGCACTGTGACATGCAGCTGCCTGCATCCTCATCTCTCCATCCCTCATGCCTCTGAGAGCAGGAAATCTGGAACAGCAGCTGCTGCCGGAATCCGAGCAACTGCTGCCGTGTGTCCCTCAGCAAAGCAGCACATGATGGCTGGGATGGAAGAGAGAGGAGGGCTCTGGCTAAAAACCTGCCTGGAGAGCATTTGGCCCAGTTATGCAGGTCTTTCTCAAGTAGACACCAGCTGCTGTTGTCCATACTAATGGAGCCTGGAAGAGATTCAGAAGGTCTCTCTGGCCGTGCCAGACCTACTATCCCCATTGGGGATGTGCAAGCAGAAGAACACCCAGTGTCACTTGTGTCCCTGCAGGCAAATGGGGTGGACAGAAGCAGCCTCCAGACTATATCCACCCTCCTGTTCTCCACCAGACCACCTGTGGGGCCATGCAGGATCTGTTGTGGTGCCTCAGTGCTCACGGGCTGCCCACTCCAGCAGGCAGCCTGTGGGCTTGTGGAGCAGCTGTTCAGCCACAGCTCCCACTCGCCTCCTCCATTGCATTGCCCCCAGCACAGTTCCTCCTGCCAGGCGTGGGGGGAAATCACAGAGCCTGGCTTCCATCCGCACTGAGAGCAGCCCGGTGTGGCTGTCACTGCTGCTGCAGAGCAGCTGATCTGGGCTTGAGGWGGGATGCAGCGTGGAAGGCATCCCTCCGTTCTAGACTGGAGAAGATGGCTGGATAGGAAAGGATGTCTGCTAAACGGCAGTGCCAGCAGTGATATGGAGCCACTGGTGTCCAATGGCTTTGCCTGGCAGTTCTCCATGAACATAAGTGCCCATGCAATTGATGAACACTAGACTTTGAGGCCCCCTCACCCCAAATTGGGAAAGTAGCCTAGCAAGGCAAAACTAAGAAAAGTGAATAAAGATATGGAATCTGACAAGCCATGACCACATTCATCTCCCAGGTTCYCAGGGTATCCTTCCTCCAGGAAGAAACAGCCTCCAAAATTGGTTATGGGTTATTGGTGCGGCTGGGCAGGAAGCTGTTCCCCTGCCCAGAGGAGAGATTCAAAATCTATGGTGTGTTCATAACACTGAAAAATGTGAAAGCCAGTTCAGGATGGGTCATTTAAAGGTTTCATCTCAATCAGTTGCATGTTTGGGTTTCTGAAAGGAGGGAAGGTGCTAGAATTAGTTTACCAAACAAAATTTCAGACCAGAAACCTAGACTTAATCTCCATCAAAGCTACTGGGGCCAAGAATGTAAGCCACTCTAAGATGCTGTCCAGCCTAAACAGTCATCAAAACCAACACTTCTGTTTAGATGAAGCCTTTTCTGATGAAAAGGCCTTTTGCTGAAATGAATTCCACATCAAGCTCCAGTGGAAAGTTTGTCGTGGATCAGTTCTCGAGAGGCAGAGCATGGTCCAACTTCCAGTGAAGAGCACCCACCCCACGCTGCTTCTTCCCCATCTCCCACCAGCTGTATATCTTCTCTTCTGTTTAAACAGTGCAGTTTCAGGGAAAATGTCTCTCTCTCTTATTGTCTATCCCAACAGAGTCCAACATAGAGGACTTTTAATTTGGCTCCCATACAGTCTGTCCTAGCCATAAAAAACACAGCTGTTCCTGCCTCCTGTTACAGTCACCTAAGCCTGACCTGTGAGGTCTGGGTTGCTTCCTCCGGGAGGACACCATGCAGGTAATCAGCTCTGAAACCAGGCTTGGCATCAGCAGCACGGCCAGCTGCTAAAATTTCCCCACTGGCCACCTGCAGAGAAGGACCCATTGAATCGGTCTCTAGCCATGAGTAAGGGTGAGTGAGACAGCAAGATGGTGGGTCAGCCCTAGGAGGAGGCAGTCTCTGCACATCAGGGCTTCTGAGACCTGGATCTCTCCAAGACAGACTCTTAAAGCCTACGCCTCTCCATAAAGACTCAATAATAGGAAGTCTGGTGCCCTAACCCTGGCCCCACAACAATTAAATGTCCTTTGCAGATTGAGAGCTCTCTTTTTTTTGCTAAGCGAGGTTTCTACATTTTCAATTTTTCAAAACTAACCCTTTCCCCTACCTCCAAAAAACCCCTCCAGCAGCAGTATATTTAAAAAAAAAAAAAGGCTTTTGACTTTCATGTACTTCTCTTTACCTCCCTCCCCGCCCCCGCTCCCCTGCCCTCAAGGCTATTTAGTAAAAAAAGCAGAAGAAAAACATGGAAAATTGAGATGGGGGGGAGGAAAACACTGAGCTTGCAACAAAAATTGATAACAATGAAAAAACACTGTTTAAAAATTACTGACACTCCTGCTCTGCCCTTCGTTCCTATTCTCCTGCTCAGTCTGTGAAGTTTTCCTAGAAGCTGGCAGCAGCATGGAAAATTCAACACCTCTTCCTAGGTTTGGACATCGTTTGCCAGCCAAACAGAGAGGGTCAGATGAATCTGGGGAGCTGGTATCTAATTCCTGTCGTCAGCGGAATGGCCAGACACCTATTTCTCAAACACACGAGGAGGGAAAGGTGAGCTGCTCCTTAAAAACCCACTCCAAAAACCCGTCACAATATCTTAATGCCAGTGCAGCCATGCGGCTGGGTTTGGTTCCTCCAAAGAGCTGCTGGGCTGAGGTTGGGTGGAGAGGAGAAGTGCATCTGGAGGAGGAAGCAGGGCACCTCAGACGCTGAGAGGGACGCACAGACAGGAGAGGAAGCGTGCTCAAAATAGGACATGGCTTCCTGTGACGACCRCAGCAGACCAGACAGTTGCAGCACCATGAAGTGGAAAACCACCCCTTACCCAGAAAACCCTGCATTGCTTCAAGCGCTCTCCTACCCAATACCTCCGCCCCCGTCCCCCTCCCTCACTGAGGCCTGAATTTGTCTTCTAGGCACCCATCACACACAGGAAGAGGCAAAAAAATACCCCCTTTGGGAACAGCCACAGGATTTCTTCTTTCTTGAGGAGCAGCTCTGTGAGGGAGGGAGAGAAGTACCCAGGCTCTCGGGAGTACTTCTGCCCACCAGTAAGCCAGTCTGCACAGCACCGCCAACGTGGTGCCCCACATCAGTTCCTCTAACAGGAAGGAAACTCTCCAAACTCTGCTTTAGCAAAGAGTGAAAACATCAGACCCCCAGTTAAAAAAAATATTTAAAAAGTCAAATATAGACCCACATTACTTCCAGATCGTGCACATAAGGAGATATGCCCAAGAAAGCAAGGCATGGATTGTGCTGATGTGCTGCAGAATGAACAGGACTGCGAACACTCCTCCTGCACCCACGTCCTGCAGCCTCGCTCTCCTGCCCACTGCACCACACCGTCCCGGGGCGAAGGGTGCCCAGGCACAATATGGGCATCCAGATGGAGGGCCAGGGAGAGCCACTCAGCTCGAAACCTAGCAAACTCATGGCACTAGGAGGTAGAAAACCACCACTTCATACAGACCCAGGACAGTCTGTGCTCTCAGTCTGGTGTGGCCCAGGCAGTCTGCAGCCCCTGGTGTTACTGGATAAAAAAGGGAAATTAAATCCCCTCCACCTCAAGCTGAAAGAGCCAGGCTTAAGTTAGGGGCAGGTGATGCCTGCTAAGAGCACTCAACCTCCCAGCCTTCATGGGAAGAGCCCACACAAGCTCTTCATCCTCTCTGCCAGCCTTTCCCATGAACCAGCTACCGGTGAAACATTTTCCTGGGTAGCATCACCCTTTCAATGTGAACAGAAGTGAGAATTAGGGAAAACAAGGCAAAGTACTGAGTGGAACTGCAGTGCCCACCTTCCCCTTCCTTTGGCCTTTATTCCCCCACACTGACACCCCGTCCCTGTCCCATTACTAAACACCCCCTCTCTAGCCCAAATCCACATGCTCACCTGCTCTCTTGCTCGGGATATCCACGTGTCCAGGAGCAGCTCCATCCTGCTCTGGTGAAATCTCTTGGTTGTCTTCACGGCTATGAAAATGTCCCCAAGGGTCAGGCTTCCCTCAGTCCTGTATCCCTCCAGAGGATGGACTTGCAGGTCCTTCTGGCCCTTGCCACCRCCTCCGGTGGCATCTTCTGGGCTCAGTTTGCTCCATCGCTCCGGCTTCTCCGACATCCCCTCCCTGAGCCCTGGGTACCGAGCTGTTTCCTGAGTCCCACGGTGCCGCACAGAGAGGAGAGCCACGCTGACAAGGAAGAGTGCGGCTCCAGAGAGACCACGGATGAGCCGACAGCCCATGGCTCCCAAATTGTTCCCACTGCAGCCAGTATCCTATCAAACAAGGACCACCTCTGCCCGTACCTCCATGTGAACCTGTTCGCTCTTCTCAAAGCCTCCAAAGAGGCAGGACAAGCCGAGGGCGACGTCTGAATAGGATGCGGCCAAGGAATAGGGTGGGTGAAGACCAGAAAGCCAAAGAGACAGTAGCCCCAGAGGATACTGGTGAAGCGGGGGGAATTTTCACAGACAACCCAGCGAGGCAGGGATACGTGATGGGAAAATACTCCGGGGCAACTGGCAGGTGGCTGGCACAGCCTGCCAGGAGGAAAGCGAGTATCCGCACTCCAGGCAGAGAGGCTGAGGGTCCCGGTCTGGGGGTCGAGGGGGCAGCAAAGGAGATCAGAGCCATCGGTGGGGAGTCTGGACCGAAAGCATCAGTTCCTCAGAAGACACCAGCCCGCACATCCAAGCCAGGGGCTGCGGGGCAAAGGTGCGCAGCCGGCGCAGGGCTGCAGGGAAGGGGCTGGGTGCCATGCATGCGGCAGGGCTGCCTCTCCACCTGCTCCCTCCGTGCAGCTCGCTCTTGCTCCCTGCCAGCCCCAGCCCCGGCCCCGGTCCCGCCTCCGGGCATGGGGCGGGGCGCCAGCCCCGGGGGAGGAAGAGGATGGAGGGTAGAGGATGGAGAAGGGGGAGCCCTGGGTCTGACGGTGGGTTTGCCTCACCAGGGCACGGCCAGGCTGGGACATCTCTGAGGTGACAAGCAGCTGATCTGAGAGGACAAACCTGTTGCTTGAGTGTTTTTCCCACTCCTCTGTGACAGTCCAGCCCAATCTCTGCAGCCCTGCTCAGCCCTGCGCTCTTGCAGGAGGAGAGGAAGGTGGCACGGATGTGGACTCGGGTGAAGTTAAGGTGCGGGGTCCTATATTGTTCTTGGGAAGAACAACGTTTCCCCAGGAATTCCCCCAGCCCCAGACTTTTCCTGCAGGCACTGCTCTGAATTGCTGCCCCTGCCCTTTAACCCCACCCTGCCTCCCCAAAGCAGGACTGTGTGTCCCCTGCTGCCCCCCCCCCCATGTCCCAGAGTCTCAAACTAGGGTCTGACACTCACTGCTGCCACCCATCTCCCCAAACCATGACCCTGACCCTCTCACTCTGGAAGGTCCCTTTCCCTCTGCCTCCAGGCACCATCCCTCCCCGCTGCCATCTCACATCCCCACCAGGGATGCCCTAGGACAATGTGCTACCCAGGTGGGTGCAGAGCCAGTGACACTCACAGGAACAGGTACACCAGCACCAGAGAGTGCAAGGGAGGGCCTGCTGCCTCCCTTTCAATGTCCATGGATCAGCATCACCATTGGATTTATATCCCACCCAGCTGCTTGCCCCCTGCAGCAGGGCTGAGCTCAGCGACTTTTTCCTTGTGGATCTTGTGCTGTCCAAGACGATGCTTCCTTTTCCCCTTCCCCAGGCAAGGAAGAGAGGGGGGGTCCTCTCCCAGAGAGTCCCACAGGCAGAGGAGGAAACTGGCACCTCCAGCTCCTTCCCACCACCACCACCACCACCCATCACCAGACATGGCTGTACATCTCCTCTGTGCCACCTTCACCCCAGCCCTCTGGCTCCCAACAAGGCCAACGAGGCCAGGAGAGCAGTCTGGGGCTATGACACAGAGCATTCTGAGGGTAGCTGAGCAAGTCCTGCACGAAGAAGGCTTTCCCCAGAGATAGGGATATCAGAGACTCTCAAAAGGCGTGAGAGCCCCTCTCAAGACAAAGACCACTGCAGATGGGAAATTTTGGGGTCAGCACCACAGATTGCTGCATGCTGTTGCTGGTTCGGTTGGGTATGGGGTGGATGACCAYGAAGGTCCCCTTCACACTACCTCTAGGCCACTTTACAGAGCAGCTGGACAGTACAGAGAGGCAACCAGCCCAGGAAGGGGATGATACCCACACCCCCACCCCAGCTTCCCTGTGGCAGTGAGCATGGGGACCGCAGGATGGTAGTGCTCTACATAAGCTGCCGAAATCAGAGCACCTCCTCAGGGAGCTGCAAGCTGTGGGCATCCAATCTCAGCATACCAAAAAAATAAAAATAAAAAGTAGTAAGATGGGGACCCCGGGGGAAATGTGGTGGGGACATGGCTCCATGTGGCAGAGGGCCCCCCCGTGCACATGTCAGATCACGGGACCTTAGAAAAGGGGGTCAGGGCAGGGATGAGAGTCCCTCTGTGCCACACTCCCACCATGTGTCTGGACACAGGCGCTTTCCAGGCACACAGGGAAGACATCCCTGCAGGGCTAAACCCGTCTGCTCAGTTCCCCCAGGACTCGCACATACTTTCACCCCAGCCCTGTCCCTGGCTACAAATTTTTTCTGTTGTAAGGAAGAAACCACTGAATCCACTTCTCCTCCCTCCTCCCACGTATTTCTCCGAGTTGCCAAGACTCCTAGCCTTCCCCTGAAGCAAGAACATCTCCAGAGCATCTCCCATATCCCTTTGGAGGGTCCCTGCAGGTTTTATTTTTAGATCCCTTTGAACAGCGATGCTTTCTTACACGGATTTGGGGCAGAGGGGGAGTCATTCACCTTCAGGCCTTACATTACTGCAGGGATGTGAAGCTGGTATGACTGATCCGCTGCCTCTGCGCTAAATACTGGGATTGCTCCCATGGCTAGCCACTGCTCCTGAACCAGAAATTAACCTCTCCAAGTGCTTCAGCCGCACACCAGCAGCCCCAGGCAGCTGTAAAGGCACCTTCCATGGCTCCCAGGCATCCTGCAGCACCTCCCAGGCCTGGCCTAGGAGATCATCTGGGAGGGAAAGGGGGACACAGGCAGAGGATCCTTAGTGATGTCCCCAAAAGACATACAAATATGATTCAAAGCTACCTTGTACAGAGCATGGTGCCGAGCAGCGGAACAGGTCAGACCCAACCATGTGCAAACCAGAACATGCCCGATGCTAGAGGTGAGCACTGCCTGCTTCTTGCACTGTGAGACACCTCTTTCTTCTGGRGTGCCAGGGATGGGGGGGCCATTCGGTGCCCAGTCCTGCCCTGGGGTGGGGCTGGCTGACCCATCACCGGGGGGGTGCATGGGACAGAGACCCCATACTGCTGCAGCTCTGCCAGGGCAGGGGGGCAGTGTGGAAACAGCTGGTGACTTCCCAGGGCGACACACACACCGCCTTGCCAATCCCCTCCCTGGAGGGAGAAATCTTGCTCTCGGTGACTCATTAAAGGGGCTTGCACAAGGCTGTTACAGCTGGTAATTGGTGCCCAGGGCTGCTAATTGCATTCTGCCTGTTACCTAACCCGTGACTCATTCCTCCAAGCAGGCAGCCACCCCCCCAGAGGTACAAAGAAGGTGGGCTGGGGTGTGCAGGGCAGCGGGGGGTCATTTATGTTTGCCTTGGAGCCCTCTGCCCGTCTTCTCACCCGTGTCCAGAACGAGTTGAAGCTGGATTTTGAAAGCCTCAGGGGAGACAAGACGGATAAAGAGAGGGCCTGAAAGAAGCCTGGGAGCGGGCGAGGCAGTGCCGCCTGCTGCTTGGAGAGCTGGGTACTGCCAACCTGCCTCCCAGCGCAACCTTTCTCTGCCTCCCTTTCCCTCCTGCTGACAACACTGATGGCCTAGGGAGGTGCTGGGGGACGTCTGTTTATTTAGGAGGGGCTAGCAAGTGCCAAGCTGGGAGCACAGCCTGACTACCCAAAGTGAGGGGGGTTACTCTTAACCACCCTCAGCCTAGGCTATAAGGCTGGGGATGGTTCCCAGTGCCAGCAGGGGCAGGAGGAGTTGTCAAGCCCTGAATCAGAGTGYCTCATGCAGAGTATTTCCCCTGGGAACTCAAGCACTACTTTTTTCCCTGCAAAGATGCAGGCTTTCATCTCCAAATCCATGCCGGGGTGGATGGGAGCTTGCTTTGGGACTTGTCTTCTCATCAGCTCAACAAGAGTCCCACTTTGTTTGCCTGCAGGGCAAGCACCCTCCCAGGGGGCTGGCTGTGCCGGGATGCTGGGGCTGCATCCCCTGGAGTGGATGTCATTTGGGAGCTTTCATCTGGAGTCGTGTGTTACACCAGTTCCCCCTTCCCTGGGAGGAGAGCTGCATTGCTCCAGGGCAGAGCTGGGACTTTGCTCTACATTTTAGTGACTGCAGGTTAAAATCTTTTCATTTTCTTTCCTCCCCCCTTCACTCTTGTCCTCATAAAAGACACAGGCAACTGGTTTAGAGCCTGAAATAACACCTCACAGGGGACCCGTCAAGATCAGCAAGTTAATCTTTGCTCAGAGCATCAAAAGTGCATGGCACTAGCAGTGCCCTAATCGCAGGGGCGAGGACACAGAGAGGACTTGACTCTGGTGCTGGTTGCCCATCTTCTCCCACTGACCCCAGGATCAGTGGGCTCAGCCCTCTGCCTGGCCTCATGCCCCATGGAGCCTCCCAGAGCCACAGACACCATTTTCCTTTTGCATGCCCCAGGAAACCACAACCACCACCTCTCCATGGCGCGGGTATCCTGGCACCCCTTTCCCATAGTAGGGCTGATAATGGCAATTGGTTAGGAGTCAGGACCATGCTAGGGTGGGTGAGCATGGCTGCTGCTACCCAAACTCTCCATCTTCCCTCTGCCAGAGTCTGAACCTGCGCTCGGGCCCGTATCAGGGTAAGAATAGCCCCCATTGGAGGAACAAGAGGATCCCCACTCTCCTGGCAGTGTGGCTAGGCTCAGTCTCACTGTTGTCCCCCAGGAGGACAAGGTAGCTGGCTTGTCAATTCACGATAACCAGGGCATGGAGGGATGAGAAGCTCTAGGGACCTCAGCCAGACACATCAAGTGAGCTTTTCCCTGGTTTTCCCAGAGCAACCTGGCCAACATCAGCACTACGGAGAGGCAAGGGACTGAAAAACAGGGGGCAGGTAGAAATGGGAGGGAGCTAGGTCTGTGGCATGCTCAACCTGTCCTCTCCCCACACCTTTTGCTGCCCTACAACAGCAAGACCAGTGCTCCGTCCTTCCCCTGGAGGGCTGGGCAGTTGGGCCTCAGCTAGAGGACAAGAAAAATACCCCGTCATGCATCACCCGAACCTTCCCAGTAACACACAAGCCCATAGCCTGCCACCCTTTCCCATTATGAATGGTATTTAATTCTCCTTTATATGCAGTTTGCCAATAAAAGTCTCCATTAATAATTTACAAGCAATAAAGAGTACAGCTCCTATAAAACAAGGGTTTGTTGCAAGCTTAGTGTCACTCCAGCCACAGTGGGGCATTGGCATACAAGCTGTGCTCACTGCGCCGTGGGGCTGGAGGCGAGGTAGACACGGGAAGGGCGGACCTGGAGCATGCAGTGCCGCAGGGCAGGGGAGACGGAGGTGATGGGAGAAGGGCTTCAAATGTGTGAGAGATATGCTCCTACACAGCCTGATCCCACACGGTTCCCCCACGTTCCTCATCTGGCAATCTGACCACGTACCAGAGACAAGGGCATCCCAAGGTGATGGGGAACAGGCCACAAGGGTGATTTCCACCATGACGGTGGAAGACGTCTCTCCAATAAAATACAGAAAGCTCAGACTGGGGAGGCAGCACATGTTACTCCCCAGTTCTTGGTGGCCTCAAGGGGACCAGAAAGGCTGCCCCTGGGGGCCTTGGCTGCTGGCATCCCCTCGGGGAGAAGGACTCGCTACCTGGAGGAGCTTGGGGAGGCAGGGACCTCCGAGAACATCTCTTGGGGACGGTAGCTGGCAGTGCCCGGTCTGCTACCCGCAGCTCAGTCGTCACCCTCCTCGATCCACAGCGGGCGGGTTTGCTCCTGGAAGATGCATCCCCGAACCACCTTGGGCAGCTCCTCGGCATGGCTCCAGGCATGGGACTCCACACGGGCCCAGGAGCACGGCAGAGTGTGGAGAGCCTGCTCCGCACYGCGGCACACCTTCAGCACCTCCGAGTCCCGCTGGCCTGCCTTTCCCAGCAAGCTCCTGGGAAAAACACAGAGACGAGCCTTACCCTTGACATAGAGAGATTGGTGGCAAAAACACCTAGGAACTCCCTCACACATAGACAAAGCCGATTTTCCTGCCCTTTTTCCCCTCACAGCAGCCAACCCCAACATGCACACAGCAAGTGCTCTCAGCCCGATCCTTGTCTCTCCCTCTGAACAGAGACAAGGGCTTCCCTCTCCTCCCGCGATACCCTTCATCCATGCCACTCCGTCTTTTCTTACCTGAGTCCTCTAACATTCTTCTCGGTGACCTCGACATGGATAATGATGGGGTATATTTCACTTTTAATTAGATCCCTCACACTCTGAACTCCCAGCTCTAGCAGGCAGTGTTTATTCTGGAAGGGAAATAGGATAGATTTACTGATTTAAATGGAGAAAAAATAACCCTAGCCCCTGTCAGTTACATTAAATCTAACCCCATACTGTGAAATATCATTGCTTTTCCAATAGTAATTCCATTAAATGTGGGATTTACGGACAGTGCCAAGAGGGAAGGGGAGAATTAAAGAGCAGGGTCACCCCCTCCACCACCGCCAACCCAAACCAAGAGCCCACCAGACCCCTCGCTCAGCCACAGCCCATCTTCACATCCCCTTTGTCATTGTCGTCACCCACAGCCCCACATTTCTCCGTCTGCCCTGAGCAGAGCTGTTGCCTCTTTGGCGAAGATGAGGAATGTGAGAGCAGGGAGGTCACTTCTGCATATGGCATTTCCCACCGCCTTGCCCATGAATCCCCATTTGCCATTTCTTTCACCTGAGCTCAACAGAGACTCAGGGAAAAGTCCATTATCTGCTGCTCCACAACCCCACAGCACCTGGACCTAAAACACCCTCCAAATTACACAGCCCCCAAGCCAGCAGCTCCTTCTCTGTCACCACACCACCCTCCCTCTTCCCCCCACTCGGCTGTCCCCTCCTCCAGTCTGAATGGGGTGCCCCATCCTGGCCCTCTCTCCCCACACCAAACAGCTGAGCACCTTCTCCATTGCCTCCTGGATCATGCGGATTCGCCCGCTCTCCCTCCGGCCCTGGGGGGCACTTCTAGACACAGGGTGCTCCTGAGCATGGGTAGCCCTGGGATCCCCTTCTGCCAGCTTCTCTGCGAGCCAAGAGGAGATATGAAAAGGGAGACATCAGCCCCTTCTCCCTTTTGCACACACTTTCTACCTCAGAGCCCGCACGTTTGCTGCCACGCTGATGCTTATCGAGTTCACTGTTTATGGATTCTGGAGAGCAAGTCTAATTATACAACATTACACGTTGGCATGGATCTCCTGCAGCTTTCTGCGTACAGAACAAGCAAGATATCACAGCTGAAGACACCTTGCAGGGCAAGAGCAGCACTTGTGTTGCAGTACTGCAGCAGCCTAAGCCAGCTCACAGCCCCAATCCCCCCTTCCCTACTGCCACACAGTCCCACCCCCTCCGTAAGAGAATATGGCAGGAAAACAATCACTTCATTTTGCCAGATAGGTTTTCTGCAGGGTTTGTGAGCTGCATGGGCTCGTAGATGGCTCCAGTGAGCAGCAGGGCTAGGGAAGCAAGGGGTGTGTACATCTTGGCATGGGAGAGTGGGAAGAAGATGGGGAGCAAGCTGAACCTCCTTTTGTCGGTGGCAGCCTGAGCCACCTCCCCCTGCTCAGAGGTAGAAGGACAGCACCCAGCACCCGAGCCAGCGCCAGGCAGGAGAGAAGCAGAGAGGTGATGCTGAGGCAGAGAACTGGGAGCATAGCTGGCAGGACAGCAGGGTCCAGCGTGGTCAAAGCAATGACTGCCAGGTCCCCCTGGTAACTCCCACCAGAAGACGAGACAACGCACACACAGAGACCTCTTGGGAGCCACAGGCTTTGCAGCCCGGCGTGGCTGAAGCAAGCACCAGGCTCTCCCTGCTGACCGTGCTGCCCTAGGCAGCTGCCCACACTGCCACTGAAACATGAGCAGGGAACCTAACAAGGCTTTTAGGAGCTGCTCACTCCTAAGACAGAAATAAAGTAATTTATTTAGGAGAAGGCATGTTTGGAATTAGGTCCAGAGCATGTTCCAGCTCGCCCAAGCCCCAGGCTGGCTGGGCATCCTCTGCTACCTGGTGGCACAGGTACTTCCCAGGTAGAGCTGGATCCCGCAAAGCCATCTGTTTCCTTTGGGGCAGCAGACTCCTGGGGAAGCTGGGCTGGCTTATACTAACTCTGCACTGGCTGGGGTGATTTCCAAGGGAAAATATAAGCAGCGAAGAAAAGAGAAATGGCTCGGGGCTCCCAGATCACCTTCCTTCCCTCTCAACAGGCAAAACTGACAGGGGAGAACGGAGTTTTTTCCCTCAGTGTAAAGTCCCCAGCCATGGTAATGGCTTTGAAGCATGTCCCCATGCAATGTGAGGAGGACCCTGCAGAGGGCTCAGTAGGACAGGATATATGGCCAAGTCACTCAGATAAGGAGCCCAGCAGCCAAAATTTGCAGAGCCATCCTTCTTCAGCAAACCAGAGATTTTTCACTACCTCCATCACCACCCCACAAAAAAAAATATACCGACTCATTTTTCAGTCCTGCAGTTGGCAAAGGGAGAACTCTAAACACGGGGAAAGGAGAGAGATGGAGAAGGGAGGAGGAAGGGGGAAAGAAGGAGTTGTCCTCTGTGAAAATTCCCTATGGGAAAAAAGCCCTTTCCCCAGCAGCTTCTGCAGCGGTGTGTCAGCCTTACGCTGCTGGCAGAAGAAAGGGGACAACAGCACTAAGGCTGGATCCTCTCATTCCTGGGGAGGAAGAGCTAGTATGAAGTCAACCTGCAGATCCCACCTCAGCCAGGCGTTTTATCTCTGGGAAGAGCCACCCAGAGCAGCAAGGCAATGCCACCGCCACCCATTCATGGGAAGAGAGAGGATCTCCATGCCCCAGGAGACCAGAAGGGGCGGCTGGCTTCCCTGTGGGCCAAAGGGATAGGACACAGTTAAAAATAGGAGGGAACGCCTTGCAGACACTCAGYCCAAAAAGGTGACCTGTCAACAGGTATTGTCTGGGAAGACTGAGAGACCCCCACACTTAGCCGCTGAAGAGACACCTCATGTGCTTTCCAAGAGTCCCATGAGACCACATCTCATACTTCCAAGACTAAGAGCACCTCTTCCCTGAATTGGGCTGACCAAGGCATCCACAGAAGTGACCTCTTTGAGCAACATCTTAGCTTCCCASTGCATGGCTAAGAAGTAGCAGGAGGTAAAAGGGGAAAGCAACCCTCGGAAGTAGGAGACTTGTGTACTTTACCTCACTCAGCCACAGGCTCCTAAAACAGCCCTGGACATATCAACCACTCATTGCTGCCTACCTGCTGGGCACACGTGAAAGTCCAGGCGAGAGGTGGGCAAGTCCAGCAGGTTCCTGATGAGCCGCGGTGCAATGCAGTTAGGTGACAGCACCACAGGACGGGGTGTCTTGACCACCACAGGGCGCACCAGGCTGTAAGGCTTCAGGTTGATGTCCGGGTCTGGAAGACAGGAATGAAGAAGGTGAGAACATGGGAGACCARCCTCTGACCAGCCCACAGACCATCCCATTCTTCCTGGACCATCCCCTCACCCTGACTCATGGAGGCACCTGCCAACCATCCTATGTCCCAGGAGAGATCCTACCCTGGTTACAACACTCACTCACGGGCTCAACACTCAGATACCCTGGCTGTAGCCTCCCTTGCCCATTTCCTGGGACTCCCTTGAGTTACATACCAGTTTATCCTCCACAAAAAGTTAGATGACCCCAAGAACCACAGAAGCAATGGAAAGCCCCAGACAACCAGGGAAAAGAAGCAGGGGCTTTAAATATGCACAGGCTTCCCAAAATCCCGTTAGCAGAGTTATAAGAGGGATCCTGGGCAGAGAGACTGAGGCATCCCACATGCTAATGTCCCTTCAGTGCCCACAGGGGACGACTGGGTCTCCAAGGGTGATGGGGCAGGTGCAGGGGTAACAGCTCACCTGAGCAGGGGTCCAGCCACAGCTGCTGAGGGGGCTGTTCTGGGCTCCTCTGCGGTTTGGATTTCACCAGGCGCAGTTGGTCCAGGGCCCGTTTCTTTAGCTGAGGAGAAAGTGAGGGCAATAAGGCTGAGAGCATAGACCATTTCACACACACACACACACAGAGCTGGCTGCAGAACACCCACTGGCAAAGGGGACGGAGCACACATACAAAAAGCATGGGACCAGGTCTGCCACCCATCAGGTTCAGTCTGGGAAGTGGTGAGGGGGTAGGAAAGCAGCCACAGAGCAGTAACGCTGCCTGGGCTATAAGTTCCTGCTCTGCTTGCTAACCCAGCTGCCACCTCTATACGAGTTGCTTTACCAACAGAGTGGGGCAGATTGCGTGCCGAGGTGGTGGGGTGGCCATAGGCACACACACACGACTATCATTGCTGGCTTCTTTGGCTTACATTATTTCTGTGGCCCCTCTGCTGCCCAGGCATCTGGCCCTTCTCCTGGATCTTCAAAAGCTGGTGAGCCCTGAAAAGACAGAGAGGTTGCACTCAAGCAACTCTAGAGCCCCCAGGGACCGTAGGCTGCTGTGAGCCTCTTCGCCAAACCCCACAGAGACCTGCTGAAGCATAAGCATATCAAAGCCCTCACTCAACCTCCCAGTCCCTCAAGGGCACCCAAACACTACCACACTGGTCCCCCATACAAGGCCTGGGCAGCCCACACTATCGAGAGGCCAGTCTGCACCCCTCAGGACTCCTAGGGGATGCTCACCACAGATAAATGGGGCAGGTACCCCTGCCTTCCTCCTCACCCTGGTTACCTGCTGTAGTTGGGCACTGTCCCCTTGTCCAGGTCCCGCATGGTCAAGGGATCAACGCGGGAGCAGTACCACTCCAGCCGCCCTTTGTGCATGGTGTCCGTGACGTGGAGGATCTCCCGACACTTGACACAGAGCGCGTAAGGGTCTGACGGCTCCAGGAGGGACAGGTTGGTGCGCACGTAGAATGAGTCTCCAGAAAACTTCTTCCCTTCTTCCAGGGCTTCCCGCAGAGGCTGGTATCCTGGAGCAGGAGATATAGGTCACCACAGGTGGGGACACAGGAGACAACCATCACCGATAAGATAGCCAAGTCCCCAGCACAGCTGTGATGCTACGGATTGGGGTGGGGGGTGCAGAGGAGGCAAACAGACAGAAGGTCTGTACCTCCATCCTGTAACTCAGAGGATGCACAAGTCACACCAGACAGGGAAAGCTACCGGAGCTACGGCCAACCCCTGTGTCAGACATGGTGGCCTAGGACCAAACAGGAAAGGAGAGAGAATAACTGAGATTTACCTCCAGGGCTGGGTGGAGGGTCTGGAAAGGGAGGCAGAGAGCTCAGGCTCAACGCAGACCCAGCTGCCAGGGCCTTACCTTCCAGGTCCAGCTGAAAGACGAGACTAGAGGGTTCATCCCAATGCAGCAGGCTCAGGTAGGCGACCTCCCGCGTGCAGTTCTCCAGGGATAGCACCTCTTCCTTCAGCGACGGCACCCTCAGCTAGCAAGGACCCGATGCTGTTAGACCTAAGGGCTGGAAGAGCAGGCTCCCCGCCAGCTCCCTCACCCATCAGGGTTACACAAGAGATGTTACAGAGCAACGCAGGCCCGGGGAAAGCTCTACCTGAGGACAAAGCATCCTCAGTCTGCCTCTGGTTCCCTCCTCTGCCTCTGAAACACCTGCTACCAGCCACCACCCAGTCCGGATGCTGGGCTGCTGTGAAAGCAAATGTGTGTGCATGAACACGTGTGGGAGTTGGGGTGGGAGAGCTGGTTTATTTTCAGTTACAGGTGGGATATTAATTCAAGTAGTGTAGCTGTATTTCAAGCGGTGTCATTCTTGCCAAAACAAATGCCCTTCCCTCCCTCCAGGAGCTTTCTTCAGAGCAATTATTCTCTATAGCTCGGGAGGGTCACGAAGGCCTGAGAAATCTTGCTCCAGAATTGATTTCTTCGCAACAGGCATGTGCAGGATGCAGGATGCAAACTGCTCTGAAATACTACAAGGTGACAGACAACTCCAGGGACATATAGCCATATTGCCATCTTAATTGTGTGACTCCTTTTTGTTTCTCCCCTCCCACAGCTGAAGGAAGTGTTTCAGAAGGTCTCAGCATTTTTACATGCACAGGTACACTTGAGTGCCATGAGACCTGGATGGGTGTTTGTGCTGCATAAAGCTGTTGGCGGGGAGCAGTCCTGGGAAACAAGAGAAATGGAGGTAGACTTCAAGCTGGGTAGAGGTCAGCTTGCACTGGGAATCACTCCACACTCCTTGCATCATCCCAGGTGCCTTGCAAACCCACAAAGTGAGCCCATTCCCAGACTCACCTCAATGAGCCGGCACCCTTCCCTGAGTCCTGCATCCTTGACCCGTGAGCCTGGCTTGACCCACTGGACGTAAATCCCTGTCCTGTTCCCTCCAAGGATGGAGATGTCTGCTCCGAGCCTCTTCTCCTGGGGTGAGGGGTTGCTGGGGTGACCCATGCTAGTGAGCTGTACCACCAGTGACCTGGCAAGGAGAAACGCCAAGTCCAGCAACTGAAGTTTGCTGCATTTTCTAAGAACTGGTCCCCCATGCCTTGTGTCCAGCTACAGGGTGTTTATTGTACTGAGCATTGCGGTACAGAGCTTGTGATTCACAGTCATCACCAGGGCACACACACAGAGCTTACGAACCCCCACAGCCCCTTCCATCCCGCCAACCCCAACACCGAAGCCAAGCTGGGTTCCCACAGTCCTGTCCCTACCTAGACAGATGTGTGTCCAGCCCAGGGTAACATCCCCACCCCTGCCATAACAAATGGGACAGCACAAAAAATTGGAGCCCTGCTAGGAAGCAAGGACTATAGGATCTTCATTTCTCTCCTCTCCCACTAGAGAGAAAGAACCCACAAGGGGGGAGGCAGAAAGGAAGGGTCCCCCAAGCGTGGTCCCCCAGCACCACGAAATGTCCCCCCAAGCAGCCGGCTCAGAGTGCCTAGCTCAGAAAGCAGCAGTCACCTCCTGGTGACCTCCTCGCGGCTGGGAAGCGTGGACAAGCAGATCTCCGACTTCACCCTGGCGTAGGTGCTGCTGGAAGAAGAGGAGAAGGCCCCAAGCGAGGTGCTAGCAAAACCACTGCCTAGGAAAGAGAGCAAGAGAGAGAGGGGGGGCACATCACCTCTCCGCACTGCAGGAAGCTCACGTTCTCAGGTTGGAAAGGGTCTATCACCCCCTCCTGGGCATTTTCTAGCATCTGACTGGGAAATTGAGGCTGCAGGGAGGCTTTGAACAGTCACCCTCCTGGAAAGGGTTTCCCATGTCTCCTGAGAACAAGCAAATCTTCACTCCCTTCATCAGCCTTTCAGTCAGAAGGCAGCAGCAGCCAGGGCCACCTGGATGTGCCCAGAGATCAGCCACCAGCACCCACCACAGGACCTGCCAGCACCAGGAGCTCCACTCCAGGAGATTTACATCCCCCAGAATCAGTAACACCCCAGGGCGAAGGCATTTCTTTCTTCTGTTACTTACTCCCTCAACTCCACATCAAGTTCTCCATCAATGCAGCTCTCCATGAATTAAACTGAGCTGATGTGAATAGCTACCTGCTCTGCAGCTTTCCCAGCTGCTATGCCTGGCATAGCAGCGGGGGATTGTGTGGGTCCATAGCACCCTGCTACGGGTGCAGAGCCCTCGCAGTGAGTTGCACAAACCAACGGCATGATGGAGGGTCAGTTGTCCAACCCCTCTCTGCATAGCCACCACTTCTTTTTAGCTAAGCCCTTTGGGGAAAGCCCCCACCCTGGTACCTGTTGCATCTTCAATGCTGCTAAAGGAGCCACAGGACAAGCTACAAAGGAGACACAAAGGTGAGCTGTGAGGCAGCAGCTTTTCCAAAGCCTGTTTGCATCCCATTCTCAACCCCATCCCCACAGCCTTTCCCCACTCCCCAGAAGCACCCCCCGAGCCAGCGCACAGCTCCCAGCCAGCCTTCGCACTCTCAGTCCCCACTCCAGGCTCCCCACTTCCCTGCCAGCCTGCTCTCCCTGGCCCCCGCAACCCCCACAGAGGAGACACAGACTCAAGCAGCCCCTGGCAATCACCTTTTGTAGGGCATGCATCTATCTTCCCGCTGCCGCCGGAGGATGGAGCCGATGCAAGGGGGGAAAGGGAAGGTGGAAAGGCGGTTGATATCCTTCTCACTGTCAGGAGTCACCTCGTTGGGCAGAGTGAAAGAGAGATGCCTGCTAACGCCAACACCCACCACCACCTCTCCCCTCCCTTTGGGCTAGATTGCAAACAGCTCCTAGGGTACCACATGACTCTTCAGGGATCATCCACATCCCTCCAAACACCCAGGGGCACCTTGTTTTCCCAAGGAGAGAGCACGGATGGAGATGCATGTCACTGCGTCCCCAATTTTTTTCAATGTACAAGCTATGGGAGTAGTAGCAGATTGAAGGGAATGTCCAACCTTGTCATTATATCTCACTTTTAGCCACCGCACACCCAGAGGTGCGAGTAACCTGTGGGACTGCCCATTTTAGAGTGTTCTAGGATGAGGGTTCAAAGAGGCAAAGGAAAGAACCTGATTCCCTTAAAAACAATACAGTGCTGCTACAGGATTCAAGAGCTAGAATTTCTCACGCAGCATATGTAAATTAAACAGCTTTTTGGGGACGATAACATCTTACATGAGACTGTTGATTTCTAGGGTGTCATACGGGTTGAAGAGAGTTTCGCTTCCCTCTCTCTCCCACCCAGCTGAGCGCTGCACACTTTGGTGCGGCGTTGGCCGGTTTGTCAGAGACTGAGAACGAAGTTTTGCACCTGGGATCTGCTCCCACCTTACACACCACCCCATGCCCAGTCTTCCACCAAGTCACAGCCCCACAATGAACCTGCTCCAATGTCTCTGTGCCATTCTTGAGCAGCGTGGGTCCCCACTGCCCTCAGCTGAGGGTCAGCCTCTCATGGTCAAGCGCTTACCATGCTCTGAATGGCCGAGTCCCCCGGGAACGGGATAGCAGAAACCCCCAGTGCATCCACAAGTCCAGTCGTAAAGCTGGAAGGGTTGTCTACAAGGCTCCAAGTGCTGCTGAGGTTGGAGCAGAGGGAGTAGGAAGAGCTGCACATCTGGGAGAGAAGGGACCCATCATCCCATTGCGTCCCCCAGAAATCAGCCCTGACCCCTCTGCCTTCCCTGTTCCCCCTTCTTTCTAGCCACCCTCACCTTGCCCAGGCTGCGGCTGCCTTGGCACCGCTGCAGCTGTGCCTCCAGTGTGCTGTTCAGCCCTTCTGCCTGGCTCAGCTTGCTTAGGAGCTCATCCCTCTCCTCCTCCAGGGCCCGCACACGTTTGCGGTACTGGTCCTTCTCGATCAGGCTCTGGGAGTATTGTAGCTGCACCCCATCGCGGCTCTGGATTGCCTGCAAGGAGCCAGGCTGAGAGTGAGAAAAGGCAGAGGATTGCACTACTAATCCCCACCTCCCACTCTGGCACCAATGGAGAAGATCCACTGGGGAAGGAGGGGGTATCCACAGCAGAGACAAAAGCCCTGGTCCTGCTGGGAGGTGGAGAACTGGGGGGGAGAGCGATTCACCTGGTCCCGCTCTTTTTCAATCTCCTCCAGCTGCAGCAGCACTGTGTTCATACGATGCTTGTAGAGATCACAGTCCTTCTGCAGCGTCCGGTATTTCAGCTGCAGATCTTCCACCTCCTGGAGGTACTGACAACAGCGAGCAGCGAGCATTAGTCCTCCTGGAAACGACTGCTGTGGCTTCCCAGCCCCCTCCCTCCCCTCTCTTCCAGGCCCTGCTCAGTGTGCAGGGACGGGGGCGGTSATGGATGCTCTACCTTATCCCTCAGCTCTTCGGCCCACTGCAGCTCGTTCTGCAGGGAGTTGAGTTTCTGGCAGAGATCCTGCCGGTCATCTTGGGCTTCCTTCCAGTCGTGCTCCAGGATGTCCAGCAGGATCTGCTCAGAGCCTGGCACTGGGCCCTCGCTGGGTGTCTAGGAAGTGAGAGGGTACCGTCACYGCACCACAAGCACCGAGGGAGCACCAGACCAGGGCAGTGACAGGCAGACTGGCACGACTGCCATCATCACTCCTGCATTAATCTACTGTGCACTCTAAGCACAAAGTCACTTGTGAGCACATCCAAGAGTCACAGAGCTGGAAACAAGGACCCATCACTGCCCAGACCCAGAAGCAATGGCAGCCACCACAGCCAAGCAATATGCTCAGAGGAAGGGACAGTGATTTCCCCATCTTTCCAGTCCCCATGTCACCAGCACTGTGGGTGCACCAGGACAGGAGGTGACTTGGAGCCTGCCCTGCCCCGTCACGTACCTGCAACATGCCCTGCAGCTCCTGCAGCGATGCCGTGAGCCGTTGGTTCTCAGCCCACAGCTCGGACACAGCGTCAGGGTGGCCCCGCTCCTCCGCCTCTCGCTGGGGTGGTGCAGATGCCTGTTTCCGCAGCACGCTGCACTCCTCCTCTAGGCTGGTCACTTTGCATTTCAGCTGGTCCACCTGCAACCCAGGGAAGAAACATAGTCTGACACACACAGCCCTACACCTCTGCCTTAGTGCGAGAGTGAAGCAGCAAGGACGCTGGGCAGAGAAAGGGTCTGGAGGCGAGGAAAGCAAGGGCTGGGCAACCCCATGAAGCACTATCCTACCGTTGGGCCAAAATTAGCACAGCTGCACACAAAAGCTTTTCTCTGCAGGGCAAAGGAGGAAGGTGGACTTGCATAAGCGCATTCAGTCTCAGGATCCTCTCTTGGTGCAACAAGTTTCTTGCTACCTTGGGGCATCCTCAGTGCAGCTGGCCTTGACCCTGGGTGGACCAGGGATCTCTGGTGCGCTGCCAGGACCAGCAGCTGTGAGTGTCTCAAAAGCTTCCTGGCTCTTAGAACAGCTGAGAAACAAATTTGCAGCAGAAAAATCCACTGGAGGCTATCCAGTGTGGGGAGGTCACCTCTGGCCTGGGAAGCGTTTGAGGCTCAAGCCGCTGGAGGCTGCAGGGTACCACAGGTGCATCATCACACCCTAGCCGGCACTCACACTCCTCCACCAACATGTCACTGGAGACAGGGGAGGTCAGTTACTTTTAGGAGTAAGAGAGGTCCTCGCAGACCTGTAATGACTGATGAGGTTGATCAGAGAACCAGAGTTTCACAGCCAGGTACGGGTTTGAGAGCAAACAGGGCAGGGGAAACCTATCAAAGCCACTGAGCACGAAGCAGCACTGCCAAAATTGCCAAGAAGGGAGTCAGGAACTGGATTACTTCTGCAAATCTGCCCAAAAGACCTAGAATGACTTTTGGGGACCGGTCACTTCTGGACCCTGGAGCCAGGAGGGGAAGGCAGGCTGGGACCTGGTGGGCCACCCTGCTTCCAAGGGGATTTCTCCACCCCACAGTCACCCGCAAGCGATTCGCCTCCCTGCTCAGAGGAGGCCCAGGGGAGCTGGCATCGGCAGGAATACCGGATAAAAGGTAGGGGAGGATCCCGGGGGTGGCAGAGCAGGATGAGGAATGAAAGGTAACTGCGGGGCTGTGTGAGAGGTCCAGGCCCAGACTGGTGGGGGGAATGCCAGGAGGCAGCAGAGCACTGAGGAAACTGGGTTATAAATATGTTCAAGGTAGGGCTGTCCTTGCCCAGGCAGGAAATGGGTGCGTGTTTGCTGGAGGTGAGAGCTTGGCAGCCGGAGTGCAGTGTCACGAATTCCTTCAGGTATGCAGCATGAGTCTCCCAAATGTCATGAGAGAGACGAGGAGGCGGTGGGGAGCGACGGGGAGGGGGATGGAGTCTGGGCCAAAACACTCCTATGTGCGGCAAGGCAGGCTGGGCAGCTCCAGGCAGCACGCACGCACCCAGCACCCCGTGTGCGGGTGGCTGCACAGCCACCATCCTCACTAGAAAGAGGAAAATGCAAGCCCTTTCCCAGGGAAGGAGTAAACACAAACACACAGCTTGACAGAATCAGCTGCCTGCTGCGTGCCTGTGCTGTCCGGACACAGCGCAGGCGCCCATCAGCAGAGCAGGCAGCGCAGGGCAGCCAGCGCGTGCAGGAGCAGACAGGGCATCTCATGGTACCAACAGCCAGGCTGAGAGAGCCGAGAGATGCTGGGGAAGGCATCGCCCTGGCAGCTCCTCTGAGGAGTTGGTTCTGGCTCCTCTAGGTGATGTATCTCCAGCTGCCCCAGCGCAGCAGCCAGTCTCCCATGCCATGCCCATGACTTGGAAGTTCTGCCCCACTCAGGGCACACTCCCTATCAAGAGCAGGGGCACGCACCCCGACACACGTCCCGCCTGCCATCAGCTCCTTCACGCTCACAGGCCACCACGCACGGACATCCGCGTGCATCCCTCTCGGCCGTCAGACCCCCACTGCCTCCCGCTGCCAACCCCTGCGCTCCCCGGGGCCATACCACCAGCTGCAGGTCCCGGCTCCGCAGCACGGCCATGTTCTTCTCCTCGCAGAGCTGCGCATAGCGCATGGCCATCATGTAGTTCTCATCCTTCAGCCTCAGCAGCTCCACGCTGCTGGTGTCCCACTCCTCTCTTAGCCGCTGGCAACGCTCCTGCACCTTCAGGAGCTCCTGCAGCTGCTGCTCCAGCCGGGCCTGCTCTTGCTCCAGCGCCTGGTTTTTCACCTGGAGCTGGTGCTCCTTCAGCAGGTGCTCCTTCCGCTGAGCCCTCACCTTCTTCACCTCCATCATCAGGAACTGAGTTAGTCCCTCAGGGCCTTCCTCATCTGGGGGCAGACAAAGGAGAATCAGGTCCTGGCTGCTGAGACAGGGGTAACCCCAAAAAAAGCAACCCAACGCCCTGTTTTCCATCAAGAGATGCCAAGCTCTCCTGTGGGTTTGCAGCCCTTCTTGTCCCAGGCTTACAGCACCCCGGTCCATCACACACATACATATGGTCCCCTCCTTTCCAGATCTAGAGCACAGAGCTGTCAGGGTTCCTCGCACACAGGTAGCATGAACCAGGGCTTTATACATGCACACGCACAGATTCCTGGCCCTTCCCATGCGAGCAGCAGCTGAAGGGGGGACGGAGCAGCTGCCCCTACCCAGGATCATAGAGCAGCGCTGGGCTGGCTCCCTCCCTGTTAGCCGGGTGTAGTGCTCTGGGTAGTAAAACTCTAAAGACTCCAGGAAGGCTTCATAGCCTCGCTTCCCACGGCGCCGGAGGATGTCCATCAGGTAACCTGGAAGAAGGGATAAAGATCTGGGACAATTTCCCTGCAAACCAGAGAGAAAACAGCATAGACCAGCTTCGTGATACGAAATAGCACCTCCACCAGTTCTGCTTCCATCCACAAGAACGGGAACGGCTGGAGGTGGGAATGGGGTGGGAGCACTGCCCTTGTCTGTGTGCACCCAGGGGGAGGCCCACAGGGAATGAGAGGGAGGTCTGGCTGCAGAGCATCTCAGAGAACAACAAAGCCAGGGTAGCACTGCAGTGGGAGGGACCACGAGGCCACACCACCACATGCTGAGTAGCATCCACTGCGTGTCAAAACCAGGTTGTCCCCCACAAACCAGGCCCATCTAAGTGCAAGTTTGTGCTTTCTCCCACCTGTCTGGTTGCTTTTGCAAGGGAATCGGCATGAATTCAGCACCTCCTCCTCATCCTGCTCATCTATCACACGGCACTGGCGCAGGTATGGGGTGAGCTTCGCAGGGTTCAGGGAGCGGGTCAGCTGGTGCCGTGCACTCTCAATCTTCTCCCAGATGGTGTCTTCTTCCTCCTCCTGCTCTGAGAGGCTGCAGGCTTGGAGAGGGGCATTCTCCAGGGCTGGGAGGATAAAAGGAAAGAGAAGGTCTGAGGAATGATGGAGGAGCACAGGCTAAAAGGCATGAGTAGACATGGGAGAACATGAGTTGAGGTATGACCCTGCAAATGATTCAGTAGTCTTACAAATGGGACTCAGATACATCAGAAGCCATCTTAGGTACAAATCGGTCCAGCAGGATCTTGAGTGTCCACCCAAGGCCTTAGATATGCGGGAGGCAGAAGGCAGTGGTGCATAAAGGAGTTAGGAGCATATACAGTAGGAAGTCTAGGGAAGATGTCATCTTCATCCCTGAAGCACCCTTAAATCCCTCTGACGATCACACATCTTCCCCTTTTCCCCATCCCTGAGAACGGGAAACTCTCAGGACCAAGAGTTTTCACAGTCTGGAATATGCTCTCTCATACTGGGGTTGGAGAGGAGGGTTTCCCTGGGGATCCATTTGCCCTGTGCATGCCCCAAGGGTTGGTGACCAAACTGAAGTTCTCACCGTCCCATGGAGCACTTTGGCTACAGGTACAGGAGCCAAAGGGGAATCGCAGAAGTGTATCTTCCATGTACCTTCCACACATCCGTGTGGAGCCCTGGAAATATGTAGCAACAAGGCAATCCCTCTGTCAACCAAACAAAGCAAGAGGGACCCCCTGAAGTCAATGGACCGAAAACCCTTAGAGCAGTGGTGAACCTGCTCCATTAAGTCCTACAAGCTGTGATGGAGCAGGTATGTGCAAGGAGCTCTCTTCCCAGCTGTGTATCAACTCAACCAGCATTATCTATTTTCACTTGAGAAATAAAAACTGCTTCACAGGCCAGCACAAATCCTTTTAGCTGGCAAGGCAAAGCACAGCAAAGATCTTCTGAGACCTAGAAGCCATCTCTCCTCCCTAGCGTGCACCGTTGCCTGCCGGTCTGGTGCTGGCATCAAGTCCAGCTTTCCTACCCCAGTCACACGAACATCCCCAGGGGCAGTGTAGAGGTTCGTGTTGCATGAAGGCAGAGGGAAGGAAATCTCCTACTCTTTTTTGTTTTCTTTGGGTTTTGGTTTTTTTTCTTTCTTGTGGTGAGAATGATATCATGCGATTTCAGACAGCCAACTAGCACAGCAAGGAGGATGGCTGAGAGAGCTGTGCAGAAGTTAATCCTCCAGGTAGAAGTATGGGAGGCTCAGGGTCTTCTGGATGAAGGATAACAGGAAAAGAGAATTGTTGAATACACAAAAGATACTTAAGTGTCTGATTTCCAGCATCAAAGGGCTTAGGAGCCTAAATACCCATACAGATCTGGATTGTCCTAGGTTGAATAAAGAAAACAAACTGTGTTTCTTGGAGAAACTGATCTCTCTCATTTGGGACAGGCTCGCTTGCCACGGGGACACAAGTATGCAGAAGGAGGATGCAACAGCAGGCCACAGAAGTTGCACTGTTTTGAGCTCCACTCCTCGGCAGCAGATTTATGACTTTAAATCAAAGTGTTTCTCCAAGAAACCCAAGCCGGCTGTGCAAGCAGCGACCGGCTTCTCGGCAGGCAGGCGCGGCAGAGAGAGAGAGAGGGCGAAGCGGTCTGGGAGCCAGTACCCCTCCTCCCGCCCGGGGTACCCCTCCTCCTCCCCGGGRTACCCCCTCTCCCGCCCGCCACGGCCCCTCCAGGCCTTGGGGGCAGGGGAGAGGCAGCGCTTCCCCTTTCGGCCAGCCCGAAGGCGCTCTTCGAGGAATGGCGAGCCGGAGGCCAGCCCTGAGGAGGTGGCTGGGAAAGAGGAGGAGAAGAGAAGCAAACACCCCCGCACCACAACCACCCCCCGAGGCCGTGCGAAACTCACGCCCGCGGCCGCCCCGGGGCGATGCCGCCGGGCGCGGCAGCAGCCTCCGCGGGAGAGGGGGCACAGAGGAGCTGCGCCGCCCCGGAGGGCTCCGCAAGGCCCGGAGAGAAGCGCCCGTCCCCCGCTGCCGGCCGGGGGCTCGCCCCTTACCCGCCATCCCCGCCGCCGGGCGGGCTGCGCCCCGCTCCGCTCCGCGCCGCCGCCGTCTCGCCGCCCCGGCAGGTGTGTCTGAAGCGCTTTCCCCACCCCGCTGCACCTTCCCTCCCTCCCTTCCTCGCTCCCTCCCTCCTCCAGCCGGGTGGGAGGAAACCGGCCACCCCCGGGCAATGGAAAGCCCAGCCCTGCTCGCCCCCGGGGGTCGCGGTGGCACTCACCGGCGGGGCGGGGGCGGTCCCCCCCCTCCGGCTGCTCCCCTTCGGCTGCTCCTCACCTGGGCGAGCCGGGGAAGGGTTTTTCTCTGCGTGCGTCCCGTCTTTCTCCCCGCGCTCCACAGCCCCGGGATGGAGCTGCTCTCCGGAAGGATGTGGCTCGTCAGCCACTTCTCTTCCGAAGCGCACCCCGCTTCACCTCCCGACAGACCGCCGGGGGAAGGGGGTGCCCGGCTTGGCCTCCCAGCCGGGGCCCTGCCCGGGCCGGGAGGGGGGCTCTCCTGGCACGGCGCAGCCTCCCCAGCTCTGCCTGCAGAGAAGAGGTGCATAAGGAGGCGCTTTTTTGGTTCAAGGGCTCCAGAAATTATAGCCTGGCCACCCCAGGTGTAGGGCTGGTTCTGGATGGAGGGGGGGGTTCAAGCAAGGGGAGAAAATGAAGGTGGTGGAAACAAGACCAATCCAGGCCGAGAAGAGGTCCCACAGCTTAATTTTTGCCCCCAGTCCTCAGTAGTGTCTGTGGGTGGAGCTGGGCGTGGAGGCACCCCCGGGGCAGCGTGACTGAGCCGTACCCCAGGACATGCAGGGGCTTGCACCAGCCGGCCTGACCAAGCACTGAGTCCCCCGGGCCAGGGGCAGATGCCGGGAAGCCTTCCTCCTCCCCCGGTCCAAGTGGCCACAGCAATTCCAGGAGTGGATCTGTGTGTCCACACAGCATCCCAAAGAGCCTGCATAGGGTAACCTCCACCCCTGCCATGTACCCAATTGACATGGCTTGAGTCAGAACGGGTTCCCTGCAGGCAGCCTTGCTTGTACTTGCTTTTGATCCCTCAACTGGACTGCGCATACCACTGGGACTAGGAGGGGTCTGGGAGAGATGGAATTGGACACCATGGTTCGGTCCCAACATCATATGCCTCTCCCTCCAAGGCTAAGGTGTTTTTCATTTTCTCTAGCCACCCCATTTCACTCTCATTTCATCACTCTCAACCGTGTCAAACCTCAGACCTCAGTGGCCAGGATAGACAGCACAGGCTCTGTGCAAGAGATTCCCAATGCAATATTAAGCTCACAAGAAATGGGAGTTCACCTGATTCCCCCCAGTCTCGGGGTCAGCCCACAGGGTAGCCCAGAGTAGTGCTGTGCATCCCTGCAGGGCTCTGGACACAACATGAAGGAGCTCTATATTGCTCCTGCCCCTGCCAACACATTCCCGAAAGGCAGATGCCCTCAGCACCCCACCACTGCAGCTTCTAGACCCCACCTCTGCATGGAAACCTTTCTCTCCTCCGTCAGATAAGTGAAGAAACCAAAGTGGTGGGGGGTATGAAACAATCTTGAGGTATGAACTGGGCCCCCTGCCCTAAAGGATTCCTGCTGCACCTGAAATGAACATCTTCATTTGTTTCTCCTCCAGGGCCAATGGCAGACGCATCCCCTCTGGTCCCCACAGGGGTCCCGCACCAGCTTCAGCAAGGTGGTTTGAGGGAAGGGAGGCTTTAGCAAGACCCTTTCCCCATGCTGCTATGTTCTTTTCAAGATCAAGCACAACCACCATCTGGGAACTGAGACTGTATCTGTGTGATGCACAGGGCATCACACAGATACATAGCCTTTTTGTTGCAAAATATACACAGGTATTGAGCAAACACCAGCACTCGTGCGCACGCAGGGCTTTCAGCAAACACCACCTCCTTTCACATGGCATCCGTCCTGACAGGCACCGGTTGACACCCCAAGCGTATGAATTTGCTGCTGACTCACCCTCCCTGCGAGGGGTCCCAACTGCCGCCTTCCCCTCCCTTGCAAGCCCAGCACGGCACAGCTCCCTCCCAAAGGGTACGTGCTGACCTAGGACCGCTAGCAGCAGGGCGCAGCTCCCATCTGCAGCCCTTACTTCCAGCCAGAGGTGTCCAGTTGAGTGATCAAAAGCAAGTACAAGCAAGGATGCCTGCAGGGAACCCGCTCTGACTCAAGCCATGTCAATTTTTGCCCGCTCGTTATTCTCTTGCAAACAACCCAGGTCTCTCTCTCTAGTGAAAAGATTTCCTGAGTAGGATATTATGTGGTGACAGAAGATAAGATCTTCGCAGTCATGATAAAAGCCCCAAAACAAGGGTTGGTTTCTCTCATTCACCCAGAGAGAGACGAATTCAAGGCTGATGTCAAGAAAACCTCTCCCTCCACCCACCCTGACCCCACGGGCAATGGCTGCGGTGCTTTGTGACTCAGAGCGCGCAGACATCAGACAGAGCAGGTCCCACATCAAGCACCCTTCATGGAGGGTCTCTTCTGAGTGCAGCAGGTACCCCAGGAGCAGGCAGATCACCCCTGAAGGCTCTGGGCTGGGCGGATGATCCCAGCAGATCAGACAGATGGCTCCTGAGAGGAAGGAGATGGTCTGTCCCTATTTTTTGGCCAGGGTATGGAGGCACAGAGATGAAGAGCTCACCCTTTGGAGGGAAGTCTTCGTACAAGACACCCGCAGTTCATCTGAGATGCATGGTCCCACTGGACTGCACATACTCACAGCCAGGTATTACATTTCCAAAATAGCTTTACCAGTAGCAGCTACTTTTGTGCTGGCACACTTGAGTTCACACTAGGAATGACACTGGGGTGTTTGGGTGGGTTTTTTTGTGTTGGGTTGTCAGTTTGGTTTGGTTTTTTTTTTTCAAATCCTAACCAAAATAGTCRCACTGGTAAAACTTTCCAAGCCACACCGGCTCGCACAGGAAATCTATGACAGGCCAGCAAATGGTGAGCCACGCGTTGTTTCCACCACCAGAGGAAGGGTTTAGCACACATGGCCCACAGAGCATGACAGGCAGCTGGGTCTTCTGCAGGACCTTGCAGCGTGGGTCCAACCAACAGCGTTAAGAGGTCGGTGGGATCCCTCGGAGGCGAGCGAGCCCATGCTGCGGGGAGCAGGGCTGGGTATGCCACAGCACTACATCGTTTGCCCCCTCCTGGAAACAGGCTTTAGGAAGGTCTGAGGCAGGGAAGGAATTCATTAAATTCCCGATCATGTGGCTAAAATGCCGTCAGTATAAAGCTCAAGCTGCGGTTACAGATGGTGAGCTTAGATGCTTTGTAAAGTCCTGCCCTGTGTTTTGGGAAGCGCAGTATCTTTACAAACCTGCCCTGAAACCTCCTACCCACGCAGTGTCTGTAATGTGAGCTGGTCAGAACATCTTCAATAATATATTTCTTGCTTGGTCCTTTTTTTTTCCAATCAAAATATGCTATTCTTCTCACAGCCCCATGATTTGCAAAGACCTACAGCTTCCAATGAAGTTTTAGGGGGGAGGTTTGCTAAGGTCCAGGGAGGTCTCCCTAGTCAGGTTGAGGAAGAGAGTTTGAAATAAGCCCCCTAATAATAACTTCCACCCTGCAATAGCTGTCCCGACACAATTTGGTGCCGTGAAAAAACTCTCCACAGTTTTTGTTCCTGTGTGGAACAAAAACAAATGCTGAAAACATGAAAGAGGTTGTGAAACAGAAGTATCAACTCCAGCCTGATCTAATCTGCTCATACACTAGTTCACACCGGATTAGTTAACACACACAGAAAAAAAAACCACTTTTATTTTCCTAATGACACTCAGCAAACTCAGTGTTTACATTAACAACCTTTGCAAGGACTTTGACTACCTGCTCCTCTCCCCGACGCTTTTCATAGCGGATGTAAGACTGCCCTGCCACGCTGACAGTGGTTTGTTCCCTTCACGATGGTGGTGATGACTGCAGAAGGGGAGGAGGAACAAGGCCCCCCCCAAAAAAAAGGGACGAGTGACCTTCATGGCAGGAAGGAAATGCATGTATCTGTGTGTGGAGATAGCAAAACAAGCAAATATTTCCTTCAGCATTCCTTCCCCTCACGCACACACCCATTGCCTGGAGCTACAGGAGGCAAAAGTGTGTGGGAGCCTTTTGGTAAGGTATTGGTAACACATCTCCGTCCTCATTAGGGCATCGAGGTGTGCAGGGTGGCAAGGAAGACCAGAATTAGAGTAGGCTGACGGGATTCGAGTCACTGGGATGGGCTTCCTCGCTCCAAAGCTGCCCCTGGCAAAGGGGCTCCACCTCAACAGGGCTGAGCATGGAAATCTCCTCATGCTTGGCTCCCACCTCAGCCTTGCTCGCAGTTGCCTTATTCTTAAAGCATTATCCCTTTGGGATCGGTCCCAGCTTTTTTTTTCCTCTCTCTCCAGAAAATGCAGCAGCTGAGAGTCCATCTTGCTGCTCATTTTGAATCCAATTTGGTTGGCTGCTTCTACATCAGACTTTGCAAGGGGACCATTAAAGTCTGCCCTCCACTGTGTAAGAAGGGTCCAAACACTGACTGTACAGAGGTTACAGTGAATTCAGGGGAGCAGTATCTGCTCTCCCCAGGTATGACCCACTCTGTCTAGAAACTGGGAGTGAATTCAGCTCTCCACAAAGGATCCACCTTTGGTTTTTACCGGTGTGCGTGCAAACAGAATTTGACTCTAAGGGAGGAGAACCACAGGGACTGAAGATGTACACACAAAGAGGGGGTAGATCACACCTGCTTCGGGCAGAGGAGAAATGACTGTCCAAGGGGCAAAGCAATGGGGGAGGGAGCCCAGAGAAGGAACAAACCCAACTGCATTTTCATTGCAGCAGGCAACAGCTCACCAAACACACCCGCTTTTCCTTAGTGCTTTCCTTGCACGCTGAGGCTGCAGCCACCAGAGGTCAATGTGACCACGTCAACCTCAGCCAGCTGTTGTTAGGTGCTGCACACAGCCCCTTTGAAACTTTGGGGCGACAAACAGAAATATGAAGTAGGTAGTTTTTTCCACCTCTCAGGACATAACTTTGGGGTAGATTTGCATGTAAACCAACATTCAAAGCATTAATCACGATGTCACCTCAGCACTATCCTGGAAAAAAGGGCTTGAAAATGACAATGTCCCCAGTTAGCATCCTGCAAACACTCTTAATTGAGACCCTGTTACTTGCCCATGGTCCTACAGGACCCCACAAGTGCTCCACTCACTCCAGGCATGTCTCATACTGCTGGTTTCAGTGTCACTCAGGTGTTTTCATCAGTCCCTGACCTGCCCTATTAGCAACAGGTGGAAATGGGCTGTCTGTCCTCCTCTGAGTCCCACTTTTGCTCCCTGGGGTGTAAGGTCTGTCACAGTGAATGAGGTCTGCCACAGATCCAGGCTGGCTGAATAAAATGAGTAGCTGACCTGCAGCCAGAGGAAGGCAAATGGGTTAAATGAGCAAGGTCATCAATCTGGATTAGAAGTCAGACAGGGAAGATGGCACTGTGCAGAACAGAAATCAATATGTCTAGATAGCTCTGTAGCATCCAGCTGTTCCTCTGCACGCCCACACGTACCACTTACCTTCTCCTCTCCATCCCACCTATGTCTTCCTCTAGACCTCCTCAAACAGTCACAGAGAGGCCATTTCCATCCTAGCCTCCCAACTCCTTTGTCATCTATGTGGACACTCACCTAGTCAGAGCAAACAAAACACTCCTATTCCCGCTCCAGCAGAGCTCCAGCCTCATCTCCAGCCTTGTGGGATGTCAGGTTTCCCTAGACAAGAGATGTCTTCTTCTCCAAGAAGACTTCACTGGACTACAAGATCATCAGTGGTCATCTGCCCAAAGCTAGCCAGCTGCCCAGACCAAGCACGTTTCCACCACCTCATATGAGCTCTAGCTTAGRATGGGAGCAAAGACAGACCAGAAGGCAAACCCTGCCTTGTGTTTGCAGGGCAGCTGAAGTCAAAGACACCGAGACAGTGAGAATCACTGGCACCAGCTCAGATGCCATCATATCGATGACCAAACTGACTGTGAGCAGTTTGAATTCAGAAGAATAAATTGCCACCAAGAGATTAGCTGCTTAGCTGGGAGCTCTGCTCTGTCCACTTCAGAAATGCCCTGGTCCCTCATGCAGCTTTGGCAGGAGGGAAGGAAGGAGCTTAGATGGAAAACACCACTTCCATCTTCCCTTCCTCCTCCCTGAGATGATCAAAGTCCCATATGGCTCCTCTCCTGAGCTGGTACGCAAGCATGGCCCAGGGTCTCTGGCAGCCAGAGTCCCTAAGAGTCGCTGTCAGGCTGAGACTGGCCAGATGCTGATGGAGGAGGAGCAGGAGGGGGTGATACTGTCCCATAACACCCGTGACACCAAACATGTGTCGTACCAGGGAAAGGGACAGGGTTCATGTGTTGGGGAAGGAAGATGCTGCCTGCCAGGAAATTTGCTCCATAAAGTAACAAACAACATAAATCAGTCCCAAAACCCCTCTTCTGCTACAATAGTTGGGGCTTTGAGGGCATGGGCTGGTGATGTATATGGGAAGGCATGCTGGCGTTTCAGCCTGCAACCCATCAAAGCTCCAGAAGCAACTGTCAGAGGACAGATCCTGGTTCACCTGTGCACCTGGCCTTGCAGTTCACAGTTAACGCAACAAACCCCAGACTGGTGGTTTTCTAGCCCCAGGAATACCTGACTGTCCTCGGGAGGGCAATGCAACTGCAAGAGAGGGAGGCATGCTGAGACTTTGCTGGGGTTTCAGTAGGCCAGGAGCAGGCCAGGACCTTTTCTCTCTGGCTGGAGAGCAAACCTGTCCAGGACATAGACAGGGAAAAGAGCTGAGCTCATGCTAACGGGGCAAAGTCTCTCTGGAGAGGGCAATGAACAGCCGAGTGTCACCAGCACTTGTAACACTGCTCCAGAACCATAGGGTGGCACCACGCCACCGTCCAACCCCTTGGGGAAGGAGGTGGCTGGGGAAGTGCCAGGGCAAAGCCCAAAAGCTTTGGGTTAGCGTGGCCTTCGGCTGGAGCCCTTGCGAAGGGAAGGATGTGGGGAGCCAAGGGCTGTGCCTGTTCCTGCCACACAGACCTGCCAGAGCTCCTTTCCCCTGACTGCTGAGGCCCTTCCCAAGCCTTTCCACTCTGAAGATGCGGGACCCACACCAACACGCACCCACTCCCCTCCATCTCTGCCCTTATCTACGCCAGACCCAGCTATTCTCATCCTACAGCTGATCGGAGATCGCTGCTGCACTGAGCCAGGCCCAAGCTTACCTGCAGGGCAGCAAAGGGGCTCCCATTAACAGTGCCTAATGGTGTGTGCTCCAGGACGTCTGTCAGAGGTGGGTCTTGCACAGAGCACCCCTCAACCCACGTTCAGCATGGGCCAAGGGCTACAAACAAAACTGAGACCTGACAAGCTTGGTACAGATGTGACCTCAGCCAGAGTGGTTAGGTGCCCGAGGTGAAGGCGAGAGCACAACGTCTTGGACCTCATTTCCTTCTCCGCATACCACCATGGCCACACCAGATGCCCTGCAGGATGTGACCCTAGATAACACGGGAGGTCTTGCAGCCTTTCTGCCTGCTGCACGGGCTCTGTGCTGGAGCCGTCGTGGCTGAGCGTGGTGTGATTTGTAACCTTCCCCTAAGCACTCCTCCATGCCTGGCGTTCCCAGAGCTCCCCATTCCTGTGTCCCAAAGCCAATATACCCAGCCACCTCCTCGGCTCAGCCCCAGTGGCCCTTTCCCCTTCAGACCATCCTGCAGAGACCAGCATCAGCCAAAGCCAGAGACAACCATGGGAGGAATCAAGACCTGGGGTGCAGCAGGAGCYGTGCCTCACTTCCCAGGAAGCCAACCCCAGCCTCCCCGCTAGACCAGACCTTCGCAAGCCCCGGGAATATAACCCCAGCCCCACCAGGAACTTCATGCTCATTTCCCCCGGGAAGGAGTCATGCCGTGCCCCAGGGATGCGTTCCCCGGGCTGAGAGCCGCAGACAGACGCTAGCTGGAGCCCGCCCAAGAGCAACGGGCTTTCCAAGTCCTTTCCCTTTCTTGGGGGTCTGGTAGTCACATAAACAGGAAAAGCCTGGCCCTCTCCCCCCCGCCTCCACGGCTCTGCCTCCCTCTCCTCCTCTCCGGCGCGCGCCGGCGTGATACAAGCCCCAGCGTTGGGCTGCTTGGCCCCCACGGGAGGAGCTGCCGGCTGGCCCCTGACCTTCAGGCTCCGCATTTCCTGTGGCAGCTGAGGAGGGAGACGAGGCCCCTTCTTCCAGACGCTGGGGCTGGGTGTAAAGGGGCCTCTGCGAGCCAGCCCGGGGGGGAGGAAAGGTCATGGTGGTCCTTTGCCAGCAACCCGAGGTCCGAGGAGGCAAAGATGCCAGCTGCCCCGGGAGAGGTGGGAGCATCGCTGGGACAGGGAGCCTCTGGCCAAAATGACAGGGCTAGGGCTGCTCTCCTGCCCCAGCCCTGCAGCCAGCTCTCCAAACCCTTCTTTATCTCCTGGCGCTTATTTTTAAAAGCTTTGTGGCCTTCCCTCCTAAAACCAAAGGCAGCCACGCCGGGCCGGGCTGGCTGCCCAGGAGGGACCAGAGCGGGTGCCTGCAGGAGAAGGGTGCAGCTCCTCCTCCAGCTCACGCAGTCGCCCTTCTAGAGCCCAGTGCTATTAACCCTCAGCAAGCTAAGCCCAGCCGCAGGAATAGGTGCCCATCTTAAGATGAAAAAGCTGGGATTAGTGCCTAGGAGGCTGTTACCCCTTTCCCCCTGGTCCCTCTAGGGAGGACTAAGCTAAGACAGGCATCCCCTGCCCCTCTGCACGTCTCCCATGGGTCATCATGGGGAGCAGGACTGACATCTCCGGAGGGGAGTGGAGAGAAGAACCGAGACTTGCTGAAGGCATTCAGCTTGAGAGGCAGATCCCTGTCCCTGGGGTCCCGGTCCATGCTTGGGCTCTGTGCCAGCCCTGGCTTGTAAAAGCCCAGGATGCTGGCCAGATGTGATGCCCGCTCTTTGCTGCCTGGCAGGAGGTGCTGGATGCCCAGGGAGAGCAGGGATGGCATCCCGGATGGAAACCTCTGGCATGCCTCTGCGCTGATCTCCACTCTGCCCTGGAATGCGCCCGCCAGCAGCATGTGGGAAAGTGGAGTCAGCAGAGACCTTGGATGTGTCAGCTCCCCAGCTGAGTAAACAAGAGGAGCCCTGGCAAGCATTCAGCCCCAAGCATCCGAGACCTTGAAAAAAGGGGGCTGGGGACAGGGAGGTTCTTCTGTCCCCTCCTTGCTCAACCCCTGCAAAATATCTCCTAACCTCTCCCCTACCTCAGGTGCTAATGCCACCTCCTCTCACCTCTACCACATCTGGAGAAGTATGGGGAGAGACTGTCCCTGAGGAGTTTCCAGCACCTGGTTGTCAGATCTGACATCCCGGGAGGAAACGGCCCCTGGGAGAGAGAGTGCCATGAGAAGAAAAGGGGCGTCTGGAGAAGAAAGAGGTGGGATAAAAGGGTTTATCACCCCCTGCCATGCACGCCCATCCATGCCCCTTGGCTGTCTCCCACACAGCAGGGAGCACAGAGCATGGAGAGAGCTTCCACCAGCAGTATTGGCACTGCCTCAGTGAGCACGGTGACAGCCGGGATAGAGAGGCACGCTACAGCTCCCAAATAAATACCTCCCTGGCCCCAGCTAGGGACATTCCCACTGGGGGATGCCAGCTCCAGCCACTCTCCCTGCAGGTTTCACAGGCTCAAGGAGAGGCTGCAAAATAACAGGTTTCCCCGGTGCAGGTTGGAGACATGCTCCCACCACTCTTCGGGTTGCCGGTGTTGTCTCCCTCGTCTCCTCCATAAAGTGCACCCACGCGAGACAGCACCTCATCCCCTCTCCGCCCAGGCATGGGAGCCTGGTTTGGGGTCTGGGGAAGAGGGATGGGGTGGACCCCATCTTCTCCTGGGGGGCAAGCTCCCACGGCGGTGGCACTGGGAGGCTGTGCCCGCCTTCTGGCCACTGTCCCGCGTCCCCTATCGCTCCTCGGCAGGCGCGGACTCCCAGAGAATGAGCCATTGTTCCCCGGCCCCGCGGCCTCTTCCTGTCCCCGTAGGGCTGCGAGACAAACAAAAGCAGAGCCAGACGCCGTGGGGAGGAGGCTGGGCCTGCTCCCCTCCTCCAGATCCCGCAGCAACCCCGCAGGCAGGCAGACAGACGGATGCCCGCCTTGGGGGAATGGGCAGGGACACCCCTATTTTTAGCTGCCTCTGCATCCCCACCCCCTTCCTTCCATGGGCCAAAAATACACGGGCTGGATGGACAGGCAAAATCATTACGATAAGAGTTGTCCAGGCCTTGTGTCCAACCACTCCCCTGGCTTTCACCTCTTCCCTTTGACTGGGACAGGTTCCTCACAAATGGGCTCCCCCCCCCCCAACCTATCTCTTCATCCCCATCCCTCATTCCCTATATCCCCACATCCTCTCTCCACATATCGCACCCTTCCTCATCCCCGCTCCCCGTCTGCTTCATGGATGTATTCTCCATCCCTTGACGGTCCCCTCTCCCATGCCACGCCAACCCTGGGGACCTACTCCCTTCTCTTGAGACCCCCCCAGCTCCTCCTTTCCCCAAAGCACCTTCCCCCACCTCCTCACACAATTCAACTCCAAAAGGCTGTTTCCCCCAGAGCCCCCCCCAGTTTCCTGCTCCTCGCCCCCATCCCCTGTGCACCCTCCCTCCCTGCTGCATCCCTCCTACCCTCACCATCTCCGCACCCCAGCTCCCTCCAGCCAGCACAGGCTTTAAACTCCTGCAGATGTGCTCCCCCTCCTTATCCTGCCGAAGGAACGTATTTGGGGGAGGGCAAACGGACCCACAGATGCCCCCGCACACAGAAAGCTGCTTCTCCAAGCAGCAAATTGATATCTGAGCCCCCCCGCCCAGTCCTTCCTGCACCTCCTTAAGGTCTATGAAAAGGAACTGGAGAATCAAGTGGTGTTTGGGGGGGGGGTTGTTCTGGGGAGACTTAATGTACATACATATATATATATTTATATCTCCTTTCCCAGCGCCTGGAATCACAGAGGTGTTTCCAGGCCACAGGCAGCTGTTCCTGGATTGCTTCTGGTTTATGCAACATCCTCTCTCCCCTCCCAGCCATGTCCCAAACCCCCCCTTCCCTCTCCTCTGCGCCAGGCGAAAAGTCGGGAAAGCATGGACTGGGGTCTGTCCCTCCATCCTCCCTCCCACAACACCCCCCTAACACCCCTACAGCACCCCACATCCCCGGCCCACGAACAGGACTAGCATACAAGGAGGAAGCTGGGGAGGGTGGGAGGAGGAAGAAGAAGGATGAAAACATTTGGGATAGGAGGAGATGGGCAGAGGGAGGGAGGCAGCCTGCCAGCAAGCCTGGGAACTCATCCCTACCTCCTCCTGGGCTTTGGCAAACCCCGAGGCTTCGAGTTCCCAGCCCAGCTCCCGGGGGAAAAGCACCCCCCAACCCCCCTTTGCAAGCCCCACAAGCGGGACGTGGTCAATCCGGTTCCTTCAGCCTCCCGCTGCTCCAGGGAGGGGAGCGGGAGGAATCGGTACAGAAAATTAGAAATGGGCTTTTACAGAAGTTGACCCACCCTCTTCTAGTATGAGTGGGTCTAACCCGATGCTGCTGCCTGCCCGGTGGTGCTGGCTGCAACCCACCCGCTTTCCTTCCCCGGTGCAGCACAAGGATGCCGGGAATCGCACCGGTCTCATCCCTCTCCCCAGTTATCACAAAGGCTACAGGCACAGAGCAGAGGACCCGCAGCACAGCCCCGAAAATGGGCTGAGCCTGGCCCAGCACATCCCTGGAGGTGCTGCCRGTGGAGCGATCATCCCAGTGAAGAAACTATAGGGCATGAGGGATCCGGTGCCCACAATGCCAGCACTGGCATCAGACCAGGGATGCGCTGGGCAGACGCTGGATGCCTCACACCTACCCCTCGCCCCGGGGTATCACCTCCTGCCACCACCCCAGCTTGCTCATCCTGAAACCGGCTCTGCCTCCAGCTCAGCCCCAGGCAGCGAGACGCAGGCTGGAGGCAGCACCGAGGGCTGTGGGCTGGGAGTGGGGAGGAGGGACCTGACAGCACCAGGGTGAAGGGGGGCTGGATGAGGCCACGCTGGGATGCATGGTGGGGCAGGGGGCCCCTATGTCCCCCACCCCGCTGCCGGCAGTAATTCCCATACCCGTGCGGTATGTGCCCTCACAGCCGCCGCGAGGAGAATGGAAACATCTGGAAGTCACCCGCAAATGAGCAGCGCTCCCAGTTAATGAGGAAATATGAGCCGGAGACCCTGGGCAGCAACAGGATATCTGCTTCTTGTGTGCCGAGAGAGGCACCCCCATCCCACCAAGCCCCCCACCTGCCCTCCTTCCCCTGGAAATTTCCTGGGATGAGGCTCTGGTAGCGCTCCCAGAGCCCCATCCCTGGAAATTTCCCGAGGAAGGAGGACAGGCAGGAAGGCAGTGAACAAAAATAGCAGGGGTGAGCACCCCGTCCCCAAACTGGGATGCCCCCATCACCTTCCCTCAGCTCCCCCCAAGAGCTGGGGAAAGGGAGAAGGGGGATTTTTCTTCTCCAGAGGGAGTCCTGCATCAGCCTCCTTCGGGCATCAGGTCTGTGAGCAGCAGGGGCTGCAAAGCGAGAGGGGAAGAAGGACCGAGCACTTGGAGGTGTGGGCCAGAGACCTCAGTCCCCCAACCCCAGCACCCCTCCATCCCTCTCTCCATCCCTGTCACACTCAGCCACCCATAAGACCTCCTGAGGCAGGAGTACCGGGAAGAAGGGGGGGACAATTTGCACAGCCCCGTCTTTGATGTTGTAGGAATCAAAGCAAATCCTCAGCCAGGAAGGCTGTGGGGCCACTTGTCTGCTCCCATGATAAGCCTGGTGGCCGGTCTTTCTATAATGGTGAGACTGGTGCCGCTGCCTGGGGCACAGGGTTATGGATGGGATGAAAGGTTGGGGTGACTGAAGGTAAATGAGGTAGCCAGGTGTCTGTGGTGATGGGGCTGGGAGGGGTCCGGGTATTAGCTCCTGCCCAGGGCACCCATGGGTGGTACAGTGGCTCTGCAGCACTGTCCAGCCCCACAGCCACCTCTCATTTATCAGCCGAGGTGGATAAACAGGCTGGGAGGCAGGATTGTATGGATTTGCTTTCCAGGCAGCTGTATATGAAAGAAGGGGGTCTTGGGAGGGTGCAACCCCTGCTAGGGTACAGCCGGAGGGGCCGTACCGCCTCTGCTCGTACCCAGGCAGCCAGAGGCCAGCATGGGTACTGAGTCCTGGAGCTGGCACATACCCTGGAGATCTCCAAAGCGCTTCAGTGCCAGCCCCAGAAGGACAAAAGTCACAGCCCAGCTGGCATGGCCGCAAGACCACAAGGTTTGGGGGGGCGTGCTGAAGAGGGGGGATTTCCAGTTGCTTTCCTGGAAACGGAGCCCATCCTGGCCTGGAGCACAGAGATGCTTGGAGAAGGGGTGAGGAGGAGGAGGAGGAGGCGGTGGAGAGCCGGCCACCCCGTGAGGAGYGGAGCGTGGCCCCTGTCCCATCTGGAAGAGATTTGTTCTGCATTCCCCGGCGGAGGCGGCTGCCGTCACCCGGGCTCCACTCCCCACCGCAGCCCCCGCTGCAGGGCACAGGGAGTGAGGGGAGTGAGGGGGAGCCCCTCGGGCTGGGGAGGGGAGATGCCCCGGCAGGCCATGCAGAGGGAGGAGACCCAAAGAAAGGGTCTTTTCCTGCCTCTCCCACCAGCCCCATTGGCTTCCTCTGAGCAGGACATGCTTACCATACCTCTGGCGAGCACAGAGATTGCAGGTCAGGATTTCTCCTCCTTTCCCTGCTGGTGGCACAGCTCACCCCTCCTCAGACCTGAGCTCCCATCTCCCTCTGAGATGTAGACCCACTAGAAGTACCACCAACACACACATTCCATGTGCTTTTAATCCCTAATGGAGAAGACCTCCACAGAAGGCAGAAAACCCAACTATCCCATTTCACACAGGAGAAGCCTGAGGCTGAGAGGCTGAGACCCATGCCAAAATCCTACTGCTGCTCAGCAAACCTCTGAGCAATGACTAAGGTGCTCCTGCCCAGGCCCCCCAGCACGGGCCACCTGAGCCTAGCAAGAGGCCAGGCTCCATTTTGACATCTCCTCTGCAGACATCTTGTCATCCCTTCAGCCAGGCCCTGCTTAACCCCAACAAGTCTCATCTYGCCTTTGCCAGCGGAGACACCTCCCTTCTCCTTCACAGGGCCCTGAATAGGTGAATAGGTGCTTGTGCCTGGTCAAGTGCTCCCCAGCAGAGCCACCGAGTCTTGCCTGGAGGCCCTGAGTGTCACTGTGGCACTGGTGATGCTCTGCCCRCCAGCAGGCTGCCCCTCATTGGCAGCGATAGGGTCTTCTGCCCTGTGACCATCAAGGGACAAAGCAACGAAGCACAATGCCAGAGGGATGCGGTGTCCCATGTGTGGGCAGAAACCTCCCTGGTGCCGCCAAGGAGCACCTCCTTGAATTTACCCGCTGCCACCCCCTCATCCTGGTCTGACGCTGTGCTGCTGATATGACGCTTGTCCTGACCCCGAAACTCTTGTCCTGACCCCATAACGCCCACCTGGCCCACACGGCCTTCAGGGAGACTGTTATCCTGCTAACACTCAACCCAACGCTACCCACAGGCCCTGGCATGACCATGCACCCCCAGACCCCATTCCTGGTTGGCAGCACTACACCACAGGCACTGGGGACTTCCCATCCAACACGGGATGGGATGACCCCATCTGATACATTCGGGGTCACACACACAGGGGGCAAACTCCTTTCCTTTGCCCTCTGGCCAGGCTCCCCTAACCCGGCTAGCCAGCAACCTGGGCTTCCCCCTTCCCCCAAATCCATTGAAGCGGGCGCCCGGGAGCAGGAGGCAGCCGATGCTGGAGGACGGGAAAGGGCACTGGGGAAGCAGGGGGGTGGGGGGGAGCGGCAGAGAAGTTCCTGAAGTTTTCTGTCCTGGATAGTTGGAATAAATCTCATTTTCTCTGGTCTCCTTGCTGAGGCGAGGATTGGCTCAGCGGTGCTGCAGCCCGCCCTCCTCCTTCCCACGTCCCCTCCCCGCCAGCTTCGCTCCCTCTCTCCCGTGGCATCGGGGCGTCAGCCTGGGAGAGCCAGCCTTGGGGGGACAGCCGTGGGAAAAGGGGGGGGCACGCCTCCCCTTTCTCCCCCCCTGCTCCAGGACACAGAGCCGGTAACCCTCGGAAAAAGTTGCGGGGGCCCACGGGGAGCGTCTCCCAACTTTTCGGCTGGAGGACAGGGAAAAAAAATAATAACCCCAGTTCGGAAGAGGTAAAGCCTGAAAGTTTTGATTCCTCAGTTTGTAGAGCTGGGGGGGGGTCGGGAGCAGAAGGAAAAGGGTGGAGAGGGTGGTAGGAGAGGGGAGAAGCGGGAGGGGTGGCAAGGCGATGGAGACGGGGAGGATGGCGAAAAAGAAAGGGAGAAGAAGGCAGGAATGCAACAGGAAACTGGGAGGAAGGAAAGCGGGAGCAAGGAGAGGGGAGACAGGCTCGGGGGGGAGCCAGGAGAGAAAGGGGGTGAGCAGGGGGTCCCAAGTATGAGGGAAGGCAGCGGGGCACCCCCCTTCCACACCCCGCTCTGGATACCCCTCGTAGCCCCACAGGCTCTCGGCGCCTCGATTTTGGGGGTTTGGAGGAAGAAAGGGAGCACTTTTGGGCAAGGGGGCAGGGAGAGGATGGCTGGAAACCGCCCGCCTTTGGGGCCCTGGCCTCCCTCCACATCCCAGCGTGTCTGCTTGGAAAAATACCCTTGTTGTACGAAGAGATATAACTATATATATATATATAGCAGCTGGCAGCGCGGGAGTCGGACTCAGGCTTGTCCGCCTACTGCCCGGCACTGCTCCAGGGGAGCTGGAAGAGGCCCAGCCCGGCCAGCCGAGCCCCTTTCCCCCTTCCCCAAAAGCCTATCCCTGCCGGCTTTCCCCATCCCAGAACAGTGACCCAACGCGGGAGCCTCTGCCTCCCTTCCTCAGGGGAAAGGGAGGTTTTTCGGCACTCAGGAAGGCTGGGAAAGCCTTCCTGGCCGCCCACAGCCATTTCCACCCGCTCTTCCCCCTGTTGAGACCACCCCAAMCATCTCCTCGCCCTCTTTTGGAGTATGTCCCCTTTGGGGGGGGGTGTGTAAGGAGAGGAGGAGGAGGGAAGAGGCTGCTTTCAGCAGCTCCAGCCAACTAGACATCTGGATTATTTTCCCCCCCTTTCTGGTTTCCGCTCTTCCCAGCAAGCAGAACAGCTCTGGCCATTCCTGGCGAGTGGAAAACCAGTGGAAACCAGCTGAACTCGGGGGGGAAATGGGGGAGGCCAGGCTGGGAGGAGGAGGAGGAGGAGGTGCCAGCGGTTGGTCTTTGAGGGCAGGGGGCTTCCCAGAGGAGGCGAGGAGGGAGCCGGGGAGAGCATGCTGGGGAAGGGGAGGTCGGGACAGGCTGCGGGCTTGCCGTGCCAGGGGCTGGTGAACGCGGCGGGCTACCGGACGGAAGCGGCATCCGGATGGACGGGTGGTCAGACGGGGGGGTCCCCTTGCCCAGTGGAGGAAAGGAGAGCGCACRGGTCACCCTTTGCCCGCAGAATCACGAGTTTCCCCAGAATGGAGGAGTCTGCTTGGGCGGAGGGGAGGGCTCAAAGGGGCACAGCCAGCAGGGAGACGCACCAGGGGCAGAGGGAAGGAGGAAAAAGGGGGAGATGGGAGGGAGAAAAAGCCCAACAGGCCTGCCAGAAACCTGCCATCCAGGTAGGGTTGGGCAGCAGCTGCCTCCCTCCCTCCCTCCCTCCTCTCCCAGTGCCTGCTGCCTGCCAGCAGGCAGGGAGAGCCGGGGGCCAGGAGGTGCTGGCTTGCGTCCCTGTGGTGGCCAAGGGACAAGGAAGGAGAAACACTTTCCTCCTCCCAGCTCCCCACTCAGTAGTTCTCCAGGCAGGGAGTGAGGGGATGCTCTCCTCCCACATCCCCCATTCCCTCATCTCTCCACCCCGTCCCTGGGGTGATGCCAGCCCCGGTCCCCCGCAGGGGTCTGCAGGGCAGCTCTGCTGTGYGGGGGACCTAGGGTGGGGTGGGGGCGTCCACCCCTCAGAGTAGCCCTGCCCGGTGCAGCACATGCTGAAGGGCACAGTCCCCACTTAGGGTTTCTCAGGGGCTCCAATGTGCAGAGAGAAAGGAAAATTCGAGGGCTGTAACTCGCCTAATACCCTCTCCTGGGGTCACGCGCCTTCCTGGGGGATCTGGGGACAGCTCAAAAATGGGGTCGCATCTCTCTCCCTGTGGTTCTGAGACCCCCGTTGTGCTGCGGGGACCACCCCAGTGGTTTCCTTGCACTCCAGGAGAGCCCTGACCCAGTGGCCGTGGGTGGGCTTCTGCCAGAGAGAGGAAATTGCTCCCCGGTTGTCCTCCCACCCCAAATCTGCCACGTGCCTGGCTTGGCCCAGCTGCGAGGCAGCACCGCATGGCCTCCATGAGCAGGAGGCAGACATGGGCTGTGTAAGCCAGGGAGCTGGGGGCCAGCAGGAAGCCAGCCTGCCACCGTCCCACTGCCACCGGCCACTGCCACCCCAGGAGGCAGCCAATGGTGCTGGGAGCTGCCGGGGGAGGTTTGTTTTCCCTTTCCCAGGCATTAACCCCTGGCAGATAAGAGGGGCCCTGGGTGAGCAAACAAGGCCAGGGCAAGGCAAAAACATGTGTAGCCAGCCAGGAAAGCAGCTTCATGTCCAGGGCTCACCCTCACCAGAGGCTTTGCCACCCCAGCACCACGACGGCTCCGAGGTGATCCGGGGACAGGCAGGGGAGACAGGCGGCGTGGCGGGGGGAAACAGACAGAGCCACACAGCATTGGGGGTCCCAGCACACGGGGACCGAGGGATGCGAGGCTCCTGCGTTGCCTCTTGGCATGCTGCCCTCCGCAACCAGTCCTGCTGAAGGGACCCAGCTCCATCCTGTTCCCCCAGCCCCTGAGCGGGGACTGAGCCCAGTCCCCAGGCGGGCACCCGGACCCGATGCTCTGAGGTGGCCCACGCCCCGAATCCTCTCCTTTCCCCAACCTGCCCTCTCCCTCTTGCCACACACACTGACAGGGGATCTGCTTATCTGAGCGTCCTCCCCACTGACCACGGAGGTCATCACCCTGCCATTGTGCACCCAGCCGCTGCCTCCCCACCTGCCCCCCAGTGCCTCTGGGACCTGCCTGAGCACAGGGACCCATCCCGCCTTCTCCTCCCACCTTGAGCCATCACCTCCCTTGGCCTGCCTCAGTTTCCCCTGCCTGCAAAGCAGCTGCCCTCTTCGCACCCCTGGCTCCCTGCTGCTCTGACATGTCTGCTCAGCGCCTGGGGACCCAGCCAGGGGAGGAGAAACAAACCGATATATAAATATTGCATTTTCCCTCCCCGCCATCCCTCCTCCCCGAGAAGCACATGGTCCCCAGGCCTCACCCTCTCCCCGAGGGTTCATCTGAATAGCAAAAAGGAGGGAGAGGTTTCTCGCCCCGGGAGCCCAGGCAGCCAGGCTGGGAGCACCGCTCCGGGAGGAGATGCTGCCTGGGAGGGAAATCCTCATCCTGCATTGCGGCATGGATCCGGCAAAGCTGCTTTGCAGGCAGGGGAAACAGAGGCACGCCAAGGGAGGTCAGAGGGGTGAGGGAGAGCAYGTGTTTTGTGGGGAAAGCCTTTCTATTCCTCCCCAGGAGGAGGGCTAGGCGAAGGGGACAGCCAGTAGCAACCTCCCCACAGTTGCTCATGCACCGCCTTTAACCTCCCCAGCCAGTCCCGGGGCTACAGCCAGCGTGGTTGGGAAAAATCCTCTCCAAGGGCTTCACCATTCCTCTTGTCTTGTTTAGGTGGCCAACGAGGGGACCGAGGCACTTGCCCTGCCAGCCCACCCCAAGCTCCCATCACCCCCTGCCCCRTCTGTGACCGGCTCCCCCGCGCCCAGCAGCAGCAGAAGTCGGTGGATTAAGCTCTAAGCCTGCAGCCAGACGCAGCTTCCAGCGGCCGCCACAGCACCGGGAGTGACCCCGGACCCCGCCCTGGGGACACCTCCACGTCGCCACCATCCTCACCACTGGGGACGTACCCGCTGCGGGTGATTTCATGAGCACAACGTAGTGCAGGGAAGCAGGGGGACAGGCACCGCTCCCACCCGCTGAAAGCCAAGGTGACGTGAGCCGTTCACCCAGACACATTGGAGCAGGAACGATGGGGAGGCCAGGGATGTGACAGGCCACCCCAGTGCTGGAAGCCCAGCGAGGGCTGTTTTTTGGGGCTTTTTCAAAGGCAGGGGCGAGGTGAGGGGTGCAACATGAGCCTGGGGAAGCTGCCGGTGCTCAGCTGGGTGTCGGGCTCCCACGGCAAGCGGCGGCTGAAGTCGGAGCTGACGCCAGACATGATCAGCCCGCCGCTGGGGGACTTTCGGCACACCATGCACGTGGGGCGCGGTGGGGACGTCTTCGGGGACACCTCTTTCCTCAGCAACCATGGTGGGACCGACACGGCCAAAACCAACAACTTCTTCACCCGGACGCTGCGGCACGTCCGCCGGACGCCGCTGAGGAGCCGGGGCAGCGGGGGCCAAGCAGGGGCATCGCCCGCCCCCCCAGCCGTCTCGCCCATCATCAAGAATGCCGTTTCACTGCCACAACTCAACGAGGGGACATATGATGGTGGCAGCAGCCGGGGCTTGACCAGCAAGTTCTCCTTCAAAAGTGCCTCCAACAGCTTCTCCAAAACGCACCAGGCCTATGGTGAGTGAAGCGCGGGGCAGAGGCTGGCACCCTGGCACAGTGCATCCTCTGCAGCCCCTCTCCATTGCTCCATGCCTCAGTTTCCCCACTGAGGGACTTTAAGCTTTCAGCAGAGACAGGACATTTAAGAGTCCCCAGTCCTGGTAATCGCTGTGAGGAGATAACCCTAACCTTGCTTTCAACCACGGTCCTTGCTCCTGCCCTTGGAGGGTCTCCTCCCAGGGTGCCCCCACAAAGTGGGGCATGGACCATTTCTCCTCCTCTCCCTCCCCCATAGCCCCACACAGCTAGCAGCCTATGTGGAGTAGCTGTAAGAGGGGGTACCCCCCATCTCCCCCCAGCCCTACGCCTTCCCCATGAGCAGCCTCCCCGAGGAAGCCAAGAGGGTGCTGGGACAGTGGGGCAATGCCCACACCAAGGTAGCAAGGTCAAGGAGGCCCACAGCCCGGCCCTCCCCACCTCCATGCAGATGCCCCAACCCTGTCCCTAGCTGTGCCAACCCCTCCATCTCCATGTGGTCCTCAAGGATCTTGGTCCCTGCCTTCCCCATTGTGCTCACATCCCTGCCTGCCAGCCGGGGTCTAGGAGGGACCTTTGGGGAAGGGTTGTGGGAAGGATGGGATGGGACAGCTGGGTGGCTCTTCTCCGGCCTCACAGCACTGGGCTGTGGCTCAGCTTTTCCCCAGGGAGGGAGGTCTGGGGCAGAGGTCTTGGGGGGAATCTGGGGGGCCTGCAGCAGCTGAGGGAGGTGGCTGGGCTCAGAGGGAAAGGCAAGCTGAGGCAATGCTGCCATCTCCTGGTCCCACCTGCCTGGCTCAGCCCCCACCGGCATCTTACCAAGCCCAGAGCCCACCTGGAGACCCTCTGCTCCAAACTGTGGCTTTGGAGATGTCCGCACAGACACTGGCCTGTCCTTGAGAGGCCAGTGCCACCGATGGGAGCATGACCTGCCCCACTTCAGTGGCAGTGTCCCTTGTCCCCTGCAGATGTAAGGCAGGCTTCCTCCCACCTAGCTGTGCCCCCCTCACCAGCCATCCCTTCTGCCTCGCAGGGCTGGAGTCCGGGTTTTGCACCATCCCTCGCGTCCCCCGCCTGGAAAAGGCCCAAGAGAGCACCTTCCCCGGGGAAGCAGAGCTGAAGCGCTCAGACTCCCTGCTCTCCTTCCGCCTGGACCTGGGGCCCTCCCTGATGAGCGAGCTCCTCCAGGTGATAAGCTTCTCCGAAACCAATGGGAGTGAGGTGGGGGAGGATGGCCCAGACCTCCCATGTGGTGAGGGGACCAAGGACGGGGTCCCTCCAGCATCAGGAGCATCCCATGGAGATGACAAGGCAACGTCCAGCTTCTGGGACCGCTCTGGGCAGAGCAGCCTGTCAGGGACCAGCTCGCTGCCGGGACTGTCGGTCCGTGCCAACGGAGAGGCACATGCCATTGAGGGCGCTGGAGAGGACCCTGCCTGGGCTTTGGGGCTGGGGGCAGCACCCAGAGGCACCCCGTGGCAGGGGCACTGGAACGACTGCACCATCGAGGCAGGAGAGTTTGACCGGGCAGCCCAGGTCCTGGCCCGCCATTACGGTGGGACCAGCACCCCGCGGAGCTCGGAGAAAGGCGAGGGTCCCCGGCAGGCCCGGACGCAGACCCTGTGGGAGAGCCCCAGCAGCAGCTCGTGGCGGTCGCAAGTGACAGGGGAGAGCAGGTCCCCCGAGGCCACCTGGAACGAAGGAGAAGAGGAGGAGCAGCAGGAGGTGGCCGAGCTTTCCAGCCTGCAGGAGGGGTACACTGGTGCCCGGGGGGGGCGCAGCAATTCTTTCGAGTACGCCGACGACGAGGAGGAGGAGGAGGACGATGAAGTCAAGGTGTGAACGGCCATCCCTCCTGTCACGGCCCCCCGCCAGAGGCACCGGTGCCTTCGCATTCCTCCCCGTCCCCCACCCTCAGGCACCAGCGTCGCTGGCGGACCCAGTGGGCGACCTCCTTACCAAGCTGGGGGCACTGGGGGGCTGTGGGAGAGCCCGTCTCCTGGGGGGCTCCCCGGGGCTGGGCCAGGCTGCTGCGGGGGGCCGGTGAGGACTGTGTATCGCAGCGCCGGGCATCGCATCCCTTCCCCAGCCTCACTGCCGTTAGATGCCAAAGGGACATTCCCATGTGCCAAAGAAACCCCAAACCCCTTCCTACCCCATCCCATTCCCCCCAGCGCCCTCTCTCCCATCCCTCAGCCTGGCCCCGCCAGCATGTCCGGGGACGTGCCCCGTCCTCCCACTGAAGCCCCCAACCGCCCTCTGCGCTGGCACGGGTGCCCTCCCAGAGATATTCCCACCGATAGCTCTGGCACGTAAGGGATGGGGGTCTCCCCAGCTCCAGCTGGTGCAAGACCCTCCCGTATAGCACATCAATCTATTGGGGGAGGTCAGCTGGGGGTTCAAGGGGCAGGCAAACCCCACAGAGCTGTTTTCCCCTCCCAAAAAAAAAAGCCATGAGCTCAGCGTTCAGGAGGTGAGAGCATGCACAGAGATAATCACAGGGGTCTTTCCACTTGCCTCCTGCTGCTGAGCTTCACTTAGGATGGCTCCTTTTCCGACCCCTGACCCCTTGCAGCAGGGAGGGGAGAAATTTCTTGGCTGGCTGGAGGTGGAGGCGAGGTTGTCAGGTCACCAAACTTTGCAGTTTGGGCCCCAAAAATCCCTTCCCTTCCCCCCTGCCTCAGAACAAGGAGACTCCCACTCTGCAGCCACTCGGTCTGTGCTGCCTCTTCTCCATCCTCGCCCCTCTCCCCATTCCCCATGCGTGCACCCCTCTTTCCAGCGCGCTCCTTCCCAGGGGTACGCATGGAGGACAGCTAATGCCCCTTGCTGAGCGGCCCTGGGTGATGCAGCCGCCCTGGAACGAGCTGTCCCCCACGCTGCCCCGCGTGCAAACTGGCCCTCACAGAAGCGCCTTTGTGCCACAGCGTAGAGCCGAGATGCTCGGGGGCTGAGGTCACCGGAGGGACCCTCACAGGACCCCCCTTGTTCTCTGGGACAGGAGGGGGCGTGTGGCGGGGGGAGATGCTAGGCCATGGCTGCAAGGCTCAGCTCCCACGCAGCTCACCCACCGCCTGGCTGCTTCGGGCAGGGAGCTCTTCAGAGCAGAATAAAGAGGCTCCAGCATGCACGTGTGTTGTACGTGGGAGTGCTCGCAGTCAGGCCATCGAGGTTACGGGCAAGCCCATCACCCCCAGCCTCCCCGGGCGGCTGCCTCCTGCTGGCCGGCAGCAGCAAGCCGGCACAGGCAGCAGCTTCAGGCTCAGCCTTATCACCCCTGCACCCTCCAGGGTGGGGACCCTGGCTCTCAGGACGAGCTGCCCCCACCCTCCGCTTCCCAGACCGTAACACAAGCTCCAGACCAAAGACCCACATCCATGGAATATCCMTTCTGCCTCCACTCTGTATCCCATGCACTTATTATTGTCCTTATTAAAGCAGTTTTGATACTAACTTTTCTGGTGCCTCCCCTCAGCTGCAGCAACCTTATTGTCTTCCTTGCTATGTCTGCTGGTGCCCCAGCCACAAAGTCCCATCCTCTCCACTCTCAGCAGGATTTTCCAGCACCTCTGGGATCCCTGGATTAACTAGCCCGGTACTTTGCTGCTCACCGTGGCTAACACACAAAGCAACCTCCTATCCACCCGGCCCCGCGTAGCACGCAGGAGGGTGCAAAGCTTCCTCTCCAGCCCGGCAACAATTCATTGGCAACCTGAAGCAGATCCATATCCTTCCCGAAGCTGGCTTGGCTACAGCCCTTCCAGCCCATCAGACATCCTCTGCCTGTGCACTCAGGCAGCAGCAAGTCCCGTGGGTTGGGCAGCGAGGAAGTGGAGAGGGAGGGCAGGGGTGCTGCCACCTTGCCTTGGACCGGGCTCTCCGTAAGATGCTCTCCTACTCTGCTCTCCTCCCACCCAGCCTAAAGTGCCCCGATGTTTGCTGTCACACATCGGTCTCACTTAAGGCTGGTGAGACATTTTTTAATTAGAGCAGCAGCATCTGATAATCAGCACTAATTGCCTGTAGTCTCGTGCGAGGGACACAGACTGGAAGGTGCTGAGCCACGTAACCCAGCCCAAACCCCGTCCTCCCTCCCCACTGCCTTCCCCTGCCTCACTTTCTCTGAGTAGGGTTCGGTGTGGAAATGTCGGAGTAATGGGTAACCCGGCTGGAATGTGCCAGCAGATAAGTGAGGTGAGATAAGGGGGAAAGTCAGAGACAACTCCTTATCGCTGGCAGGAATGCTGGCTCAGGGGCACACCTGTGCTGCCTTCCCTGTGCCACGGCGTCGCGTGGTACTGCTCCTGCAGGAGGGCAAGGTACCCCTTCCTCCTGCCCGCTGGCTGCGAGAGCAGCCAAGAGGAACCCATCAAACCCATGCCCTGAGGTTCCCAAACCTAACATTTAATTATGCGCTTTTGTGGCACCAAATGCCACATCGAATGCCACATTGCTCACGTCCACGCTTTTCTTCCCCTTCCTCCCTCCCTCCCTCCCAAAAACTCAGGTGCAGGAAGAAATGGTGCATTGTGAAGAGATTACACAACCATTCCCTGAGCAATCACAGAGTGTCCTCCTCCTCCTGAACCTCACTTACAGCCTGCTTTGCCCTGCCTACTGTCTGTTCAACCTCACATCCTGGTCTGACCTGGAAAAGCACCTGGCATTATCTGGGAGCTATTGCCATCCAACAAGGGCTCCTCTCCTGTTGGTGGAAAAACCTCGGGCTTTGTCGGTGTCTCGCACAGAGCCACAGAGCCAGAGAACTCACAGAAGCCAAAGCAGCTGGAGCAAGCAGTCTCCCACTGCTTGGGTTTTTATTAGAGCTAGGAAGCGGCGCTCATCATTCCAGCTTGAAGGAGGTGACCCTGAAGCCTCCCTTGACACTCATGTAGCTGATCTTGTCATAGCAGTGCCGGTTGGGGAACCCCACTTCATGCCCATCTGGTAGTTTCACTTGGAATTTGTCTGCCAGCATTTCAATGATGATCTGGGAGAAGAAAGGGGAGGAAGGGCAGGAATTGGGGACAAGGAGGAGATTTGGAGGTGAGCATCCAGGCGAAAGGCCTGACTGTTACACCTGAGGGTCAGACCTGGTCCCTACAACCTTAAGCAAGGTGCCGGGGGTTGAGCTCAGCATGATGCAGGAAATGAGCAGTTGATATCAAGGGTCTGAGCTGGTATCTAGACTATGATGTGGGGACAGGGTCTCTCCTGGGGCTGTTTCAGCTACTCAGATTGTAAACTCAGAGCAGTTAAACCCAAGTGTGTCTTTATATGCCACATGGCTTAGATCTGCTCTGAACAGGGCAGAATAAACCTGACACCCCAATGCCCTCAGCAGCTCACCGGGACCTGGAAAAAGGAGCTTCACTGATAAACACGCACAAGCAGACAGGACAAGACAGCATCGCTGATCATTGCAAATTAAAGGGATCGTTCCCCAAAGCTGTCACCTTGCCGTCCCTTCCCCAAGAGCCAGCCATGTCTGAGGAAACAAGCTTCCTCTCCACAGCAATAGGAACAGGACTGCTCCTAAATGCAGCTGTGTTAACATCTCAGGACATCAGATGGGGTGAGACAGCAACTAGGACAGCATCCCCGGCAGGACGAGAGGGAGGACAGATTGGCAGCGTGGATCCAGGAGTAGTGAGGACAGAAGAGCTGAGGGAGAAGTTTTTGGACATCGCTCCAAACTCTGGGTTGCCTTAAAGCCTGTGTTTGCACAGGAGGGAAGGGAATTAAGGAGAGAAATAATGTAGAGAGCAGCAAGATCCTGCTTCTTGGAGACTCCCTTTACCTTCATACATGCCCCTGGTGCACTCACCTGCTGGGCACGTATGGGCGGCAGGAAGCACTTACAAAGCCTGAGACAGACAGGGCTCACGCAAAGTTCCCAGAGGAAGTGTTGGGGTTTTGAAGGAGGAGTGGAAATGGCAATCAGGACCAAAAACCCAGAGGATGAGGGGCTGTTGGGAGGGAGCAGGAGGCTTTGGATGGGACTGGACCAGGAGCTTCCCACCACCACATACACCCCCCACAACCCCACACCGGCACAGACCCCTCACCTTGATAGTGGAGCCCTTGGAGAAACAGAGGTGGTCATCACGATACTCTTCCTGCCAGGCATCGGAGCACCTGGAGTTGAAGATGATGGCAGACTCATTGAAGCGGGGACTGAAGTGAAATCCCAGATCCGAGGCTCTGCAGCCGAGATTGATGCTGAAGCTGTGGGTGAACAGGAGGAAGGTCAGCCGCGTGGGCAGGACAGGGTCTTAGAAGACCTGAGATCCAACACACGGCTCTGCACCCAATTCCTCCATCAGCACTGCAGGCACTTAACGCCTCCTGTTTCCTCATTCTGCTCATGAATTGGTGGAGTTTGCGTGGTGGTCACATAGGGGCTCCCCTAACACTGACCTATGCTCACGCTTTTTGTACCTGGCGACCTTGGAAAACCACCTCCTCTGCAGCCCACCTTCAGTCCTGGCAAGTCGAGGTGGTTTCTTTGTACTTACTTGTCAGCATCATCAGATATCTTGCCCTTGATCTTCAGGATGTCCCCAGTCTTCATACCCAGGTTGAAGATTTCAAATTTTTCCTAAGGCAGAGAGAAAAATAGCCTGTGGGGCTCCTTCAGCCATTCCTCCCCTGCCGCCGCAAGTGAGAGGTRCTGCTTGGAGAAGGTGCCCCAGCCAGGAGAACATCTACTGCTCTCAGCTGGTGTTCCTCTCATGGCCAAAAACCCTCTGTGCTGGAGGTCTTGCATGGGCTTCTCACTCAGTGAGGGAAGAGTGGGCTGAGTGAAGCCAGCAAGCGAGAAAAGACATCAGAGAGAGAGGAGATGAAAACAGGCTTGTCCTCAGCAGAAGGAAAGGAGAGCATGACAGCAGTGATACAAAGAGGGTTAAAGCAGAAGGGCACAGCCCAGGCTTTGGTGGGCAGCATCGCCTGCAGCCCAAGAAATGCAAGTGGTGAGAGCGGAGGTGGCTGTGGCTTGCCGGTCCCTCACTCAGCCTTGCTGAGCTGTGGACCCTGAGTGACAGAGGACAGGAGCAGCAGCCCTTACAGCCATCTTCCTCAGAGGGCAGAGTAACCAGGCAGGGAGCCACCAGCAGTTTAGCTCAGAAACGCTTCGCACGGAGGACCTTACATCCCTGGACTTCCTTGTGGCTTACACATTAACAGCACCCCTGCCTCTACAAGGCCCCACCAACTGCTATTAAGCCAGGAGACTTTGATCCAAAGAAATAGCTTTCCTATGTACGCTTCCCCTCATTAGGGACTTCAGCAGATTTAACCAATTCCCAGCCTCCTCGATGGGCTCCCAGTGGAGGGACCACCACACACAGCCCTTAGGGGTGCTACTCCAGCCACCACAAGGACAGGCGTCTTCCCAGCTGGCCATGGATGTGTGACCACCATGTTCACTTCTTTTCTGCATGTAACAGCTCAGCCAAAAGAAGCATCCCAGTTCCTTTCTTTTGTGGCAGGGGGCAGCCCCCAAAATCCACACCAGCACACCAAAATGGTCCCAAYCATCCCTGCCCACGGTGCTCTGAGGAAAGGCTCCAAGGGGCTCAGAGGAGAGGGCAGCCAACACATCCCCTCTAGATGACACAAGCTATGAACAGTCCTTTGCAGGAGTGACATGAGTGGCATCCCAGCTCCTTCCCTTCTCCTGGCTCTAGATTCAGCCCCAGCTGCGTGGATTGCACCAGCAAGATGTGGGAGCTCTCTGCAACCTCCCATCCAAGCTCCATCGAGACCCAAACATTTTAGCTTGAGGAGCCATGCACATCAGTTCAATAGCCCCATCCTCCCTAACCCTGAGACACAGGAATGTTGTCCTCACAGGGCAGCACCACCCCTACTGTCTTCTTCCCAGGTAAGAGCTATGAGTCAGTAGACAGTGTCCCAGGTTTGGTTGAACAAATTGGTGGTGTTTTGCCAGACTCCAGAAGTCAGTGGGAAAGTGAGAAGAAGGAGGAGGCGGCCAAGGCTCAGGAGACCAGCAGTCCCTCAGCCCCCCCCCCCCCCCCCCCCAAGCCTTGCAGAGAGCAGCTGAGTGCAGTCATCCTGCTGCTGCACAGCCAGCTGGGAGACAGCTTCTGCCCTTCCCCAAAACCTCCTGAAGCAAACACAGGTAAGTGCTGATAAGCACTCCTTGCCCGGAAGTGTTTCCTATTAGCAGGGGGTCATAAAGCCCAGCAGGCTTGGGAAATTTGTTTGCTGTTGAGGTCACTGAAGCTGTTGGTGAAACCTCCCCAGGCTGAGCATGGAGCCAGCAGGAGTAGGTGCTGCAGGGATGGTGGTTTCTGGCATTGGCTGCTGTGTCCCACCCGGACACTCCTTCATGTCACCCTGCTTCCCCTCAGCCATCCCAGGGAGAACACAGAGCCCAGAGCCTCCCTCTCAAAATATCGGAACATCCCACTGGCTATGAGAGGTTTCTCTTTCCAGCAACTCACGTTGTCCCTTTGGAGGGACAAGGGCAGTACAAAGACACTGTTTGCATAGCCACCATCAAGGTTAGTTATCTGAACTCACTTTAAGCCAGCAGGGAGAAACAAACACTTCTAGGGCTCAAGAGATTACATCCCAAGACAGACCCTAAACTTGGTCAGAAAAATCCTGTCCTACATGGCTGGCCAAGGTGACACGAGAATGTTGTGGCAGAGACAAGACCCAGGTCCCAGGCCAGCAACGTCGAGGAGCCTTCCCCCCACCTTCCCACACAGACCAGACAGAAACATCGCTCTCACTGGGATTTATCCACCGATCCCACTGGCAGAGTGTGAGGCTGCCCAGGAGGGAGAGCAGCATGTGTCTGAGGGATTGGGAAAACTAACCACGCAGAGAGTTATGCGTGGAGCTGCAAGTACCACAGATGTGAGGATATGCAGGGATGGAGATGGGCAGGAAAGAGGCACGAGCTGCTCAGAGAGGGGCCGTGAGATTTTATCGAGATAACATTAAACCCCCTCCTACAATGCTCAGCAGGGGCATTCACCCCCCTTTTATCTGCCACTGAGAACAATAGTGGGAAACCAGGCAGCAACTCTGCCAGCACTGGTGACTTCCTTCATCTGCAGAGCTGAGCCTCCACATGGTCAGACACCAGCCCTGTGCAGATGGCTTCTCTCATGCAGGGGTATGTGCTCCCCACATAGGAAGGGACTGAGACTTTTGGGACCCCAGAAGAGCCGAAATTCTCCAGTGCAATTGGAGGTGGTGATTGGGATGACGAAAGGAGGGTGAAGGGGGCAGGTTGATACTTCCCTGCAGACACTGCAAAGCAGAAAGCCTGGGGAAACGATGATATGATGGGAATGTAAATCCCAAAGAAAGAGGAAATCCTGCTAAAGGGCATCTGCAAAGAGGGTGGAGGGACTGTGCAGTGAGGAAAATATAAGCAATGGTTGTGGAAGCTGGCAGCCACCGGTGCACCAGGAACCCTTCACCCCCAGAGAGATGATCCTATAATAGGGTACCTGCCTGGGAGTGCCTCTCCAGGGCCCCAAAATAGATGTTCATCCTGGCAGGAGGTCATTTGGCCTGTACCGGTGTGGGACGCCCATGTTCACACCACTGGCACCGGAGGAGGCTTTGCTGCATTCCCAGAGGATGCCTTGGGACAGCAGAGACCTGACAAGCAGTCACTGGCAGGAGGGTGGGGGCCATGCCCGACCAGAGGGTAAGGCGAGCTTCCAACAGGGAGCAGGCAGGCCTGCAATTTTGCATGGAGAAAACCAAAAAAATCATATTTTAAGGAGGGAAGAGACCAATGCAACCACATCRGCTTTCAGCCAGAAGGGTGGCAGGGCAGGTCCTTTGCAGAGTGCTTTCACCCCATGAAATGTGGCAGCTCCATTTGCAGAGGTCCCATAAGGTAGGTTTTGGGGTTAACAGTCCTTCCCAGCCTTCCTGCTAGCCCTGGGGAGACCTCAGGCCACCAGGAGCACCCATGGGATCTCAGGACCCTCGGGGTGGCTCCAGAGAGCAGGACCTCACGTACCATAGCCTAAAGCCGCCACTGCCACCACAGGGCACCCACACAGCTGTTGAGAACAGACTGAATGCCACCCATCCCAGCAGGCTGCCAAGATCCTCGGCAGCATCATTGCTGGCAGCAGTATTTATTTTGTTTTCTTACTCGGGCAGGAGATAAGCCAGCTAGGTGTGAAACCCTGAGGAAAACCACAGGCTTCCCCACTTCCCAGCCAAAGGAGCCCAACCGCCCTAGCTGTGAGAGGTTTCTCAGGGCCTTTTGTGGCAGGGGTCAGCCCCCAAAATCCACACCAGCACACCAAAATAGTCCCCACCATCCCTCCCAATGGTGCTCTGAGGAAGGGCTTCAAGGGGCTTGGAGGACAGGGCAGCCAACGCGCCTTCTCTAGATGACATGAGCTATGAATAGTCCCTCACAGGAGTGACATGGGTCTTCACCAGACGTGATGCTCAGCCCAGAAGGGAAGAGGGAGAGAGGGGAAGGCGAGGTGGCCATGCCAGCTGAGGGAATGCCTCAAACCAAGCTCTGTGAGAAGAGGCAAGAGATCCCCTTAGCACCCTAACAAAAGGCTGTGGTTTCAGCTTGGCGCTAATTAGTGGCACGGGAGGAGGACGCTGCGGGGGGAAAAGGCGCCTGTGCCATTTTGCATTCAAGGCACCAGGGAGCCTGTGCTGTGGACCAGGCATCAGCGTCCGCTCAAGGCAAAGGGAGCTGGAGAGAGCAACCGTGCATTCTTTCTTGGAGTAGCAGCTGCTCACTCTGCTATTATTTCCTACTGCTTCATATAATTTGTACTCCACAGCAAGCTATTGTCCCTTTCCACTGGCTATTTATTTCCTTGAATAGCCTCTGGGGAAGGATTTCAGTGCGGGAGTAAAGAAAAAAGAAAACTCCACACAATAAATATCGAGCGGTGACCTGATTTAAACCGTSTTCTCTGACCTCATCTGGGCCCTGGTCGCGGTTCCTCCCGGCAGTTGTGATTAAGCCACATTTCTGACTCGGTTTCCCCCTTTATGAAGCCTAGTGGGGAATGCTCCCTGCCTTAGAGGGCTATGGGGTGGATTTCAAGAAGCTGAGCTCTGGATTTTCAGAGGCCAGGGCTCAGGACAGGACCAAGAAGAGGCTTCCATCACCTCCTGATGGAGCTGCTCAGTCCTCCTGCCAGTCACAAAAATTCCCAGATAGGTTTGACAGGACCAGTTTCCCCTTTAGTCGAGAGGTGTTGGTTTGCCTCTCAGCAGATAGTGCTGCAACCTTCACCCAACCGATCCCTAAGCTCTGAAAGCCAGCCAGCTTCCTAATGGAGGAGGACCAAGAGAACAAAAAGTACTTACCTCAGCCAAACACTGAGGTAAGCAGGAGACTGGATAAGCAGGTCTGGGATCGGGAGGGTGTGTACAGGAGAGGATTGTCCAAGAGATGCAGGAGAAGCCAAGGCAATGATGAGCACAAGGAAACTGGTGCCCATGAGCACTAACCTGCCTAAGAGGTTAACCAGAGCAGGACGGCTCCTCTAGGGAAGGCATTGAAGTCTCCGCATTTGGATCAACTAAAATGGGAAGGAACAAAGGACCGGAGGTGAATCTCCTGCCACCCCTCATGCCCCAGCTCCCTGACAGTCCATCATCCAGAGCCGCTGTGGGAAGTATGGAAGTAGCATCCATGCTCTGAACCTGGGGGCAAGGGATTAGAGGCCATCAGCCTCCGGTAGGGTCTCCACCAGCATCACCCCCCTTCATCTGTAGGGTGCAATTTCTCTTCCTTAGGATGTGGGGAATAAGGAGGAGGAAGGACAAAGCTATCTGAAGAGCTAAAATGTGGAAAAAAACACCTTTCTTCAGGGTTAGAGGCAGCAGTGGAGGGAACCTGCATCAAGCAGTGGAGCAGATCAAGAGCACAGGGGAGGGGTATAGCCTCAGACTCCATCGCTCTCCCTACCCTATCAGAAAGGCGGTGGTGCCACAGTGACTGGCATCTCCCATCTCCATGGGGAGCTCAAATGCATTCTGATGGATGGTTTCCATCCCCAGGGCCAAGTTATGTCCTTATACCTTTGCAGGGGACATCTCTCTTGGGCAGCTCTGAAGTCTGTGGCAACAGTTTTGTGTGCTGCGAGTTGTGCACAGAGAGGGGAGGAAGGTGGTTCATGTGCATGGGAGGTGGCTCATAAGGCATCAGGGCCATTTCATCAACCCAAGCAGCCAGATGAGTCACATCTTAGGACTTACGTCCTCAGCTTGCCTGAGGGGCAGGAGAACGAACCAAACCGGCAGAGGGTGGGGAAGGGAGGTCAGAGGACTGATTACATGCCACCCAGTTCCGTTTCCAGCCTTCATTTCTCTAATTCTTTCCCTCATGGGGGCGTGCCAGGAATGTGGGTTGTGGGAAAGGCTTTCAAAAACATGCCTGGAGATAAAAATGCACTTGTGTTGAAAGCTTCCCTACTGGCAAAGAGAAGATGCGTAGAAGGCTCATGGCTTCCCCCTCTCCTGGACTTTTGGGATCTCCCAGCTTTACCCAGACTTGCTGGATGAGATATTATTAGCTTAATGGGAAAAGGATCTTCCAAAGAGCTCTCCACAAAGGATCAGCTTCATGAGGTCTTATGCTCCACTTGCATCTTGCACCAAAAGATTAAGATCTCCAACAGCTTTATCCTACCATTGAGTAAGGAAGATGGCAGCCCCCTCACCTTGCAATGGGGAAATTGAGGCACAGATACCCAAGTTCACACCCAAAAAAACCTCTTTGTGTTTAGATTCTCACCTTAAAGCTCCCATGGACATTTAAAAAAAAAAAAAAAAAAAAAAAAATCCAGCTTTGCAAACCTGTCCTAGAAGCTAAAAGGAAGCTGGGCTCCCTTGGCTAATGCAGCTCAAGCGTCGGAGATGCTGATCTCACACCACACCATCTACTATCACGAGGAGGTACTGAAGCATTCAGTGCCTCTGAAAAAAATTAGCCCTTGGGTGGGTACAATTAAGTCCAAAAACCAGAGGCATTCAAAATGAACAGATGCCTTCCAACAGTGGAAGCCAGGGGACTTCCGAGATGCCCCAAGCCCAACTCCCCTGACTTCAAGGGGACCATTTCCCACAACAAAGACAGCGTGAGGCCAGCTGGCTGGAACTCGAATAAGCAAAAAAGAAACGCAGCATTGCGCCATACACAAAAGGTCCATGGGGACCTCCCTCCATTGAGCTCCAAGCAGCCATCCCAGATTCAACCCCACAGGATAGCAAGGGCATGCAGCGAGAGTGACTGCTGAGTCCCCGCATGCAGCGGTCCATCCCGCACAGGGAGAACAAGGCTGCTGGCACTGCACAACTTGCTTTGAGTGTGTTTCTCACAGGCTCCAGCGCTGAGCCCAAGCGGGTTGGACAACTCTGAAGACTTGCAGGAATCCTTCAGACAAGCAGAATCTGTCTGAGTCACACGCACAAGGCGCGATGCCAAGGGTGGCTCATCCACTGGAGAAAAAAAAAAAAAAAAAAAGAAAGAGAAAGAAATGCTAAGGGAGAAATAGCAAGTTTTGAAAAGCCACAAGAATTAACAGCTCATGGGCTGGAAAGAAGGGGAGCAAAAAACCAGGTCTGTTCTCCCATGCTCACGTCACTAAAGCCAAGTATCCCTCATCCCCGCCGGCAAGCAGCAAGCCACCTTACCACCCATCAGCTTTGAGAGGGTCTGAAGGGGCGACCCACCCTGGATCTAAGGCCATGGCTGAGGTCTGCAAAGGAAGGGGTTGTCAAGTCAAAACTGTCTGTTGCTCCAAAATCAGCTTGAACAAACTCCCTTTGATGGCCCTGCAAAATGAAACGGTAAAAACCAAACCAGATGGAAATGGGAAAGAAAAGCTGCCAAAAAAAAGGGAATCCAAATCCTGAAATGACTGACTCGGTGCGGGAAATGGGCATCTAAAGAGGGAACTGCAGGCATCTGAAGGAGACCTAAGAAAAGACCAGGCCCACACAACCAACTCTCCCTGTTCCTCTCCTCCCCCCTTCCAGAGGGAAGGGCACAAGAAATACATGAACCCATGGACCTTCAGAGCAAGCCACAGGGAAAAGAGCTGAGCCTGACCTGCCGCAGGAGCTCCAAGGACAACCAAAGTGCAGAGGAGGTCCCAACTCTCACCAGCACGAGGAGTGCTAAATTACTTTTTCCCTGCTTCCCAGTGAGGAGCTACAGCCACAGCCTTGCTTAGAGTTGCCACCAGAGTGAAGGAGCTTTCAAAGCCAGCACCTGAGCCTGCTGGGTCACGGTGCTGCCCAGAGATGTTTCATCTCCACACAGTACCACAGGGAGCAGGGCAGCAGCTGCTTGCAGCTGCTTTGCACTGCTGGGACACCTCGTCTCCCTTTCCAGCACTATACTGGGCACTAAGGGACACCCCKTCTCCCTTTCCAGCACTATACTGGGCACTAAGGGACACCCCGTCTCCCTTTCCAGCACTATACTGGGCACTAAGGGACACCCCGTCTCCCTTTCCAGCACTATACTGGGCACTAAGGGACACCCCATCTCCCTTTCCAGCACTATACTGGGCACTAAGGGACACCCCATGCATTTGAGGACACCCTGTTTTGCCAACCAGTCCCATATGGGCATCCTGTCCCTCCTCTGGACTGCTCCTGTGAGCCTTTACTCCTGTTTCTGACCCATCCCACGAAGCCAGTAGTACATAAGCCCTCACTTGACCACAGTGGATGTTTATTTTGCGTTCCCAGCAGTCATGCTAGGCTGTTTGTTCTCTCTGGCTCCCTTTCCCTTCCCTCCAGTTTGTGCCTCTTCCTGCTGTCCTTATTTTCCCCACCACTGGCAACACACCCGGGCCAGAACCTCTGTGCGTCTCTGGCTGCCCCCAGGTTTCTTTGCGCTGCTCCCCCCAAGAGCCCCCCAGCAGCAAAGCAGACACCCGGCTTTAATTGCAGTCAGATTCCTAGATGGAGAATGCTTGCTCCCGAGAGGGGAAAAGGGTATTACAAACTAAATGCTTTGAACACGACTCACACCAGGCAAATCTTATCATATCCCAGGCTGAATAGCCCCAAACACATTGTCATTCACCACACAACAAACAGACTTGCCAAGCCAGGAGATCTGATAAGAACAATGCGAGGAGGACCGTGGCTGCAATTGCCAGGCAAGTTCCCATCCACACGCAGGTAGCTTATCTCTTCTGTCAAGATGGGACACGCATCAATGTCTGCTGCACAACAGCAGGGAAAAGCTAGTGGAGACCTGCTCTCTGGTCCTGAACACGCACGTAGCACTCCTTACAACACCGTCCCTGAGGAACATCTCTATTACTCACTCGATCTCATTAGGAAAGGGGTGGGAATCTTTCCTGAACTGCTCCGGCAAAGACGCAGCTCCCCAGGGACCCAGCTCAGGATGAGCTGAAGAGTGCCTAGTGCCTGCTTTGGACACCAGCAAGCGGCTGGCCAGCTGCAGGAGCAGCATGGCAGCTAGAGGACAGCTGGAGGGAAGAGGTCTCATAGCCCACTCCTAAGCCATGCTGTGACACTGTTGGGTTTAACCCCATGGTCTCCCAGCACACATCCTCCTCCCAAAATTCAGCCAGAGAGCCACTACGGGGAGGCGAGCTACTCAAGATGCAAAGCTGCTCTGTGCGAGGAGGGAGGTGGAAAGAGGAACAGCCTCTGCTGAGAGCATCTCCTCCTTCTGCACAGAGGAGAGGGACCTGGGCTGCAAATCAGGGATGGCAAAGGTGCAACGTGGTTGCGGTGAGACCCAGAATGTGGACACTGCCTTCGAAACGCCTGCTGGGCTGAGGGGAACAGCAGCATGCCGCTTGAACGCAGCCCCTCCAGGCAGAGACAAGGCAGAGGCCGTTCGGATGCACCCAGAGGTGTGCACCTGATCCTTCTGGCTGGGGGACTCATCTGTCAGCAGCACATTAAATGGGGGATACACAAGCTTTGCCCCCATTCTGCTCCCCAAGTGAGTTCCCAAACCTGATGTAGTTTGGGGCGGTGGGAGAAACAGGACAGAGTTGTTTGGACAGGCACGGGAAGCCCTTGCAGAATCGTGTGCTCCATGGGCAACACGATGGGCTCTACATGATGGGCTCTTGAGGCAGGAGAGCCAGAGGGGCAAATTCAACATGTCTGTGCGCTCAGGCCTGTCTGATCCCCTGCATCCAGGAGCTGGCCCCCACACCCCCATGACCTCATGTGCTTGGGTAATGTTTCCTCATAGCATCTCTCCCACCCCACAAGGCAGGAGGTCAAACGCGGCCAGCAATCCGTAGCACAGGGTGTAGGGCACTGAGTCACAACCCTGTGTTCAGCCGTGCCCAGCAGACAGAGCATTTCCCAGTTTCAGTCTGGCGCACACACTCCCACCCCACACGCTCACCTGCAACCTGTTGCGTGACATTTCCCATCTTCGGAGAGGGAAAAAGTGGAAAATTAGGGGATAAACATGCAGGCTGCAGGGGACTGCACTTCAAAAGCCTCCCTTCAGAGGGACCTGGGCTTACAGGGTGTAGCTGTTTCACTCTTGGCCCCAAAAGCAAGGAGCAGGGCACAGCACCCATCCATGGGGTTAAACGCTTGGCGACACCAAGGCTCTGTTGGGAACAGTCCCCAGCCCGCCCTGTCCCCCAGCCATGCCTGGGCACTGCGGCACTGCTAGCTGGCACAGCCCAAAACCACACCAGGGAGGGTGCTAACAACCACACTGCATGAGCCATCACCCCGAGGCAGTGCTGGGGCCTGGCCCTTCTCCTGTTGCCTTTACTAAGACAGACAAAGCCAGAGGGACCAGAAAGGAGCCTACGAAAGGCCAGGTCCACCCTCGGGAAATCTGTGTACGCAGACTCAGCGTCTCCCTCCTCCTCCTTCTGGGTCACAGTTTTCTTTTTACTCCTAACCCCATGTCTGCCATGCCCCGGCACTGGGTTCACTCCGCCCTGCTGCTCCTCACCGATGCCAAAAGCAGGACTGAAGCTGGCTGCGGTGCCAAGCAGCAGAGGCCGAGCAGCCAGGCTGGAGGGAGAGAGCCGCCGGACTGCCTCCTCCTGCCGTTTCACAGTCCGGACTTAAGCCAGCGCTGAAGTTTCCTAGGGAACCTGAGGCAGCCGCAGCCAAAGCAGGATCGCTGGCAATGCGGGATTTTCAAGCCTGGGCCAAAAACCATCTATTCAAGCTCACCAGCTGCCAAACCTGAGCCAGCTGCACAGCTGAGAGCACATGCATTCAGTGCCGGGGCACCCCGCAGTGGGAATGCCTCCTCCCTGTGCCATGTTGTAAAAGAGAGGCTGCACACGGCTGCGTCTCTGAGCTCCCCGGGCGGTTGCTACGCTAAACATCCCCAGCAAATGCTTCACTAAGTCATACTTCGTTGTCGCCGCAATGCAGGGATGTATTCATCATCCAGGCTTGGGGATTTGCTGCAGCTGGGATCCCTGATTTGCTCCAGGATGCCCAGTTTCGTGTCGCTGATCTCAGCTCAGATCATGCTTGGATGCCCATGAAAAATGCCTTTGCAATAGGATTTTTCTCCTTCTCCCTCCTGCTGTTCTTTAGAGCCAAACTGTATCTCAGCAAAATCCAGGCTCTTAAACCATTTTTTTCCCCAATACTTGTGCCTTCTAATGATGCCCCTTCCATCTGCTAGCAATAACACAGCAAGTCAGGGGTAGAGCGAGAACGGGTGAATCTATTCACCTTTTCAAGTGCCTCTCTCAACACCTGAATCCCAAGCAYACCGTATCGGTAGCGGATCTGTTCCCGTCTGGAGCTGATCTCACCAGCGGTGCGGCGAATGACTTCATCAAGGCTCCCCCTTGCGGGCTCGGGGCCTTCGATGCTTCAGCCCCATAAATTTAAGCAGTGYTCTCTAACCTGGCAGGTCTTCCTCTCTCTGTTCTGTTTTTGGCTTACCCAGATACATAACCTAYCAGACCCCAAGCCATGGCTATGACTAGGGCTTCTGTCCTGTCCATTTTCTTTCATCTTTGCCTGCTGCCAATACTGTTCCTCAGCAGCAAGAGCATTCCCGTGTTCTCAGAGCATCCCCTGACTGACCCGGACTCTCTTGGGAAGACGCTATTGGCAACAGCAAATCCAGCTGAGCCTTCCCCAGGGGGTAATGAAGCACTGCCACTCCCTACACTGGCCAGGAGGGCACTGCTGCCCGCTCGGTCGAGGGATCAAGACACCCCCTGAGTGGCCCAGTCTGGAAGGAGGGCTCAAACACAAGGAAGCAGCAAGCTGCACAGCTCACCTCTGACTCTGGTATTTGCTTCTCTCGCTTGCTTGTCTCGCTGAGCCAGTTGCTCTAATGACAAAGCCAACATGGAAAAGAAATTTAGTATACAGAGGTCAAGGCAATTCCCCAAAGGAAGCAAGTGCAATTATCCCCATGCTAATGACCAGGGAAACTGAGGTAGCGAGCACAGATATGCATTTCCTTGAGTCTTGCTCCGAGACATGTTTAATTGCAGAGATCTAACCAGCAGGTTTTCTGATCCCTTATCCAGCATCCTGTTTCCTCATTCTGCTCCTGTAGTTGTAGAAGGATGCCTTTGATCACCGGGGACAGGTCTTCCTACAGAGAAAAGGGAAACCCTGAAAGAAATGGAAGGGAGCAATCCTGGTGGATGACTGCATACCACAAGAAAGTGCTGCATATGAAAGGGAAGGAGACATTTCCTATTAGATTAAAGGAGCTCAAACCTGCTCTCCCTCTAGAGAGGTATGCAACTCTATACTTGCCTCTCTAATTGCAACYCTCCGCTGGGAAAGGTGCTTAGAAGTATTGCAAAAGGAAGGAGATTAGCCAAGGTCAGGGAATAGCAGGGCTGCAAATCCAGAGGATTGCATAAGAGGTGCGTGATCCAAGGTGATGTCAGGAGAGGTGCTGCCAGCCCTGTTCTAAGAGAAAGTAGCAGAGGTAAAACTGAGCCAAAAACCCAGGAACTGGCTGCTGCAGTCAGCCGGAGCAGGAAAACAAGAAAAGGGAACAAAAGACTGCAGTACTGAGCTTCAGGAAAGTGAAGGTCTCCGGCAGAACGCTTTGCCAAGGAAAGAGGAATGTGACAGGGGAAAGGGAACCTCACGTCACGGGCCAGAGCCGACGACCCAGCAGGAAGCACACAAAAGCTCTCGCTGCCGCACACAAGCACATCTGAAAAACATCGCAGGGTTCGCATAAACACAGAAGGCAGAGAAACCAAACAAATGTCGGGACAGAGCAAGGGCGACGGGGCGGTTCTGGCTGGCTGAAGACGACCTGGTGGGTGGAAAACCCCTCTCCCAAGCGACCCAGCCACTCCTGCAAGGCCGCCTTCCCTTCCCCACTGAGGGGGACTTTGCCCGTTTCGTGATCCACGACTGCACAGGCAGCAAGAGCATTTSCTAAGCCCAGGCTGATCAGGCAGGAGCTCTCCTGCCTGCTGCTGCCCTCTGCGGGACAGCCCACTGCAGGGCCCGCCAAATCTGAGATCCCGCGCCCCTCTGCCAGCACAAGCTTTCCTTTCGCTGGCACACCAACTACCCAGGCCTCCGGCTTGCGCGTAATCACTTTCCTCTGCAACTGGCTATGAGCTAATTATAGTTCCAGTACTGTTAATTACAACATGGAGCGTCTCACTCCATCCAAACCTTGTTTGGGATTCCAACTGTCGGTAAAAATAAATCGAGGGACAGGAGAAAAGTTTTTCCTCACACATCATCTAACCACTGTTACAGGGAGCAAAATTCAGACTCGGATCTCTTTTTTTGTTGCGCTTAGGGTCCTCATTACATGGAAAGCAGATGTAACCAAAGGGGAAAGAGACTTGTAAATCTATGACAAATAAAAGCAAGGTTTGAAAGGCCGCTGCTGACACAACTGTTACGCATGAGTTCACTCACCATTGTTTGCAACTAGCTGAAAAGAGGCGCAGCCTTCCATTCGTCCTAGACTTGCTAACCACTGGGTGTTGCCAAAGAGAGGAAAATAAAACAACCTCCAGACTCAGATGGATCAAAACCTGAGCAAAAGAGGGCTGTGAAGCACCAGGCTGAAAAACCACTCCTTCAGAAGCATCGCTTTGTAGGTTGGAGAGAAGAGATGTATGACTTCTACAGATCGTACATGACCTAGAAGAGCAGTTTCTAGGCCTCGGTCTCCTGAAGATGACTTAAGGATTCTCAGAAAAATCAAAGAGGTAGTAGTGACGGGCAAGGTTGACTCATAAGATTAAAATAACGCATGTAAAACGTGCCTGAACACAGCAGAGGGAAGGATGTGGCAATTTTCTATGAAAGGCACTTAAAAAAGGCTTTGTGATGCAAGGCTGTAACAGTTAAAAAAAGAATTACATTCAAGTGCCAAAAAGTACCTTTTAACGGCCAAAAAATCCCCCCCAAAACAATGGCTATACATAAGGAAAAGACATTAGGTGTGACACCAGGGCAGTTCCCTCGCCTGCCATCTGCAGGATTAGCTCTGTAAATGAGTAATCCAACACAGGACCATTCTGACTCAGACCTCTGTCTCCAGGATTAGACGCTTTAAGGCTGAACAGGCCRTATCATACGTGCGCTCCTATTGAGCAGGCTCCAGCAGGGCCAGCCCCAGCGGGTGGCTCGGAGCACCACTGATGCGGCGCACCGGGGACTCTTCAAACAGATGGAGGCCTACGCTCCCCAAAGGTCATCGAGTTGGCACCTTTCACCAGCATTATTTAAAAAGAAGGGAAAAAAACCAACAAAAGCAATAAATCACCACAGGGAGAACACACACTGTTCTTTCCAAGACCACTGGGGCACAGAGAAAACAAGCGATATTAAGTGTCACGGTTAGGGCTGGCCTAGATTACCAGAGCTGCAAGGAGAAAGAGGACAAATGGAGTTTATATTCCTGGAGCCCTTCGTTATTTCCAGGCTTTCACTCCACCCACCCACCCCCCTCAGCTGCTCAGCCGGGCAGGGGAAGGCCCGGCCCGGCCCTGCCCGGCCCTGCCAGGAGAAGACCAGCTGCTATTTAAAGACGACTCCGACCAGGGCACGGCAACTCGCTTACTAGCATTTATAATTGTCTCCTAAAGCTCCCGCTCCCGCCCCGAGACCCCGTCCGCGAAGGCCTGAGCAGAGGCCCCGAGCCCCKGCCACCACAGGGGCCGCTGCTCCGCTCCCCGCTAGGGCCGGGCGGGCGCGCACCGCGCATGCGCCTGAGCCGCCGGCCTCGTGTCCTTTTTAAAGGACACGCGGCTCCCCCGCGAGGCGGAAGTGCCCGTCTCCGTACCGGAAGTGGCCTCACCTGCCAGTACGAGGGTTCTTCCGGGAAGGGCTAGGTCGGCTTGTTTCCGTGCCGTGGCTGGTTTCCGGCGCTCAGGCCTGCCCTGCTCTCACTCGCTCTCTATGTCCTTCTCCTGGAGGTCTTCCGCTTCCTTCCCCATCCTGCGCCTTTCTTTCCYCCGCGCGGTGAACTCTATGGTGCCTCGGGGGTGCGCTTCGGCAGGGGGCGCGCTGAGAGCGGGGCGGCGCTCTGCGCCGCCGACTTCCGGCGCTCTATGGTGAGGCTGTCGGAGCGGCGCTCTAGACGGTTCGGTGCGCTCTCGATGGCTCGGCGGCGCCGGGCCGGGTGGGTGGGCGGCGGCGCGGCGCTGCCCCGCTGAGGAGCCRGCGGGCGGGCGGGGCCCTCCGCCATGGAGCCCGAGACGCTGGAGGCGCGCATCAGTGAGTGCGGCCGGGACCACCCTTTCCTTCCCCCTGACACGACACGACACGGCCCGGCCGCGCCGCCGGCGGGCCCCGGCCGCCGCTGCTGGGGGGCGGGAGCGGGTCGATGAGGAGGGGGCGGGGTGCAGGTGTATGGGGGGCATTGGGGTGTGAGGGAATGGGGGGGTGCTCAAGGGGGGCTGGGAAGGGACTGGGGGTCGCAGGTGGTGAGGTGACTGAGGTGTCAGGGCGGGCCCAGCTGCGTGTGGAGGGGGCGGCTTCGGGCAAATGGGGGTGTCGGGGCCGAACGTGGGGGTGGGTGGCCGTGGCCGTGGGCGCATCTGGGGTCTGCAGATGCGACCCTGCGGCTGAGCGTGGGACAGGCGTCCGTGCAGCAACGGCGGGTCAGTGTGTGCTGCTGGCATGCCGGCAGGGAGGCGGTGGTGAGAGAGTTTGTGCACAGGGCTTGTACCAGTGGACAGGAGCGTGTTTTTCCTTCCACGCCATCCTCTGTCGATGCACCTGGTGGAGTTGGCAGGGAGGGAGCGGGAGCAATATTGCCCCTCACCTCTGCAGGGTGGGAGCCTGAGGAGACTTTCTTACCATCCCCTTCTCCCACCCACAGACAAAGCGACAAACCCTCTGAACAAGGACCTGGACTGGGATGGGATCAATGCTTTCTGTGAGCAGCTCAATAAGGAGCTAGAGGGGTAAGTGCTTCTTCCTTGCTCCAGGCTCCTCCGGGTCATGGGCCTGGGTTATGATTGCCCACCCGGTAAGATTCAGTGGGGTTGTCCTGAGAGCTGAATAGGCATGAAGTCCCTCAAAGTGGGGGTGGGTGGGGGGTCCTGGTCCACTAACAGAAGGTTCCCACATGGTTTTAGTGCCTTATTAGTGTCCTAAACTTGCAACATGCTTTTCAACCCTGGATTCCTAGACAGAAACACAAGTACCACACAGGTAGTTTTCATCAATAACCGGCTAGCTTTTTTTCCCCCCCTCGCTCCTTCCAGTCCTCCACTTGCTACTCGACTTCTTGCCCACAAGATCCAGTCTCCGCAAGAATGGGAAGCTATCCAGGCCCTCACGGTAAGGGCATCTGCAGGCTGGTAGAACTAGACAGAGGGCCAGGGTGTGGGGTTGCTCCAGTTTGACTGGAGGAGCACGGGAAGCTTTGAACTCTCTCTGAGAAAGCCCTGGAGCACCTGAGCCCTTGGGTGGGAGAGGGGCTGAAGGTGGTTCCACAAGAGAGGAGGGGTCACTGGTAGGAAAGGTCTTGTTCCTAGGAAGAATCATAGCCTATTGAAGTCAATGGGAAGCTTTTTGTTCACTTAATGTCGTTGTGGATCCATGCTGTGAAACCCCAGTATTTGTGAACTCTCTAAGGATATCCCCTTCCATGGGCTGTTGTTGTTTCCTCCAAAGAGAAAAATCTTCTTGCTTCCCTTTGGGAGGGTGATCAGCCACCTGGGAGGGAAAGGTGGTGTCCCTCCATGCTGCTGTGAGGGTAGCTACAAGCTCCGTGCCTGGCAAGGGGGGAGCAGGAGGGAGCTGGCTCTTGAACCTGCTGCTGACCCCATGCCGGGGCTCACCCGGCCGCTCTCCCCAGGTGCTGGAGTCCTGCATGAAGAGCTGCGGCAAACGCTTCCATGATGAGGTGGGCAAGTTCCGCTTCCTCAATGAGCTCATCAAAGTGGTGTCACCCAAGGTGGGTCCCAGGGGATTGTGCTGGAGGGGACCAGAGCCTGGTGGCAGGAGGGCTTTGGGAAGAAGTAGTGGCTGAGCAGAAAGGTCAAACAGCCACTAGGATGTGAGGGAAACAGGACAGTGCTAGTAGGAGATTTAGTCCTCATTCCCTGGTGAGTTTTCCAGCGGGAAGGTGAGCTTTCACCCCTCTGCTCCTCCGGGCTGATTCTTGATGCAGGAAGCTGAGGGCCAGCTAGACATGATGCAACCAGCACTTGTGAGACTACTGAGCTGATCTGCGTGCCTGGAGTCACCTTCCCTGCATCTCTGTTCGGCCCTGTCTGTGCTGCATGTGCTCAGGAAACTCCCTCAGCTTTGACATCGTGACCATGTCTCTCCAGGGTGTCCCAGCCTAGTTGAGACACTCTCAGAGGGCAAGCCCAGGCCTGGTCAGTGGTGCTCTGGCAAGTCCATCTGAAGCACCAAGTCATTACCTGCTCCTCTGCTGATGCTGCTGTTCCTGCAGCAGAACAAGCTGCGYGTGCTCTCCTATTCAGTCAAGGCAGTTAACACCAGCAAGGATGGAGTTAAGGGAACACAAACTAAACATGACTAAGGAAAACCTTCATCTGACAGTCACAGCTTGTGATCGGTGATGATGAATAGCCAGTGACAGTGACAGCAGCACCCTAAAGTCCTCTTGCTAGGCACCCTAGAGAATGTCCTCTACCTTAAGCCACTGGCCTCTGGTGGCACAGGCACTGTTTCTACCACCAGTATCCCCAGCAGACCCACGGGAGAAGGGTGGAGGATGATTGCATGGCAGGGGGAGAGCTGTAACTTTTGGAGATCTCACTGCTGAGATCTGGGGCTCACCTAGCTCTAAAGGGTGCCAGGCACTTTGTGCTGGAGAGTGCCCCTGAGAGAGAGAGCTGGGCCCTGCCCCAGGGACCGTTACCCACAGTCCTTCCCCTCCCAGCCCTGCTGTCCCCTCATTCTTGAAGGGCTGCCTTGCCAAGCAGCTTCTGTTAGCAGTCCCCTTTCCTTCACAAGGTGACAGAGACCCACCTGAGCCTTCCCAGCTGTCCCTGTGTGTCGTTGAGGGGCTGCTGGTGCAGCATTTCTCCTACCTCTTGTGTTTCTTGTGGTGGAAACCAAGCGCAGCATAGGACATGTTGCAAGGGCCTCGTGAGCATTCCTGCTTGCTTCCTCTTTCTTCCTCCGTGTGCCGTTGGGAACAATCTCACTTCTCCTGGGGGAGGGGAGAGACGAACAGGCCAGGCTTGCAACGGCTCAGAGCAGCTTCAAGCCACCTCTTCTCTCTTCCTCTAGTATCTTGGCAGCCGGACACCAGAAAAAGTGAAGTCAAAGATCCTGGAGCTGATGTACAGCTGGACRTTAGGGCTGCCTCACGAGGTGAAGATCTCAGAAGCCTACCAGATGCTGAAGAAACAAGGTGAGAAGCAGTGCTCTGGAAGGGGGAGGAGGACGGACGGTTTGCCCTCCCTCCTTTTTTGTCTGGGCAGAAGCTGAAACAGACTCTCCCTTTGCTGTGCCCAGACCCAGCACATCCATCAGTCTGCCTGATKCAGCAGCAGGAGCAGGCGAAGGAGTAGGTGTCTTGTGACTCCTAGCTGGGCAGAGGAAGTTGCTGGTGGTCTGAATTGTTTGTCTCCACCAAATGTTGATGGGTTGGAGGGGACATCTGCTTGCTCCTGCAGGAGATGGGGCACTGGAAGGGGCTGGGGCTGGAGGGCTGCGAGTGCTTTGGCAGTCAATGCCAGATTTTTCTAAGATAGGATATTGATGGAGAGCGGGGGGCAGTTCTTGCATGAAAACACAATCCAGGATCATGGGTAGTGGGAGCAGACCCMAACCCCCTCAGTCCCAGCTGGGTTTGGTGGTCCATTAGGGAAGAAATGACCTAGGTGGCAGTGCCACCCCCCAGTGGGTGAGTCCTCCTGACCTCTCYGTTGGTCTCTACTGCAGGGATCGTGAAATGTGACCCAAAACTGCCTGATGACGCTCCTTTTCCACCTCCTCCCCCTCGACCCAAGAACATCATCTTTGATGATGAAGAGAAATCCAAGGTAAGGGCTCTGTGAAAGGAGAGGGACAGCAGGCAACATCTTCCCTGCTCCAGGATCTCCTGTCCTCCTGGGGTGGAGATCCAGAAAGAGTCAAGGCCCCTGCTCCACATGCTGTGCTTCAGAAAATGCATCACAGGAATGCTGAGAGCCTGCCCCAAAATCATGACAAAGGAAAGAGCCAGAGGTGGGGCATGTGGGTCTGTTTGACCTTTGGAGCACTTAGCTGCAGGATGGTGCAAAGGGTGAAGCGCTGACATTAGCCCAGCAGGTTCTGGGAGGTTTGCTGCTGTGCAGTCTCYGGGCTTCTGAATTATCTGGCCATGAGGTTTAAATCCCAGCCCCAGATGCTGCTGCTGCTATCTCTTCCCCACCCCCAGCACTGCAGTCTGCTTATTGCCCAACTACTTATACCTTCCTGGACCCATCCTATATTGCCTTTCCATCAGAATTATGTCACCACTCAGGTGAACCTCTGCTTTATCGTGCTGGTACGTTTAAGCAAGTATTAGGCTCCTCTGGATCTACTTCTGCAGCAGAAAYGCGATGCCAGTTTGCTGCAGGGGATATATTTTGCCTCCATGGGTCACAGTGTGCAAATGAGGATTTGTAGGTGGCCAGTGGGACTGTTCACTGACTACAGAAGGGGAGAGAAAGTGGGAGCTCTCCCTCTTCACCAATTGCACCTGCGAAGAGGCATGTGAAGAGGTCTGAGTAGGAATCCATTGCAATCCCATGGCAATTCCTGCATAAACCAGGCTTTCTCTCTTTCTCAGTACTAGTGCTGCTGTGCTCCAAGATCTCCATGGTGCATAATGGGCAGGCAGGAGCAGGTTTTGAATGCAGGGGATCTTCAGGGAAAGACCTATCTTACATAACCAGAACCACAACAGGAAAAGGAAGACCAGTTGTACTTCTTCTCTCCCTGGTCTCTGATAGCCCACAAGCTCTCATGGCTGGGCTTTCAAACGGCTGGCTTTGTCYGCTGCCTCTGCCAGATACGGGTTTGGGGCAGGGGTAACTCCACTGGCTCTAGTGTTGCATGAGTGACTCTGGCTGCCACCCCTCAGCTTGGGCTCAGAGGTACCTTCTCTTTTGCAGATACTGGCTCGTCTCCTGAAAAGTTCCCATCCTGAGGACCTCCGGGCTGCCAACAAGCTCATCAAGGAGATGGTTCAGGAGGTGCGGCTGGGGAGAAGGGGAGCTGGGGGATCATGGTCTGGGTGGCAGTGGTTGGCACCAAGGGAGCAGTGGCTCTCTGTCCTCGTGCAGACATACGGAGCTTCTGCCCAAAATTTTGCAGCAGCAGATGCCAAAGAGTCCTTGTGCAATTTCTGCCATCCCTTGGCTACTTGGAGGAATGGCTCTGGGCACTTTCTGTGGCCCAACCCCTGCTGCAGCACTAGATCTGTGGCAATTCCATCCCTGTTTGGCAAGTGCTGGCCCAGCGATATCTGGAGTTTTCCACTGGAGTGGGAGCTGTTTTGAGGGCCTTAGTCCAGGGAGTTGGTGTGTTGGCCGGCCCAGCCTTCCTCCTCTCCAAGTTGCAGACAAGAGCAAGGACATCCTTCCCCACGTGCTTCCCCTCCAGGACCAGAAGCGCATGGAGAAGATCTCCAAGAGGGTGAATGCCATCGAGGAGGTGAACAACAATGTGAAGCTGCTGACAGAGATGGTGACAAACTACAGCAGGGGGGAGACAACGGAGAGCAATGAGGACCTAATGAAGGTGAGGGAAGGCCATCCCAGCATCCTCCCTGAGCTTAGCAGGGATGGGTGACCCTTATCCTCTCRAGTTCCTGCTGCCTGTTTTGCACCCCCAGCTGAGCATCCTGCTGCTCGCCTCAGCACACCTTTCTCCTCTCCCTCAGGAGCTGTATCAGCGCTGCGAGCGCATGAGGCCCATGCTTTTCCGGCTCGCCAGTGATACAGAAGACAATGATGAAGCTCTGGGTAAGCGTATCTGGCCTTTCTCATTCTATCCCCTTCTCTCTCCATCTTTCAGGGAGCCTGTGCTTGGGCTGCCCATGGCATGGCATCTATCAGCAGCCACTGCTCTGTTTGGGGTGGCTGCTCGCTGTAGGTTAGTTAGTCTATGGCTTGGCACTAAGCGCGGATACGTGGCAGCAATCAGCAGTGTTACAGGCTTCCTCCACTTCGCTGTAGGAACAATGCTTGTGCTTGTCCTGCTGAGACCGCCATGGAGGTGTCAGTGTACCCTGATATAGTTTGCAGCAACAATTGCAAAAATGCTATCTGCAGTGGGCTGCTGTCAGTTCCTTGGGCCTTGCTTTGAAGGAATTGGGGTATAAAAGTCACTCTCTTTGTTTCTTCACGATTTTCAAACTTACTTCCCACCTATTCAATTTCAGCGGAGATCCTGCAAGCCAATGACAATCTGACACAGGTGATCAATCTCTACAAGCAGCTTGTGCGGGGAGAAGAGATCAATGGGGAGACAGTGGCTGGTCCCCTTCGAGGTGAGGAGACTTGGGGAATGGGGACAGAAAGGTCAACCAGGTTACTGGTTTCCTGCAATGTGAGAGAAGTGGAAAGGTGAAACCCACAGGAAGTCAGAGTGGGGCTGGTGAGATGAGGAAATGGCTTGTGGAGATGACATGCATGAAGAGAGGGAATTGGAAGGGAGAGCAGAGGGGGAATTCCCTCTCCCAGGTGTGAGGAAGGATGGGAACTGGCCTCAGCACACTGGATCAGGACTGGATAAGGTTTTTGTCTCTCAGCTTGTTCCTTCTTTGCAGGCAGCACCTCAGCACTTCTGGATCTGTCGGGCCTGGATCTTCCGGCAACAGGCCCTTCCTACCCAGCTTTGCCCACCCTTTCAGGTGGCTCAGCAGTCCCCGTGCCTGACCAAGCTGGCTCTGTCTCCTTGCTGGATGATGAGCTCATGTCTTTAGGTGAGAAGGCCAGACCAAAAGCTCTTTGTTCTCTCCTTGACTCTGGACAGTCTGCATGGATGGTTCTTCTTGTGGCAGGAGCATGAATGAGGGAGAGCTCTGGGAGAGGTGAATAATGAAAGACCAAGAGGTGGCCTTCACTTAGTGTGAGGGAGAAGGAGGGAAAGACCCTGCTGTGATTCTGAACTTCAGTCCCGTGGTGTTTTCCTGACTAGTCAGAGAGAGCCTGCAGGGATGTGCCCTCTGATCTGCTCTGGGAAAACTGACATGGCAGGTATATCAAGAGTGATGCAATGGCCATCCCCAGATGGGATCACAAGGGTGGATCACCCCCAGTTCCTCATGTTTACTCCTTGCAGTTGAAGTCACGAGCTAACAACAGACGCGTGGGAATTCCAGAATTGTTCACATGAAAGTCTTGTGAGGTGCCAATCCTAGAAGGCTCTAGAATCCCGCTTTTTCCAACAAAATGTCTGTTTCCTAAGATAGGTGCTTTGAATACAACAGCATGAAGTAGACAACAGGGTCAGTGAGGCTTGTCAGCCCAGTAGTATTCACTTCTCTGCCAATTGTAGTGAGAACTAGACTGTAAATGAGGATCTCGGGGCAGAAGAAACACTATCACCCTCCCAGCTCTCCCCCATGCAAGGATGGGGGCCAGAGATGGAGACCRTATTGGTGGTTCTGCCCTGCTGCTTGTGTGTCTTATTCAGGCCCCTTTTAATGCTCGTAACCACTTGGTAGCTAAGCTTCATGTTTGCTTTTACCCCCGGCAGGCCTGAATGACCCAGCACCGCATCCTGCCCAGGCTGGTGACAGCAGTGGCTGGAACAGCTTCCAGGTAACGTGCTGGGAGCCAGGGCAGAAGGTGGGGAGGGTGGTGAAAGCAACAAATGGAGTAGGTAGGGAAGTGTCCCATGTCTGATGGTTGGTGCTGATATGCAACCCTGCTTGGGGGGCTCTCCTGTGCACTCTTTTTACAGTCATCAGATAGCAACGAGCTCAGTATCACCCCTATCACAGCAATGCCACCAGTCAAAGCAGATGCTGGCGCATCCTCCCCCAAACCTTCTACTTTCACCAGTGGCCTGGATGATCTGGACCTCCTGGGCAAGACTCTGCTGCAACAGTCTTTGCCTCCAGAGTCTCAACAAGTGCGATGGTAAGCAGGGGTAGTGGAATCTCGCATCTCTCCCCATCGTTTCCATTTCTGGGGTGCTGGACACGATGTTTCAGTGCCCCATTCCACTCCTTGCTCTCTCTCCCTACAGGGAGAAGCAGCAGCCACCCCCCCGGCTCACCCTGAGGGATCTCCAGAACAGGAGCAGCTCTGGCACCACAGCCCACAATCCCAGCGCTCTGCCCATGCTCCAGAGTGTTTCCCCTAACCCCACGCTGCCCCTGACCTCAGAGCTGCCTGCCCCTGCTACGCTTCCAAAAGCTGCCACCACACCAGCAGGAAGTACTGCAGTCCCACCACGGCCTCCTGCCACTGCGCTGCCCCAGGAGATCTCGCTGGCCAACATCACTGTGCCTCTGGAGTCAATCAAACCCAGTGAGCCAGGGCAAAAGAGTGGGACAAGCTTGGGGGGGTGGACTGTTGGAAGGGAGCCAGACAAATCAGGGAAGAAACAACTGGACAGGGTATGAAGAAGGTGGAACAAACCGTGCGCATATGGAAGGGAAGAATGTGAGGAAACTTCTTGCTTGTTGGATTTTGTGGAGGTTGAGGAGGAGTGGTTATCTCTGTCACTTGTACGGAGTTTGGGTGATGGGGAGAGGTTGCTGCAGGGCCAATTCCCTCCTGGCTGACTGCTGCCTGTCCCTGCCATTCCCACAGGCAGCATCCTCCCTGTGACAGTGTATGATCAGCACGGCTTCCGCGTCCTCTTCCACTTCGCTAAGGATGCCCTGCCCGAGAGGCCCGATGTGCTTGTGGTGGTGATTTCTATGCTTAGCACGGCCCCGCAGCCCATCCGCAACATTGTCTTTCAGTCTGCCGTCCCCAAGGTAAGGTGGCTGCTGGGGCTGAGGTCCCCAGACTGGACTGAAGTGTGATTCTCCCTTTGCAGGAAAGGCAGGGTGGGTGGAGAGAGCTCTGGGGGGCTGAGAGCCAGTTGTGTTGCCTTCAGATTAGCAGGAACCAGCACAATGTTTTTCTCTTTGACTCGACAGTGGAAGCTTCCCAAATACAGCAGCAGGGCCTCTGGCTGCCAAGTCGCCCTCAGGAACGTGGGATGCTATTCTCTCTCCCCAGGTGATGAAGGTGAAGCTACAGCCTCCCTCAGGCACGGAGCTGCCGGCATTCAACCCCATTGTCCACCCCAGTGCCATCACACAAGTCCTGCTGCTTGCTAACCCACAGAAGGTAACAGCACCGTCCCTGGGGCATGAGCAGGCTGGTCTTGCTGCCTGGGCAAAGCCTGGTTACCCTGTCCCTATTCCCTCTGCTCTCTGCAGCTTCCTAGAGACCTGAATGGTTTGTGCCTCATGACTTTCTCCCCCTCTTCTGACTGCTTATCCTTTCTCCCCTGTCTCCAGGAGAAAGTGAGGCTACGGTATAAGCTGACCTTCACCATGGGAGAGCAAACCTACAATGAAATGGGGGATGTGGACCAGTTCCCCCCGCCGGAGTCCTGGGGAAACCTCTAGGGCCGCACGTTGCAGGCACTACACTGCAGAGTCCTTGGGAAGCCAGCCCTGTGGGGCTGGAGCAGCCTGAGGAGATGGGGAGGGCGGGTGGGGGGCTGCTGCTCACGCTCTATTCTCCAGATGGCCGGGCGAGGGCCAGAGGGAGCGTGCCTCGCRGAGGAGAGCAGAGACGCCAGGAGATGTTCATCCCGCAAGACCAGGAGTGGAGTGGAAAGCTTCGTGTGGGTGAACAGTTGCCTTCCCTGCTCTTCCGAAGGCGTCACTCCCTCCCCAGTCTGTCCAGCTTCTCTTCTAACCCTGCTTTCCCCCTAGGTGCAGTGGGGAACAAGGATGGGGAGCTTTAACAGCCTCAGCCTGGGGCAAGGCCTAACAAAGGAAGATCCTTTTCCTTGTCTGTCCCCTTCAGCTTCCCAGCCCTTCAGCTGCTTCATGCTCTGCAGCACTCCCTCTTGTCCCCCTCGCCCCCTCCTTGGAGCTGGGTCCCAGTGGTTCCCTGTCTGGTGGGATGGCATTGGAGCTGGTGCGGAACAAGGCTGGACAGAGACTGGGTGTCTTTCCAGCACCAGAGAGCAGGCAGCTGCCCTTGCTTTGGGGGGGGGATCAGGGGAGAGATCTACCCACATCCCCCTCCTTCCAGCTGCCAGCAGAGCTGTTGGTGGGAGGTGGGCCCTGGGGTGGGAGCCCCGGGGCTGGGAAGGTCTTGTCTCTGTGCCTCCCTGTTCCCTTCAGCTGGAGCTCCTGGGCATTGAACCCCTGCAGCGAGAAAGCCCACACMCTTCCCACGTGCTTTATCTACCGTAGCCAGCTTTGGGGACTGCCACCGGACTTTGTCCCGCGTGCCAGCCCTGAGAGGGGCATGCTGTGGGGGCGGTGAGTCTCCCCGCAGCCTCCTGCCAGACAGGGAGAGGAAGCAGCACGTTGTCTTCCTCCCCCCCGGCTGGGCTGTAGAGTTTGGTGGGGCGGGGAGCTTTCTCAGCTCTTCAATGTCTTTTCGCGGTGGGGTAGGTGATGGGCTGGGAGTCGGGAAGAGGCTGGAGCCCAGCCCATCACCAGGGGGCACCAGTAAGCTCTGCACTGGGAGCCCAGCTCTGCACTGGGGGGGTGGGTACGGGGGTCTACAGCTGTGCCTTGCGCACCTTTGCCCACAGCCGTGGGCAGGCCTGGCTCCCTGCGGCGGGGAGGGGGCTCGCCCCAGCCGCCTGATCACTGTGACACAAGAGTGGGGATCTGCAGGCACGGAGGAGACCAGGGGGTGGCACGTCCCGAGCAATCCCCATCCCCATGGCACTTGCGACCACAGGAGCTGCTTCCCATCCCTAAGCTGGTTTTAAGAGGGCCTGATCTTAAAAGCAGTGGCAAGCTGCGCCCTGCATTGGCTTGCCAGAGGTAGAAGGAGGCCTGTGCGAGATGGAGGGGAGTGGGGTGCCTCGTGCTCTCAGCTTGGCAGCAGTGAAGGTGAGGTGTTGGAGCTGGGCGCAGCGAGCGGTGGAGGAGAGGGGGAAGCAAGGTGTTTATGCTAGGGTTCTGCTGTGTCTTACTTCCCTTTCTGGTCTCTTTTCAGGGTTTTGTATGGGTTTTTTCTTTGCAGATCTTGTTTGGTTCTTGAACAGACTTGTATATATTTTCAGTGCAAAATTCTGTAAATGGAAGAAAACAAACAAACAAAAAGATTTAAAACGAAACGCCCGGCGCGAAGAATCTGCTGTATTTATGGGAAATAAAAGAGTTCTTTCCTGATCTTGTCCCTCTGCCTTTTGACCCAAGACATGCATTTCCCCCTCGCCTTCCCTGACCACGGAGGAGCTGATTCCACCCTGCGAGGGGTCATTTCCAGCTCAAATCCTGCCCCTGCAATCCTGTAACTCATCCCCCAGTCACCTGGGGCCTTGCCACAATGATTTCCCCACTCCCGTGAGCAGGGAGAGGGGATGGTGGAAGTCCCCCAGCAGCTCTCAATTCCTGTTTGAGAGCAGAGTCACTTCCAGGCTGCCAGCTGGCTGCTGCCTGCTTCCCTCCCTCCTTCCCTGGGGAGAGGTGGTGGGCAGGGGTTGGTGCCCCGCAGCCCACGGGGAGCAGGGCTTGAGCTTGCTCCTGTGCCCCACACAGCTGTTTGCAGCTTCACAATGCTGCCTATAGCAGCCCTTCCTCCTCTTCCCTGGGGCTGCCTCTCAGAAGCAGCTCCCCAGGGCAGTTTCGGTGCAGGGAGGGGGGCCTGCTCCAGCAAGCAGCAGCCCAGGGCTGGGAGTGGGTCTCTGACATTGCATGGGAAAAAAGAGACCACAGCTTGACCATCACCTGATGCAGCCAGTGGGGATCTGGGGCGGCTTTTCTGTGTCTTTGCAGTAGGTGCTTGAAGCCCTTGTCTGCTTTCAGCAACCACAATGCCCGTTAGGAGCACGCCCAGGGCTCGTGGCTGGGGGATCAGGCATGCTCGGCCACAGGTTTAGAGCAACCTGGCATTCAGGTAGGGAGAATGGTGCTCGCTTGCTCGGTCCCTGCTTGAAAACAGAGGTCCAGCACTGCTTTGCTCCGCACTCACTGGAGGCTCGCCCCCCCCACCACCACCAAGAAGGAGCAGAGCCCAGCAGCCCCCAAATTATTGCTCCTCAGCGCACAGGTGGAGTGGCCCTTCCGCCTCTTTTTCCTTTGCTGCTTGTCTCATCTGCCCACAAGCTGACCGCTTCCCGTCTGGGCTCGGGTGCTAGTTCCTTTGCCAGCCATGTAACCCCGCCAACAGCAACCTCCGCTTAGTGCAGAAGGAGGAAAGTCCCAGCTGCAGGTAGCCCAAAGATAAGGCGAGGTTTACATCTTGTACAGCCAGGAGTAAAGGTGGTGGTGGTGTAAGGGGGATGTTTTTAGACTAAAAAAAAACCAAGCTGAGCCCTGGTGCAGCTCTGCAGAGAGCAGGCAGCACCCGAGCCTGGGAACCGGGACTTTGTGGTCCCCGTGCAACTGTGCGCGGGCGCTGCTGCTCTGTGCTTGGCCCAGCCGCCCTGCTCAGAGGAGCCCTGCCAGCGGCGGGGGAGCGGGGAGGAAGGGGGCCTCCCCAGGGCATGAGGCAACAGCCCTTGGCCACAGCTTTGCGGTGGCTCTGGAGAGCCTCGGCGACGGCACGGAGGGAAGGTGGGGTGGGGGGCATGGAAGGGGTTGGAGGGGTGGCTTTGCTGCTCGCCCTCCCACCTTTGTCCCAATGAGGGGGACATGTCACGGGTGGGAAGAGGATGGAGCTGCACCCACGAGCACAGAGAGGTGCCCGAGGGGTGTTGGCAGAGTTTGGGTGACCAGGTAGGGCAGGGTGTACATCAGGCACCCTGTATGTGCTGCACAGCCAGCTGGCATGGCCACGGGCTGCCCCGCAGCGCAGCTGGTGGTGGGCAAGGCAAGGGGGAGGAAAAACCACCCCGGCTGAGACAGAGAGCAAGAAACAGAGTGTGGGTCCTTCGCTCGGGCTCGGCAGCGGCATGTGCTTGTCCTGCCTTGTTACGCACTTGCTGTAATAATATTTCCCCTTTAAGGCTGGGCTGAAGTTATTTATACTTGTGGGGTGGTGACAGGAACACAGAGCGGAGCAGGAGCCCTGAACTGCTCTTACCTGATCTGCGGCAGAGGGGCAGCCGGAGGAGGAAGGAAGCTCAGAAAAAGAGAGGGAGCGAGAGAAGGGAGTCCAAGGGAGGGGAAGAGAAAGCAGGCAGGGCATCCCCGGGGAGGGACAAGGGAGGGGACCAGCTGGGGAACCAGAAAAAGGGGGAACAAGGGAAGGAGGAAGGAGAATAGTAAGGAGGGAGAGGTCCTCAGGGAAAAGCAAGGGGCAGAGCAGCTCTGGGGAGCCGAGAGGCTGCCGGCGTCTGATGCCAAGCGTCACCGAGGGGTGCTGAGCAGGTACAGCTGAGCAGAGTGGCTCTCGTGGTCTTCCGGCTCTCAAGATGATGAAGAGGCAGTTTAATCGGATGCGGCAGCAGCTGTCCCATCCCAACATCACCAGCCGGTAAGGACTTCTCCGCTACCTGTGCCGGAGGGCTGGGAGGGAGTGGGATGCGGGTCCCGGAGGGCTTGTGCCGGGGCTGGACTGACCTCCCAGAGCCGGTGGCCAGGGAAAAGGGGAAAGGGGGAACAGCCCTGGGTTTAGAGCATCTTCAGCGTAAGCCAAGGGGCTGTGGCTCCCCGGCAGCGACAGGGCAGCGGGAAGTCTGCACTGGTGCTGCTCAGCAGGGACATGATCCCCAAGCCTGGCTACCTCTCCCAGGGCCCACAGATGCTGCGTCCACCTGGAAACAGGCCTTTCCCGAGCTTGGCTCCCCCAGGATGTGAGGGCAATGGGGAGGGACCTTCCAGCCACATGCCCTTGGCTGTGCGGTGACCAGGAGGGTGTTAGGAGCTGGGACCTGCCCTCCCCACTGAGCCCGGTGTGCCCCACGGGAGCCAGATGCCCTGCATAGTGCAAGCCGGCCCAGCACTACGGGCGTCCCAGGACACCCTTCAAGGAGAGGACCGAGGATCCTCGGAGGACCCACGGAGGACTTAGAGCTTCATACAAATCCCTCTGGCCCCATCCTACCTCCGCCGCTTCCTTATTTTTCTCTTCAGCTTTCCAAAGCTCTCCCCTTGCAAAACCCAGAACTGAAATTACAGGACTGGGCCCTCCCTTCCCAGCCCCCTCGCTCCTCTTTCCTACAGCCACCTCCGCAGGTTCCCCAGCGTGGGAGGCTGAGCGGGACGAACCGTGTCCCCTGGACCACTGAGGTCCTTCAGCCAACCCAGCAGACTGGCCACAGGGAAGCAGCTCCTACATCCTGGTGGCCTCTTGCTCTTCTTGCGTTCCCCAGAGGGGAGCATGATCCCCTTTCCCACCCCTCCTCCCTCAAGATGTCTCATCTCCATGTTGGATGCGCCTCCCTTTTGTTTAATGCTGGGCAGGCAGGAGGTCTCAAGCCACTCGTGCAGTCCAAGAGCAAGCTCTTCACCCGCTGCAGAGCCTCTCCTTTGTGGGTTGCCATCTCACGTGATTTTGCTTGCCTTCAACCAAGCCGCCCCCATTTCCTGCGGCTCCACGGCCTCGTCCCGCGTCGGCTCTGGCGGGCGGTGAAAAGAGAAACATGAACTGGGGAAAAAGCAGCAGAAGCAGAGGGAAAGCAAACGGGGTTCCTGGGGCATAGCAATGGCAGTGGGCCGTGAAGCGAGATTTCCTCTATGGGAGGCATCAGGGAGGTTTGGTGGTGATGGCGGCTGGTGGATTTTGAATTTGGTTTTGAGCAGAATTTGCTGCAAACCAGAAGTTTCATTTTCCAGATTTGCTCCTAATACCTGCTGCAAAACTGAGCAGAAAGCTGGTTTCATGTAGGCATTTCTGGAGGGGCTAGTGTTGGTCTCAGTCCCCAGCTTGACCACAAAGATATCCTTGCTCYGGCACTGGTGGCCCCCCACCTTCCGGCTACCCTGGCCTGCAAAGATGTGTGCCAGGCTCCAACAGCACTGCCCTGGATTGGCCTTCAGGGGCGAGGTGGGCAGTCAGGGGTAGAAGATTTCACCAGCCAACATCCCACCCCTGCCGTGGCCCTGCTAGGCACCCTGTCTCCAAAAAACAGGGCACATCTGGATGCTTTGACTGTGGTACTCTGAACTGGAAGCCCTGTCTGATGGGGTGTCCACCAGCCAGCAAGGTTGGCTGCCTTGCCCTGCTCCTGCTGTTCTCATCCCCCCCAGGCTCATTCTGCCCATAGCCTTGTGTACGATGGTCCAGGCCATAGCCAGCGTCTCCTGCTCCCCGGAGCCCAAAGAGAGGCGGGTGGGATGCATAAGGACCTGCCTTCCCGAGGAGGCTGGGTGGAGGTCACCCCCATTTGCTGATGGCTCTTTCTCCTTCCTCCACAGAGCCCAAGAAGCAACTGAGCTCCTGCCAGAAGATTTGCTGCAGGTGAGGCGCGGGCTGGGCCGGCAGGCATGTGCCTGCTTGTGCCTGGGCGTGGGAACCTGCCCCGTTCCTGCCTGCGATTTGCCCTGCCGGTACATCCAAGTCACGGGGCTGGGATCTGCCCGCGTGCCTGAGGGCAACTCCAGGACCACAGCGTTAAGGGAACGGTAGGCTCCTGCCACAGGAAAGGGCTTCCCCAGCTGCTCACAGAGGGATGAATCCTGACCAGGAGCTGTGCTCCCTTTTCCCTGGACCAGGGATGCTCTGGGCTGCGGCAGGATGCTGGGCGGGCTCACCCACACCCAGAGCTAGGTGGTGGGAAGGTGGCCTCGGGGCACCCACCGTTGGGCGAAGAAAGGTCTTTCTCAGTCCCACCTTTCTGCCCCCAGATCGAGCAGAGGATCGAGCCGGCCAAGAGAGCAGCTCACAGTGTGTCCAAGAGGCTCCAAGCCTGCCTGCAGGGGCAATGCGGCTCCGAGATGGACAAGCGCGTGGTGAGTGGAGTCCTCCCTCCACAGCCCACGCTCACCCTGGCTCTGTCCCCCACCAGCAAAGGCCCCTGCTTTGCAGGCTTTGCCGAAGGGTGGCCCAAGGCCCAGCCCAGGTCCCATCTCCAGCAGTGGCCACCAGCAGGTGCCCGGGTAGAGCAGAGCAGAACAACCCTCTCAACCATCACTAACTTGAGGCCTCCTGGGAGAGAGACGGCGTTTTTGCATTGAATAACCCTCCACAGCCCTGTTGTCCGTGTCCCTTCCTGAACCCCTGTGAACCTCTGGCACCCATGGTGCCCTGCGGTGAGGAGCACCACAGCTCGGCTGGGCACAGTGGTGCCACCACTTCCTCCTCCTTGGTTTGAATCTGCCACCCTCTTCCTGACTGGTGCTCACCAGCCCTCGTCTGGGAAGAAAACAGTGGATCCCTCTGCACTTTCCTTAGCCCCACCATGATTTTGTGGGCTCCTCTCTTCTTGGCAGCCTGACAAGCCCCAGCTTGGCTTAATTATTCTCGGTGATTAAACTGCTCCATACATTTGAAGCCATGGCAGGGCTGGGCTTGGTGACGGCCTCCATCAGTGTCACGGTCCACCACAGGGGACTACTTTAGAGAAGACTGGAGGTTTTCTAACCAACTATGGAGCCTTGGTGCCTTGTTTAGCTAACTGGATCCTGGCTTTGGCTGAAGGGACATCCAAAGGGCCCTTCCTCAGGCCCCAGGGCCAACGGGGCTGGGTGGGCCAGGGGAAGATGTGGGGACCCAGCCCAGGGTTTGGCCACTTGCTCCCATGCCATGGTGGCATGCTTCACGGGGAGGGACCTGCCACATGCCAGCTCACCATCCCTTTCCCAAATCCTTGGCTTTGTGCAGAAGAAGCTGCCCTTGATGGCTCTGTCCATGACGATGGCTGAGAGCTTCAAGGAACTGGACGCAGAGTCCAGCCTGGGGTAAGTGCCGGTGGGAGAAAGGGCTGGGGGCAACCCCGAAAGATGCCAGACCCTGGCAGAGCCACTGTCTTGGCTCAGAGGCTCCCACAGCCAAGCTGAGCTGTCAAACCCTGTCCTCAGAGCAAACATTGGTGTCGCAGGAGGAGAAGGAACAGCCAGCACCTTCAGCCTCCCATTGCAGAGGGGGCTTGGGGCTGGCTCAGGTTCCCAAGTGGGTATGGGTATGGTGGGGGGTGTTGGATCAGAGGGTGGCATGGCTCCAACCCGTAGTCATTTCATCTCTGTCCCTGACACAGGAAAGCCCTGGAGATGGGCTGCTGCATACAGAGCTCACTGGCCAAAATCCTGGCTGACTTTGAGATCGCCCTGGAGCGCRACATCCTACAGCCACTCAACAAGCTCAGCGAGGTAGCCCTGGCCGCCCTTCCAGCTCCACTCTCCCATCCCACCTCCCCTTCCCACGTCCCCAAGCCTCTGCAACTCCCTCTGGCCCCTCTCTCCCACAGGAGGAGCTTCCCATCATCCTGAAGCGCAAGAAGACCCTCCAGAAGTTGATCTCTGACTGGAACACCATCAAGAGCCGGTACGGGGCACACCACRGCTGGGGGCGGCCAGGGCACATGGGGTGCAGGCCCCAGCCAGGTTGGGGGAGAGAGGAAGATGACTGCCCTGGGGAGCAAATTTCCCAGGGCTGGAGGTGAAGTCAAAAAGGCAACAGCTCTTTGGGAGCGCCAGCCAGCCCCCCTCTGCGGGTGCATTCCACTCTGGGCTGAGCCGCTGGCTCTGTGGCACAGGAGAGAAGGGCAGTGCCATTGCCGAAGGCAGCAAAGTGCCCTGGTGCTGCTCAGTGCCGCTGAGATCGCCCCCCTCTGACTCTTGCAGGGTAGCCCATGCCGTGCTGGGTTTCTCTGGGAGAGCAGGGCAGCCGTGGGTCGCTGGTGGCTCATTTCCACACTGCCGTCCCTTTGGCTGGAGGGAGGAGAGGAGGGAACATCTCAGGAACAGGGCTTGGGAAAGGTCCTACAAACTCTGGGTGTTTCAGGCAGCTGTGCTGAATGCTCCCCATCTTGACCAGGTCGCACCCCTTGGTGCGGCAGCATCTTCCTCTGGGGGAGGGAAGTGAGAGGCACTGGCCAAGGAAAGCCACTGCAGGGCAGTACTGTGACTTGCCATCCCCCTCGCGGTCCCCATACCCCTTCTGCACACCCATCCCACCCCGTGTCCCTGGCGCTGAGGCTGTGGGTGTGCCTTTTCTCTCCCACCCCAAAGGCTGAACCAAGCTGCCAAGAGCTCCAGTAACAGCTCTGGTGCTGGCGCTGGCCCCGGGGCCTCTTCTGCTGCCAACAAACTGGAGATCTTGAAGGAAGAGGAGGAGGAGGTGAAGAGGAAGGTGGAGCAGTGCAAGGTGAGAACGTCACACACTCTCTCCCGTGGGACAGCTCCAGGGCTGGAGACCTGCTCCCCTCCAGCGGCTCCATCCAAGGTGACCCCACGCCAAGACAGATGCAGCCAGCCAGCAGTGCTCCCCTCTGCAAGCAAAACGGTCCCTCGAGGAGCTGGAATAGGGAGATGCCTCAAGCCCAGGGAAGATGAAGAGTAAAGGATTCAAAGCACAAGCTGCTGCAGAGAGGAGGCTCCAGGGGCTAGAGCAGGGAGCTTACAGGGTCCCTTCGGGCTGGGAGCCAGCCAAGCTGGGGTCTGTGCTGGGTGGCAGGGGACTTTCACATCAGCTTTCTCCACCTCTGCCCTGTTTCTCTGAAAAGCCCAGTGCCTTGTCTGGCAGATCCCACGGGCATGCTGGAGCTGGAGATGCAGGGACCTCTTGTCCCCGAGCCTCTTGTGCCAGGACACTGACCATAGGACAGGTGTGCTGATGCTACCCAAATGCAAGCAATGGGGGCAAGGAGGAATCCCCACATGGTCCCAGCCTGCTTCCCCACTGCACCCCAGAGACCCTGTCTGGGCAACTCACAGCCCACACGGGGGGCTTTGTGAAGACTTCCCCTCTTCCTTGGGTGCCAGGGAGGAGATAGAAGGTTGCTGTTCTCTGTATCTCCCTTCCCAGGATGAGTACATGGCTGACCTCTACCACTTCTCCACCAAAGAGGACAGCTACGCCAGCTACTTCATCAGAGTAAGTCCTCTCTCGCACTCCTCCTCTGCATGTGAACATCTCCTGGGATATGCGTGAGCCCAGCCTTGTCCCCGTCCTCACTGAGCCCTCCRGCCAGGGCAGGGGACAGCCCCAGGCACCAGCAGATGCCCAAAGCAGGTGCACATCGCTGCTAGCACCAACTGCAAACAGAGCGGCTTGTCATGATGACCCCCCCATCTCCAATTTGCCCTCTACCCCTCACTATAGCCACTGTCCCACAAACCCCAGGGGGGTTCCTCTTGCAGCTCCCCCTTCGCCCTGTCTCCATGTGGGTGCAATGTCCTGGGGATRGGGGTCTCTCCAAGAGGGGCTGGTGCTGAACTGAGTGCTGTTTGCATGTTTCCTGTCTGGCAGCTGCTGGAAATCCAAGCCCAGTACCACCGGCAGTCCCTGGGATCACTGGACTCAGCTCTGGCAGAGCTGAAGGAAAGCCACAGCCAAACAGGTACCCACCGGCTCTCCATGCAGCCTGGGGAGAGCCGCTGCCGAGCCCAGGAGATGCGAGCATGGCTRGTGAGGCTGGGAAAGGCAGATTTTCCCTCCCTGTGCCTGCTGCTGCCTCCCACATCAGGCTGGTGGGATGAGGACCACAGCCTGAGGCAGGCTGGGGATGCTGCCTGCCTTGCCTCTGCTTCCACCCAGCCAGCCCTGGCTCGGAGCGAGATGTTGGCATGGCTAGATGCCGGATGGCCCCAGCAGCCGCCATCCCTCCCGACACTCACGTCCCTCTTCCAGAGCCCTCCTTCGCTGCAGACACCCCGGTGGCGGGGTACTACGGTGTGCCCCTAGAGATGCACCTCAAGAGCTTGGGCCGGGAGATCGCGCTGCCCATCGAAGCCTGTGTCATGATGCTGCTGGCCTCTGGCATGAGGGAGGAGGTAGGCAGTGCTCCTGACCCCCCCTGCCACCCTCCCCCCCAAAATGCAGCCCCCCACATCCCTTCCCTCTTCACCCCATCCCCAGGGACTCTTCCGGCTGGCGGCGGGCGCCTCGGTGCTGAGGAAGCTGAAGAGCAGTTTGGCCAGCGGCTCCAACGCCCTGGAGGAGTTTTACTCGGACCCCCATGCTGTGGCCGGTGGGTGCCAGCGAGGTGGGATGGGGGGACACGATTGGGCAGTCCCTGCCATCCCCCAACCACCATCACCCCTGCTGCTCCCTCTCCCCTCCCAGGTGCACTGAAATCCTACCTACGGGAGCTGCCCCAGCCTTTGATGACCTTCGAGCTCTACAACGAATGGGTCAAAGTGGCCAGGTGAGTCCAGGCGCTGGGGCGGAAAGGCCTGGTGGGGCTCAAAAAGCGCCCCCGCCACCCTCCCTCCATCCCTCCCAGCACTCAGAGCCGGGCTGCTCGGCCTCGTTTGCCACATGGGGAGATAAGAACACAGCGCCTGGTCTGTCCCATGCTTGGCAGAAATCCAGATGGCCCAAAATCTCAGACAACAGCAATAAAAACCAAGGGGCAAGGCTGCAGCCTTTTTGATTGTGAGACAAGCTTAGCCTATGAAGACCCGCTTGGCCTCAATGGCGTGAGCCCCATCTCACCGGCCCATCAGCCCAGTTTGGCCTCTTGCTTTCCGGATGGAAGGGGTGGCGGAGGAGACACAGCAAAGAGCCTGGGGGAAGGGGGAGAGCACCTTTCTAAAGGGAGCGGCTCAGTGCCATTGACCCCCGCAGTCATGGTGAAATAGGGTCGTTGCTTGTGGCAAGGCAGTGCTTGCCCCCAGGCCCACCCACAAGCTATATTCATGTCATATTAATTCCTTTGAGCCTTTGGGGTGCAATTTTGTCGATGCTTGGCTCAGCTGCCCAGTGAAGGCAGTAGCAGGGCATCTCCATCCCCGCACAGGGTGGCCGACACTGGCCTTCCTCCCTTGCACGCCGAGTCCCTCTCTGCCGTAGGGAGCGGGCTGAGCTCTCCACTCCTCCCTCTTCTCTCGCAGCTTAAAGGACATTGACGGCCGCGTACAGAGCCTGCAAGACACCTGCAGCCGCCTGCCCCAGGAAAGCTACAACAATCTGAGGTGTTTTGCAGGGACGGGGCTTCTTTGGCCCCAAGCAATCACCGGGGCAGCCATTCCCTCCCCAAATCCGTACTTACTGCCCCCTCGCCCTCCTTTTACCCCACAGGTATCTGATCAAGTTTTTAGCCAAGCTGGCCGAACACCAGGAGTTGAATAAAATGACCCCCAGCAACATCGCCATCGTGCTGGGCCCCAACCTGCTGTGGACGCAGCAGAGCACAGGGTAAGGCCTGGCTCGGAGGGGTGGGAAGCAGCTCGGGGTGCCCCGAGCACTAGCGCCATGGGAAAGGCTGATCCTGCAGCCTTCAGGCTGATCTAAAGCACCTGCGCCTCTTCCATCCTCAAGTCCCGTCCGTTGTCCACACAATCCCTGAGCGGCACGTCCCCTTGCCAAGCTCGTGTCCACTTAGCCACTCTGCAAAGTAGCAGAGGAAGAGGCTGAGACCTGGAGCACTTGTGACATGGATGGCCTCCAACACCGTTGGCCTCCAACACCAAACTAGGGTTTCCAGGACAGGGAACAAGGCCCACCTCCCACCTTACCACCCGCCTCAGCTGGGCTGTCTCCCCTTTGGGCTCTGCCCCCTCAGGAATGAACACCAAAAGGGTTAATGCTCCCAAAACTCTTTTCTGATGCCTCCCCCACCCCTGTCTCTCAGAGACCCTGTGCAACTGGACTTGGCCTCGGTCTCCTCCATCCAGGTGGTGAGCGTGGTGGAAGCCCTCATCCAGAACGCAGACACCCTCTTCCCTGGAGGTAGGGCCAGGGCCTCTCTCGGGGGCCTGCAGCAGAGAGTGAAGGGGGGAGGAAGGGAAAGGGACATTTCTCCATCCCCAGGAGGAGCGAAGCGGGGGGGCTGCTCCAGTTCCCTGCCGTGGGGTCACCAGGGGAAGCTCTGCACGGCAAGCGCTTCCTCGCGGGGTCTCCTCCATGCTCTCCACCCAGAGGTAGATTTCAACGTCTCGGGCATGTTCACACCACCTGCAAACAGCGGATTTGGCGAGGCCGCCCCGGTGGAAGAGCCGTCCCCTGAGCCCCCTCCGGCCAGCACCCCCACTCTCCCAGATGGAGAGGCGTAAGTCCGGTGGGAGCTGAGGGCTCTGGCTGTCCCAGCTCTCCCCATGTCTTCCCCCCATCCCACCCCACACCATGGGCCGTATCCTTGCCAGATGGATGTGAGGTGCCTCGCAGCCAGGACCGCCATGCCAAACCAAAGCCTGATTTGCCCCATTCTCTGCGCAGCACCTCGAGGGACCCTGAGGCCAGGTCCCAGCCAGCATCCCCAGCGGTGATGAGACGGTCCGCTGACGCCACGGGGCCCCCAGCTCCGCAGACGACCGACGACACTGCCCGCAAAGGTTAGGGTGCCCCAGATGGCACAGTGCTTGGGAGATGACACCCCCCAACGCCGCTTCCTCTGGTTTGCCTTCATCCCACCATTCCCCACAAGAAAGGGTGCTGGGGACATCCCTGCCACCAAATGAAAGGAAGGACCTCTGGCCAGGGCAGCATAACCAGGATCTGGCCCCTCATTGCATGCTCCATCCCCACATGAAGTGGGACTACAGGGGTGGATGTGGCCGGTCCTCCAGTGTGGGGGTGAACACCCCACGTAAAGAGGTGTTAAAGCTCATGGCCCCTTGTGAAGGGAAGACGGTGGGAAAAGCCCCCAAAAGCTGTCATGCGCTTGGGTCTCCAGTATGGGAGCCAGGCAAGGGGGCAGCTTGTCCGTCAATCTGCCTGCAGCCCCCTGCCTGACCCATGGCCGGCACCACAGCCGTCTCTGCGCCGGGGACAGACCCCGGCAGAGGGGACCCCAGCCCACCCCAGCTTTCTTTCCAGGCAAGCGCCCGGCTCCGGCCCGACCCATGATGCCACCACCGCCCGTGGCCCAGCCCCGGAGCACAGCTCCCGCCCCGGCAGCGCCCGAGCACGCAGCCAGCCCCAAAGCCCGGCCACGACGGATGATAGGGGTGCCCAGCCGAGCTCCCTGCGTCCCGCCGCCGCTCCCCCCGCAGCCAGCACGCCGCCACAGCAGAGATCCCCTGCCATCCCCCAGGCCTCCCGCCAGCGAGGCTGACGCGGCGGCTGCCATGGACTGTGCCCCCGGAGCCACGGATGAGGGGCAGCCGCTGCCTGCGGGAGGAAGGAGCCCCCTGGCCACATCGCCGCCAGCAGGACAGCCCACGGAGAACTGAGCAGGGTTGGGGGGGCGCGGGGGCACCACAAGGCCAGGGAGATGGGGTCAGGTGCCCCTCTGGGACCCAGCAGGCACTGTGGAAACGCCGGGGTGGTCTGAGGGACAGCACGCCCGTCCAGCTCCTCCATCTTGCTCCCTTGGCTTGCGGCAGGCGGGACCCTCTGCCCGCCTCCCCTCGCTCTCCTGCCTCCACAGAGCCTTCCTCCCCGCACCGCCGTGTCCCTGCCGGGGAGCTGGGCTGGGCTTCAGGCCCTGCCACCCCTAAGGGACCCAGCTCCTGGCCCAGGATCCCCCGATCCCAGGTGAGCCACCCCCTCGGGTCCCCGTGGGGTCCTCCCGCACCCGGAGGGCAGGAGCGGGTGAGGCGGGGAGGCTCCCAGCCACTGCCTGCAGTTTTTCAGCCAGCAGGGGCAGGCGGGCCCCATGGGGCCATTTGCGGGCACACAGCCTCGATCCCAGCCCCCTCTACTCCATTTTGCCTTAAAATGTGTTGCCCCAGGGACAGACAGACAGATATGTATTAATTTTTTTTTTTTTTTTTTTTTGCAACTAAATTGTTTAAAGAGCTGGTGTCACAGTCACAGGCCGGTGTGAGCAGGGCGCGCTTGGCAGCCTGAGGTGCGGGAGGCCGCCCGGCCCGCACGCTGCAACCGGGAGGAGGGAAGGGAAGTTCCCCGGGGACGGCAACGCGGAGGGGCACGGCTCAGCCCTCGGGCGGGAGGGCAGCCGGCTCCCCCGACCGGCGGAGAGAGAGGGCCAAGAGGTAATGGCGGCTCCGCTGCCCACAGGCCCCGCCGGGCAGCAGGGGGCGCCCTGCCGCCGCGCGTTCACCCGGGGGAGGAGGTGGCTGGGGAAGGTGGCTTTAGCCAATCGGCAAGCGCGCCCGGGCTCTGTCCCACCTCCTCCCCGCCTCCCTCAGCAGCCAACAGGGCAGTGCGGCTGTCACTTTGGGAGCCAGCCTCCCGCTGCTCGGCCCCGCCCCTTCCCCTCGAGGGCGACAGGGCAGCGCGGCTGCCGCTCGCCACGCTCCCCGCCTCCCATTGGTGGCGGCCGGCGGGCGGGGGGCGGTGATTGGCGGGGCGGGGCGGGGCGGGACGCGGCGGCCGGCCGGCGGGCGGGAGGGCTGCAGCGGCGGCGGCGGCATGGCGAGCTGCCGGCGGCTGAGCGGCGCGGGGTTGCGGGAGGTGCTGGGCCCGGCGCAGGGGCTGCTCTTCGACTGCGACGGCGTGCTGTGGGCGGGCGAGCGCGCCGTCCCCGGCGCCCCCGAGCTGCTGGAGCGGCTGCGGCGCAGCGGCAAGGCCGCCCTCTTCGTCAGCAACAACAGCCGCCGGTCCGTGGCCGAGCTGGAGCGGCGCTTCAGCCGCCTCGGCTTCCGCGGCGTCCGCGCCGAGCACGTCTTCAGCTCCGCGCTCTGCTCCGCGCTCTTCCTCCGCCAGCGCCTCCTCGGCGGCGGCGGCGGGAACGGGGGCGGCTGCGTCTTCGTGCTGGGCGGCGAGGGGCTGCGCGGCGAGGTGCGCGACGCCGGCCTGCGCCTGGCGGGCGAGGGCGAGCCGGCGCCCGGCGCCGCCGAGCCGGTGCGGGCCGTCCTGGTGGGCTACGATGACCAGTTCACCTTCGCCAAGCTGGCGCAGGCCTGCGGCTACCTGCGCGACCCGCAGTGCCTCCTGGTGGCCACCGACCCCGACCCCTGGCACCCGCTCAGCGACGGCCAGCGCACCCCCGGTGAGCCCGCGCCCCCTCCCCTGCTGCCCCGGGGGGGTGCGGGGGGCCGAGGCCGGCGGGGGTGCCGGTGGCGGGGTTGGCCTCGCTTGGAGTTCGCCGTCCCAAGCCTGGCGAGGTGTTTCCCTGAGCATCAGGACAGGCAGGGCTGCCCTCACGCGTCCCTGCCGGCTCTTGAGGCCGTGTTGCCAGCACGCCGCTTGCTCATCCTCTGGTGGGACCCAGGGCGCTGAGCTGCCCGCAGTCAGCACCCCATTAGCCTGCAGCTACTTCATTTTCTCCTCCTTTCCCCCCTCCAGGGACTGGCAGCCTCACAGCTGCAGTGGAAACCGCTTCAGGCCGCAAGGCRCTGGTGGTGGGGAAGCCGAACACCTACATGTTTGATTGCATTGTGGAGCGTTTCGGCGTTGACCCGTCCCGCACCCTCATGGTGGGAGACCGTCTGGAGACAGATATCCTCTTCGGCAAGAACTGCGGCCTCTCCACCATCCTCACCCTGACGGGTGTCTCCCGCCTGGAAGAGGCGCAGGCCTACATGGCCAGCGACAGCGCTGCTGCCAAGGATCTGGTGCCCAATTACTATGTGGACAGCATTGCAGACTTGATACCGGGCCTGGATGAGTAACAGTCTGTACATGTGAGGGCAGAGGGGTCGAGTTCCCCATCCCAGATCTCCATCTGTTCCCATTTCTCTCTCACTGCCCTATTCCCTCAATTCCTGGCTTCTTCACATTCCAACGCCCTTCTTTGGGGGCAAGATGGAGGGGGTTGGCAGGAGGGGGCAGGGTTCAGGTTGTCTCCTTTCTGCTGAGAGCTATCCATGATGGACAGAGTCCTTCTCTCCCTCATGTGCCAGCTGCCAGTGTCTCTGGGAGAGAGCTGGAGGTCTTGAGGCTGACAGGAGGGTCAAATCAGTGTGTCTGTGTGGCCTGCCCCCCTGCAGGGGTTAGGGACCGGCTGTCTTATTATTATTTCTCTCTTAGATAACCAGTGGCGGCCTTTTACTGCTGTCCCTTCACTCGTAACTCTCAACTTCTGAGCTGCATCCCTGCAGTCCTTGTGGTAACCCACTCCTTGCCAGGCTACTAGCTGGCTTTGTCACCCACTCGGTCTCCATCGGTGCCAGGGCGTGTGGAAGGAGCGTGCCGGAGCTCTGGAGCGATGAATGAGAGCATCACTGCCTCCCACGAGTGAAAGGGAGCATTGCCTCATCTCTTCTCTCCCCCGTTCCTTAGAGATGTTTCCCCCACCACCCCCTGCCCCAACTCAGTTAATAACTATGCCAGTGTCCATCTGAAGGACGATAGAAAGGGGAGAGRCTGGTTTGAGGGGGTTTTTTGTGCCAAACAGACAAGCTGTGACTGCGGACAGCGGGTCTGCAGTTGTACGTTGTTTTCAAGCACCCTTTCTGAAGGGGCTTGTGAAGGAGAGAGGGCTCCTAGACCACGACAGCACAGCAGTAGTGAACTGTATGACTCTCCCCGGTTCCCCCTCCTCAGTGGATTTTGCCATAGTACGGTGAGAGAAAAGGGCTGATGGGGGTCTGTGCTCCAGCTGCTGATGTGGAGGTGAGGTGTTGGTGGTATTGTCACTGCTGTGAATGTGTCACAGCCCTCAAAATCATTCCTTGCTGCTTTGTCTTTCTATGTTTTTTTAATTTCTTGATCTTATTTATCAAACTTATTTATTGTTCAAATACTGTATTATTTGTATAAATTATGCTGACTGGTTGCACCAAGGGGACAGGGGGCAGTGCCTTTGGGCCTCCCTTACTGTCCATGTCCCATGTTGATGTTCTTACACTCACCGTGTCTCTGTATATAATAAAGTGTGAGCGTAGGCTGGAAACGSCCTCCTTTTTTTTGCCTGTGGTCCCATCAAGATGAGAATGAATGGCTTGGGTATCTTTGAGCCCTTGAAGACGAGGACATGGCAAGACCTTTCCTCACTCAAGGGGGTGCTGCTGGGTAAACAAGAGAGTGGTGGACAATGTCTTGGTGGACAGTGTCTGCGTGCTGCTGTTTGCTGCCATCTCTTACTGGAGTCCCAGAACTGGAGTTGACGATGGAGGTGGCTGGTGGGGCTATGGCATAGGGCGTGGAGTCCAGCCAGGTTGGAGCAGTGAGTGATGCAATCTTTGCCAGCTGCCTTTGCATTTCACAGCATGGGTGATTCCTCRCCAGGGAACGGTGACTTCTTGTGCTGCACCTGAGGTCTGCCCGCTGCTAGTCAGGTGGACACAGCAGCGTCCTGCTCTTCTAGGAGTAGGGGTGAGGTGCAATCTGTCACCCACATCTAGCTTGCAGAGGGCTGAGAACTGCCCAGGTAAGGTTTTGCTGTGACCCTTCTTGACTATGCTAAGCTTTGAGTGAAGGGGAAGTGGGTGTCGCTGTACCCCTGGAGGTGACCTTCACCGGACTATAGCTTGCCATGCCCTGCGTCCTCTCCCTGAGTTTGGCTGTGGTCCCACGCTGGAAGGAGAAAATAGATTGGGTAAGAAAAGCGTTTGAAATTGCTTGAAGGTACTTTGCCTCCCTTCCTCATACGGGAGCCAAATCTTTCAACCCCTTTAACAGCTGTTGGTGGTAACCAAGCATCACATCACTTGAGAGATCAGCTGTTCAGCTGAATAACCAGCCTCTGTGTAAGTTAGTGCTGTGTCAGCTCGTGTGGCAGAACTAGATGCAACTTACTGGCCCTAGGATAATTCCAGGGGCTGAGTGTCTTCCTCCCCTCCCCAAAATAACCAAGGAAATGGCCCTCCAAAACAAAAGAACATCCAAAGAGCTCTCTAAAGACTGCCTGTCATCTTAATCAGTCCCCTTTGTATGTGTCTGTCTCTCCCTTTTGTCTGTCCCGTCTCCAATTAGACAACCAGAGGACTGGTACTCCCTTAATGAGCGCCTGACCAACACTTGCATTATCAAGCAGAGGCAAGATCAAGACCTAATGTGTCTGCTAACCCTGGCTGCCTAATTAGAGATACCCAGACCGTGACTTATTTTTCAGAGCGCTCAGTTCTTGTATCAGGCTGAAACTCGGAGCGCTGTTGTTGTGACTTGGGGCCACAGCTGGGAATGCTCAGTACAGCTGCAAATTGCATACGCTGAGTTGGTTACATGTGTGTGTACAGAGGAGATGGTGCACAGCAAGAGCATCCGCAGCAGTTGCCCCCTTTTTCTAGGGTGCTTTGAGTGCGAGTCCTTTTTATGCTCTCTGCCTTGTTCACTCTGTCCTTTTCCAGCTCTCCCAGCTAGCAGATGGAAGTTTGGAGGCTGTGGTCTCCCAGGCTGGCACAGCGGGAAACAGAAGGGAATCCAGTAGCTAATTGGATCATAACAGCCTGCATTTGGGCCCTCTCCAAAGAGACTTTGGAGTTCGTGCTTTGGATCCCAAATGGTGAGCCTGCAGAGTAGGTTTTCTTTTTCACGTACCTGCTGCTGAAAACAGAGCTCAGCAGAGGCGATGGCTGATCCCTATCTCTTACGATCATGTAACTTCTTTTGATCTGGTGCACCTCTCCCTGAGGGCTTTGCTATGAAGCAGAGGTGGACTTGGAGCAGAAGGGGAATAGGCTTTACCTGGCCTTCCTTTGGTTCTTCATGTAGCTGAGGGCACCAGGCAGGGGTGACCTGCATCCTGTACGTGCTTCTTCTCCCCAGCCATGGAAGCAGAGGGATAAGTGCTGCCTCTAGCCACGGGGCTGCTCTTGCTTTGAATGGGGATGAGAGCAGCACTATAGGGGTCCTTCAGGCCTGCCAGGCTTTGGTTTTATGTGGCTTCCCTCTGCTACTATCGCTCCTGCATGTAATGAAGGTGAGTGTGAGCAGATCTTATTAGAAAACTAGACTGGAAGGGTCCCTGGGGGATGGTGAGTTCTCCATCCAAGCCCTTCAGACATCCGTTCAACCACTGACGCTAAGGGGTCTGTGATCCCCATGGGGGTCAGGCCTTGGTTCCCCCTGGGGTGGGTCTGGTGGGGCTGCAGAGTACATCTGCTGTTGAAACTGAAAAAAGTGATGGCTCCTGCCTGGGTAAGCTGATTTCTTCTTGTCTAAAGCAGTTTTTCTTCTCGGGTTGAGTGTTCAAGGAAGCAGTGCAGTTGCCAGGGAGCACAGGGCTGTGGAGAGTGATGCTGCAGCAGCGCCCGGGAAGGTGGAGCGGATGGGAAGCCTGGCTTGGTGTAGTGTAGGGAAGGGTATTTATTTTCTCACCTTCAGAAAACTGCATCATCCTTTCCCGCCGTGCAATAGAGACAACACCCAGGCAGGTGGCAGTTGTTCCRTTACCCCAGGAACCTCATATCCTTCATCTATAAGTGCGGTTACTGTGGCAACTGCTGGCTGGATGATGTAAGCAGCAACCTGCCAAGCATCGCCTGCTCTGGGCAAGGCCCAGGGAGAGGCTAGGGATGCCTGTGCTCCCCTGGCAGGGGCAGAGGCAACCTCATCTTGCCTCCCGGACTCCAGCCATCCTTAGGCATGGACAGGTGGATGAGGCAGAGAGCTGCAAGAAGTCTCTCTGGGCTCTTGGGAGCTTGGAGCAATGTGGAAAAGGGTTGGATATGTGAGTAGGTGAGCCTACTTCCTACTTCCATAGGAAACTATCCCTTGAGCCAGAGTGGACCAAGCTATACTGCTCCCATTTGTGTGCAGCGTTCATGATTTGATGGTGGGTAACCTGGAAGCAGTCTGTGTGTGCTGCTCCATGGCCATCTGCTGCTTTCCTCTACTGCTTTGTGACCTCTGGCTAGACTGCTCTCACCAGCCTGACTTCTAGGGCACTAAGGCTTTGGCAACCTGACGTCCCCTAGTTTGAAATGTTTTTCATCATGCTCCTATTTTCCTGCGATCAGCATATTAACAGCTGCTTCCTATGTTCCTTCTCAAGCATACTGCTTTCTTCCCTTTCAAGGAATCACAGAATGGCTGAGCCTGGAAGGGACCTCTGGAGGTCATCTGGTCCAACCCCCCGGCTCAAGCAGCGCTCCCTGCGCCAGCAGCCCAGGACCATGTCCAGACGGCTTTTGACTATCTCCAAGGATGGAGACTCCACAACCAATCTGGGCAGCTGGGCCAGTGCTCAGTCACCCTCACAGTAAAAAAGTGTTTCCTGATGTTCAGAGGGAACCTCCTGTGTTTCAGTGTGTGCCCATTGCCTCTGGTCCTGTCGCTGGGCACCACTGAGAAGATCCTGGCTCCATCTTCTTTGCACCCTCCCTTCAGGTATTTATACACATTGACAAGGTCCCCCCTGAGCCTTCTCTTCTCCAGGCTGAACAGTCCCAGCACTCTCAGCCTTTCCTCATAGAAGAGATGCTTCAGTCCCTTAATCATCTTTGTGACACTTCCCTGGACTCTCTCCAGTATGTCCCTGTCCCTCTTGTACTGGGGAGGCCAGAACTGGACACAGCACTCCAGGTGTGGCCTCACCAGTGCTGAGTAGAGGGGAAGGATCACCTCCCTCAACCTGCTGGCAACACTTGTCCTAAGGCAGCCCAGGATATTGTTAGCGTCCTTTGCTGCAAGGGCACATTGCTGGTTCATGTTCAACCTGGTGTMCAACAGGACCCCAGGTCCTTTTCTGCCAAGCTGCTTTCCAGCTATCCAGCTGGAAAGTAAATGCTGGTCCCCAGCATTTACTGATGCCTGGGGTTATTCCTTCCCAGGTGCAGGACTTTGCACTTCTCCATGTTGAACTTCACGAGGTTCCTGCCAGCCCATTTCTCCAGCCTGTCATGGTCCCTCTGGATGGCAGCACAACCCTCTGGTGTATCAGCAACTCCTCCCAGTTTTGTGTCATCAGCAAACTTGCTGAGGGTACACTCTGCCTCATCACCCAGATCATTAATGAAGATGCTAAACAAGATCAGACCCAGTATTGACTCCTGGGGTACACCACTAGTTGCTGGCCTCCAGCTAGACTTTACGCCACTCATCGCCACCCTCTGGGCCTGGCTATTTAGCCAGTTTTCAGTCCACCTCACTGTTTCCTCACCCAGCCCATACTTCCATTGGCTTCTCTATGAGGATCTTATGGGAGACAGTGTCAAAGGCCTTACTGAACTCAGGGTAGACAATGTCCACTGCGGTCCCCTCATCTACCAAGCCAGCCATTTCATCATAGAAGTTTATCAAGTTTGTCAAGTGACTGACACTTCAGGAAGACAATAAATGGGCCCAAAGATATTAATCGGTGAGTAGATGCCTTTAATATGAGGAACTAATGATCGTCCTGGCTGGGAAGTTGTTAATGTTCAGCCACATGACATGGTAAGAGAACTGGGAGGATCTGGAAGGTGTTGGGACTGGCAGGACAGAGGAGGTTTTTTTGCATGGGAAAGTGCCTCCAGAGCCAAGAAAGGATCATGATCCTAGGAACTCGCTCAATACTTGCCCAACCTGATGTGAGAGTCCCCCTTTGCCAAGGCAGGCACCTCTGGCACCACCCTGTCCTGCAGCAGCTGGAGCAGGGAGGAGGAGGAGAAGGCGAGGAGCAGCAGCCTGTTACTGCCTGCCCTGGAGAGGCAGCCAGTGTTTGCTCTTCCTCCAGCAGCGGTGTGGGTGGAAGTCCCTCCTCTGCAGCACAGCTTCCCTCTCCTCACGCCTTACACAAGGCATTGCCCCCTCCACCCCATAACATGGGCTTTCAGGTACCCCTTTGCCATCCCCGTGTCATTATCCATTTTTTCCTTCCTTCTTGCTGCCCTGATTGCTCTACAGACTCTGACCACAGCAAACTCGCCAAGCAGCCCAGGAGACTTGCGTGGCTATGCACGTCCAGGAACTGCTGCTGCGTTGTTGGACTCTGCCTGCCTGGGAATTGTGCATGGATAATGTATTGGAAGTGCTCCAAGACAAGCTATTCTGGCGCTCCCTATATTCCCTGGGAGATACTGAACAGCTGAACCTGCTGAGAGCAATTAAAAGCCATTAATAACTCCACCAACTTAGAGAGTTATGCTGGTCTTTGTAGCTTCAGTATACCACCACAGCAAAGCACTGTCAGCTCTGTAAGCCTTCAGCATGGAAACAAGGGAGACATGATGCCAGAAACATTGCCAGATCACAGGGCAGCTGCCTGCGACCATCCAGGTTGTTCTGCCCTGCGATTTAGCCTGCTAGATGTGCAGCTCCAGCAAATAGCAGTTTCCATTCTGTAAATAGGATATTGCTGAACACTGAGATGCTCTCTTCACTTGTTATGGGTGAGAGAAACCTGTCCTTTAAATGGACACTGTTGTCCATCAGGCTGTAAATCAGGTTGCCCACAGCCCTGTGCCAGCCTTTCTGCTCACCAGCCCTTGCTGAACCTCTAGCCTGGCTCCCACAGAAGCTGCACAGAAAGTGGTACCTGGTTAAAATCCAGGGGCAGGAATTGCTTCCCTACTTGACCTGTTTCAAGTAACCTGGAACAACTCAGATGATACTGTTTTCTGTTTCCTCACTCCACTGTTGTACTACAGCTGCCTGAGTGCGATTTAAGTAGTTTAATCCCTGCAGCACGGATGCCAGAGGAAATTGAGCCTTCGTGGGCTGTAGATTAGAGATTTCCCACCTGCTAGGACAATGTTGATTGTGGCCCTGGCAAGGTGTCCTTTCCTCACAAAACAGAGGTGTTCCTGACTTGGTGTCCTTCTCTGGGCTAATACGTGGAGGTTGCTGATTCAGCTAACTTTGAGCAGAGCTTAGGAGTGGTGTGGAGCAGTGCCAGTCCCTATTTGTGCACTCTCGAATTTTGGGGGTGGAGGTGTGAATAATGGCAATATGCTCCTGTTCAGCACTCCGGTACAACTAGGGGACCACGTGCCTGCCACAGCCTTGGTAACCTGGAGATTGACACGTCTCATGAGATTGGGTGGCCATACTTCTCCAGTGGAGAGCGTAGGCTGTTTTTAGGCTGAGCTTCCCATGCTCACTGCCTCGTAATCCACCGCAGTCTCATTAGTTGCCTTCCCTCGACAGGGGTGAAAGGACCTGTACCATTGAGCAATCCCACAGTGTTTGACTCCTGTTTGGCCACAAGCGACTCTGAATGCCCTTGAGCCAATGTTGCTGGAAATCTACCTATTGGTGCAGGTTTTTGAGCTGCTTTCTTCTCAGTTATCTGTTCAGGCAGCATGATGTTAAGGATGCTCGGGAGAACTCTCTACAGAAGTGGTCTTCCTCATCCCAAAGGTCACTCGTCACTTGCTGATGACCTGGCGGCAGCAGCACAGTCCTGCCTACTGGAGCACACTTGTTCCTCAGGTCAATCCAGGGATGGAGGCGGCTGGTCATTGCAAGTAGCAGGTGGTCCTGGCTGGCACATCTTTTAAGTGGCAGGATCTGAGGCAGACCCCCTGGTGCTGCTAGCTGATGCAATACAAAACTCTGCCATTACTACTTTAGGTGTCTTGTAAACTTTCTAGAATGGCGTCTCCAGCAATGGGACACAAACAGCAGCAGGAAAATCTGTCTGATCCCTGTAGTGGCTTAGGAAGAGATACAACTCCCTGGAAAAGGAGTCTGTGAGTTACCCTGGGACTTCTTCTGGCAGCAAACCTCCAAGCTCAGCAATGTGGAGGCATCCTGTCCACTACCCATATTTCCTCCTCCTGCCTTGGCAATGTTCTGCAATGCAGAAGAGTAAGGCACCTGCAAAGAATCATCCTTATCTGCTCCTTGTCTCTTGAACTTGGATGCTGTGCCAGGTGCAATAAGTAAATTAGACATCTCTAGTCATCTGTCTAGGGCTCTCATTCTCCCATCTCCTGGACTGTTGGTCTCTAGGCTGAAAATAAATCTAGAAGTAGGAGGCTTCTGCCTTGTGTTCCCATTATTCTGGTTGGAATGAATTGWCACCAGATTTTTCTTTCATTTCATAATATTCATGTTAAATGTTCTCTTTCCTTTTTCCTTTCTATTGCAACTACCAGGGGCTCCACTGCCTGTCAGTTCCTTGTACAAACAGAGTGTGAGCTGTGCATCCCCGCCACCATCCGTCCCACCAAGACCAGTTGTTACCCTGTCCTTTAACACACAGCTGGGTGATACCTAGAGGCCTCGGTGCTGGGCATGGTAAGAGGAAAAAATGCAACTGGATAGAAAGAAGTGCAGCTGAAATTGCTTTCCAGCAGACCTCACTTTTGCTGTTGCCTGAGCCTTCTGTCTGTCTGTCTGTCTCAGTAGAAGGGAAGGAGCGGGAGGTTCCACATCAGAGTTGCTCCATAGATCTGCAAACCCAATGTAAGCTCAGTAATGKAAGCTCAATGTAACTCAGTTATTTTCACATTGGTCTGATGCTCAGCGACAGGAATGCTTTCACCACAARAGAGGAGGCTGTGCCAGGCAGGGGCGAACAGCTGAAGGTTGGAGAGCAGTTTGGGATGGTCTGGGGTGTCATCCTGGCCGATGTGAGCTCACTCACGGAAATATGGGTTGATAAGTGGCAGCTGGCTGGGAAAAGAGTGTGAAGTCCTGTCCCTTAACACATTTAAAACTTGCGTTCCTCCGAGTTGTTGAACAAGCCCCCTTCCCGAGAGCTGAAAAGCCGGATTTATAACCATAAACCATTTTGGCCGTTCTTCAGGCGTCAGCTTCTTTCGCTGGCTGTTGTCGACACTGCAGGGCCCCTAACTACTGCTGGCGCCCCAGGTGAAGCCAGCCACCCTGCGGCTGCAGCTCTCCGCTCCGGAGCTGTTTCTCATCACAGCTTATCCCCACTTCCCCCCACAGCTCCGGTCGGCAGCAGCTCAGTCACGCAAGCATCTCTGCTCAGGAGAGCCTGATCGCTGGCGAGCAAAGGCTGTGTCCTGGAGACCAAACGGCACACAATGTGGCTGACAGCCCTACAGTCTGCATCCAAGTCACGGCTCCCTTTTGTGCACGCTTAATCAGCTCCTTCTGTGCTGGGCTGCACCGCGCTGTTGCTTGGCATCTTCTGCCACCCTTCAAGTTGCTGTTAGCGGGACCATGCCCTCCATCTATGCCCTATAGTTTCAATGCTATAGATGTATGTTTTCCGGCCTGCACATCATCCTCCCTTCAATAGTTGTCTTACACAATTGTTCATCCTCCCTTGATGAATGCCAGACACCCTGCTTGCTGCTTTACTCACTGCTCCACCAGTTGCACTGCCATAGGAATTGTATTTTCTATTTTCCAGGCCTGTAGCACATTTTTTTGCCTATCCAAGTCAAAGTGAAGGAGGACCCAATCTCTTCAGGCACTGCTGTAAAACCCTTAGCAGCAGTTTCAGTGCCTAAATCTCTATGAATCAGACTTGAAGTCTGGAGCAGCAGGACGGTGAAAAGGGCCAGACTGGCTCTTGCGAGCCATCCACAACCCCTTCCGAGGGGTGCGGCAATCCCAAATCCATGTGCGGTGCCCATTTCCAGACCCACGTGGAGGGCAGTTATTGATGTGGGCTGGGTGAGCAGCCAGATTTCACAGCGCAGCAGGGCAGTGCCCCTTCTACTCTGCAGCTACGCAAGGCCTGATCAGGCAGGGGGAAGGAGAGCGCCTGGGACTGTGGTTGCACGATGCTGGGAAGCTGCACGTACACAGCCTTGCTGTTGTAATGGCAGCCCTCACCTTCATCCCAGCTCATTCACTGGTGCCTGGCTGGTTTGGCCCCGAGGGATGATGTTTCAAGAGGAGGAGGCCACAGACGCTCAGTTGGAGTGGGGCAGCTGCCACGCCGGCGAGGTTGCCACCATGGCATGCCCAGCCAGCCCAGCCCCAGGAGAGCCAGGGCTGCGGTCAGATGGCCCACAGGCATGGCCGGCAGCAAAGTCGGGCTTGGCACCCTGGTGCAATGCGGAGAGGGAGCTCTCTGCTCCTCTGCAGGCAGAGCTGAAACACACCAGCCAGGCGAAGGCATGCTGGGGAGCTGGGGCCTGTCGGTGCTTGTCCTGGTTGCAGATGGAGGACGCCAGGGACTTGGTCCACCCGCAGCTGGTGTGGCGTTGAGATGCTACCAGCGGTGGGAGCCTGGGGAGCCACCTTCGCGAGGTGTTGGGGAGAGGCAGGGCTTCCTCCAGGCACCCAGTTTTGCTGTGATAATGGCTGGTGTGCCAGCACTCTGCAAAACATCCACTCAAAACTGCTCTGAGGGGTGATGGGGAGACCCAGAGCTGGGAAGGGTGCTGTGGCTACCGAAAAGAAGTGGTGGGTGTTGGCGTGCCCTGAGCATCCTCCTCCCTCAGCTCGGTGGAGGCAGGAGCAGTGCAGTATGGTACATCCCCCGGGGAGGAGATGCCTTAGGAGGTCTCAGGATCCCCATTCTCATCCCCAAGGCACCGCTTGCTCACCCACCATCCTCTCTCCCTCTGGCCAGGCCAGCTCTGACTCTGCCTCTTGTGCCACACACCTAAGCCTGCGTTCCCATCAGCTCTGCTGGTGCTGCTGAGGCCTGGTCCATGGTTTTACAGCGCTGGGTGATTCTCCTTAGTGGTGCTCCCAGAAACATGCGCACACAACCCAGAAGGCTGAAAGACATTGCATTAAAAAAGAAAGTAAGAAAGAAAAGCAGTGCATTTCATGTTTCAGCCTCTTGGAGGGACCAAAGAGTATCTTGTCTTCAGAAACACCCCCAGAAAGTTAAAAAAAAAAAATGATAAGCTTGGCTGTGAACTGTAGTGCTTGTTCAGCTTTCTGCCTTCCCTCGGGACTCACCTTTSCCTGCCCACTGCAGGCACCTGCACCCTGGCATGGTGCTGCAGCTCTGAGGGGCTGGGCTGAGATGCCCTTCCCTGGGCACTCAGGACAGAGGGAGGCCCTGTAAACACACAGGGGCGTTATTCTGCCTTGGACAGACCTGTGCTGGGCCAAAAAAATGAAAAAGCAAACCTTTCTCAGCCATTTGCAAGTCTCCACTGAAAAAGGTGAGCACACGCCCAGCAAACTGAGCCACCCCATCTCTGGCAGCTCTCACCCCTGCCCAGAGAGTGCTCTATGCTTGCTGAGAGCCTGCCTTTCTCGGAAAGCGTCCCATTTCCCCACACGGAGTATCGCTCTGAGCCAGCAGCCACCCTCCTGCCTGCAAGAGGGACGGCCAGCTCATGGCACGGCCGGGCATCCTCACCCGCTTCTGCTTCTGGGAATAGCAGCACAGAGCACAGGGTCTCTGTTTCACTCTGAGGGGTAAAACCATCTGTCCCCCAACCGAGCTGAGATGCAGCCATGTGCCAGGCACAGCCTGACCTTTCTCCAGTGGGAGAGCAATGGTTTTCCAAAAAGGAAATGGTGACTCGGCAGGGAGCAGGTCAGCATCCAAGGCCAGTCCTCCAGAGCATCACACAGGCAGCTGCAGCCCACCAGCTTTGGTCAGTCCTGCTCTTCACTCAGGTTGCCTGCTTTCAAGAAGGCTGAGCCCAGCGTTTTTGAGGCTGGCCTGACCCAAACCACAGCAACCCTGTGATCCCCAAGGGTGGGTATGTGTGCGGAGGGGTTAGGTTTCCTCCTGCAGGGCCGCTCCAGCTGGCCCAGTGCCCTGGGCTTCACCGCAGAGCTGTACAGACACACTTTGGGACTACCCTTGCTCAACAAGGGGCTTCTAATTAGGTTGGAAGGAGGAGGCCTTGGTTCTGGGGACAAGGTTTCACCCCCGTTTCCATGGACCTTTTTCTCCAGGGCTGAATGGCACTTCCCTTTGTCCCCCATTCCTGCATTCCAAAGCATGGGGTGTGATGGCTTCTCAGCATTAGACATCGCTCTTTGGGCAGGTACAGTCTTTCTGCAAGCCAACTCCTTCACATGACAGCTAGCAGCTTTACAGATGGAGTAGTCTTCATCCCAAATCCTTTTATGTGCCCAACAGGCCTGGGGAGCTATGGGAGCAGATGGTCAGAGACACCTGATGGCTGCCCCTCCAGCATCCCACCGCCCCATGCAGCTGGATCCAGCCTAACCAAGTGATCGCAGTGACCTAGCCTGCCTCTTCCCCCGGCCAAGGGTTTGACAACCCTGAAGCCACCCGTCCAGCCCCATTGCATCGAATGAGCTGGTCCCAGCACAGATCCTGACCTTCCTCAGGCCACAATACATGCAGGGCCCAGGACCAACAGGTTGGCTGTTCCCAAAAGACAGAGTTGCTCCAAAGCAAGAAAGGCTGCTGTTGGTTCATCCCCTCTTGTGTCTTTGCAAATTCTTTAACAGCTTGYAGTACCTAAAGATCCTCTCAGTCCAGGCTCAGCTCACAGGGCTTCCCTGGCAGGTCTTGGGAACTTAAGGAGGTGTTTTTCAGGAAGCCTCAGCCTGATGGACATTGCACAATGCAAGAAGAGATGGTTGGTATTCAGTGAGACCAGATCCCTGTAGCACAGCACCTGCCCTGCCAGAGGGCTGCCCCAAACATCTGGGGATGAACATCATCAGTCCTGGGCTCTCTGCTCCTTTCTCTCCGATTCAGCCACAGGGCTGTGCTTGGAGGGTCTGAGTAGCAAGGACAGACGCACTGGCCTCAGTGGTGCTCCTCGGAGGGTCCTGCCTGGGCCCAGGGAGATCAACCTGCTCCCTTGCCCTGAGGGGTCCCTGCAGGCAAGCAGTAATCCCGAGGCAGAGGGACAGGGAACAGGTAGCCCAGGACATGTGGCTAGGTGGCCTGGCACGGGGGTGGGTGTCTCAGCCTCATTGCCCCACAAGAGATAGTGTTGGCAGTGGTGTGACAGGCTCCCAGCACAGCCAGAGAGCAGAAGGAGATGGGAGCACAGCAGCAGCAGAGGTCCTCATCTCCTCCCCAACCCACCGGCCACGTCACAAGGATGCTGCATGGCTCAGTCTACATGGAGGTTGTAGCAAAGCTCAGTAGCAGGTGTTTTGGCCAGAGAGATTTCTGGGAGGTGCCAGGTGCCGTCTGTGGTTTCCCTGCCGTGCGTGGTGTCCATGCAGGGCTGGGGGAATGAAGAGAGCGGATAGCGATGAAGTGATGGGGAGTTTGAAAGAAGTCCAACTGAGACACCCTGAGAAATGAAGCAAGTAATAAAATCCCGGAGAAAAACAGTGCTCCGCACCCAGCCGAGCCCACTCCTGAAGCTGCCAAAAAGGCATCCTTGGCTCAGAGGCAGGCAGTCATAAACGCAGGTAGAGACTTCACAGGGAGGGAAGGTTTTACCTGCCGAGCAAGTCCCAGACTATCTTCACCTACCAGCTGGGAGTGTTGAGCACTGTGGGCAGGCAAGGCAGGCAGTCCTCCCACCGCAGCCTTCAGCACAGCAGAAGGAGGAGGAGGAGAGGGGGCGCAGCAGCTCTGGTTTCTCTGTGGCATCCAAGCCGAGAGAGTGGCTGGGCCATTTGGAGAGGGGACCAACCCCTAGGGAAGGTGGGGTGGGTGCCTGGGCCAAGTGGGGTAACCACTTATCATTGGTGGGGAGCCAACTAGGGAAGGCTGAGTGCCTTCACAGTTTTTGGCAGCCTGGCCAGCAGGCTCCTTGTGTTTTTCAGCACCCTTCTTGGACTCAAACCTTCATGGCTGGAGAAGTGGTCCTGCCCACTTGTAGGGTTGGTCCCCCAGCTGCCCTGCCCCACCAGCCCCGATGGGTTCTTCTCCCCGTGCCTCCTGCGCTGCTCAATCCCAATCATGGGCGCAGGTCCTCCTCGACTTGCTCGGCAGGTAAAACCTTCCCTGCCCAYGAAGCCAAGCTTGCACCCTGAGGGCAGCTGAATAAAGCACCATGTGGGGGAAGGCCCTGTTCTGCTCTCTGCTGTTTTTCTTTCCCTGTCCCCCAAATAAACAGGCCGCCACAAAGAGAGACAAACATCTTTGTTTCCAAAGCGGGAAGGGCTGTCAGAATGGCATGTCTCCCTGCATCTCATTAGGGGTTAGATAAGTCTCCAAGGGCCACAGGGAGCCCTGCCACGCAGCACAAGTCCTTGCTGACAGTGCTATTGTTAAGAACGGGTGCTTTKGGGGGGGGCTGGGGCTTTTGCCTCCTGCTTGTTTCTCTCCAGGAAAGTCACAGCTGATGCCTGCTTGCCCAGGGAGACTTCCCTCCCCGATGGCTCTTATCCTGAACAGACACCAGCTTGGCACTCACCAAGGGGTGTGCAGGGATGCCCCCGTTTCTGGACCTCTCCATGTGCCTCTGGGCTGGCAGGCACCCCATGGGGTGCCAAAACTGAGCTCAAAAGAAGTGGCCTTCTCTTGGGGCTGCCCAGCACTGAGCTCATGCCGCTCCAGCCCAACATCTGCACCCAGCAGTGCCCCTTGGGTTGCTCCTTCCAGGAGCTCGCGGGTGGCAAAGCCGTTGAAACAAGCCCAGGATGCTCACCCTGCCCCGGGTTGGGGGATACCTCGCCCAAAGCTTGGCTTAGGGCTGAGTCCTGCAAAGGGCCTGTCCCCCTCGGGGTGAGTTTACACAACAGCAGACCCTGTAGGGACATTGCTTTCCCTCTAAGGTTACCTCCTTATCATGGGCTTGACCTGGGGACTTCTCTCATCTCCCCATCTTCCCTTTGAATGGGAGGAGGTGCATTATGTTGCAGCCTGAACCTGCCTGACTAAATTTAGCCAGTGCAGAGCCCAGGAGAACCTCCCTGGGTTTCCCTGCTTGCTTTGGTGGGAATGGAAATGACACATCCCCGCTGTCGCCTGCTTCTGGAGCAAATGTCCAAGGGCCTGGAGGCTGGTACCTCTCAAATGTCCAGGGTTTTTGAAGCTAATCCACTCTGCACAAGAAAACTCTTAGACTGCAGGACTTAAGGCCATGGACCTCTGGGGCAGGGGTGAACAGGCATGAACATGCCCTCCGGAGCCAGGGGCGCAGGGGACACCACGTGAACTATGTCAGTGTGATCTCTGAAACATTGTCACCCTGGGGTCTGGGGTGGGAGGGGAAGTCATGCAGGTTTAGTAACCCTGTTGGGTAACCATCATCAGTAGCTGGAGCCAAGGGGAAGTGATAAATGCCTCTATGTACAGGAGGGAGCTTTGCAGGGGTCCCACTTCTGCTCCTCGATGCTTCTGTCTTGTCATGCCCACGGGGATGTGCCCAGCGCCTTCCTCCATCCTCAAGCAGTGCCTTCTGCCCTTCCCTTCTGGGCTGCACTCCCTTGCAGCCATTTAGTTTGCTTTTGCCAAGAGAGAAGCTAAATGCCGTAATGCCTTTCCCAGCTCTGGGGGAGTCTCAGGGATCAGCACCCTGGGGTGTAAAGGCTGAGCCTCCCACTGGTGCAACGGGCCTTGGCCTCACGATGTACCTGGTGAACCTGCTGTGGGCTGAGCAGACAGCACTGACCTGCCTCATGATGCATGCCCCACAGACTGGCTACCTATGGGGTGTATAGGGTACACCCAAAAATACCTGGCTGGCTGATGGACTCTCCCTTACCTTCTATGTTGGGAGAGAAGAGCAGGCTTCATGCTCGTGCAAGTGGCACTTGCCACCAAATCACTGGCACACAGATGCTGCAAGTGAATGTCCATCCCTCTTCCCGCAGGCTCCTGCTGCGAAGAGGCTAAGCAGAAGCTGATACTACGTCTAACCAACCCCCTTCCCCATCTGTGACCCTACACCCTACTGAAACATCTCTCAACCAGCAGCACATGGGCCAACAATGCTTCGTAAAATCCTCAAAGCTGTCACACAGAAAAGCCCGTGCACATGGCCAGGCTGTCAGTTGGCACGTCAAGATCTGCACCCCCAGCCAAAGACAGGAGTTTGTCAGTGCTCAGCCTCAATGTCCATCATAACAAGAGCAAGACTACGATCCCATAGAACAATGCCATGTTGTTTACTTGGGTGCTAAGTGTATCAGCACACTTCCCTCCTTTTTCCCAAGCAACCCAGTTCTGCTGGGATGTGAGCTGGTCATTGGCTTTCTTCCACAAAAATGAGATGGTCCTTTGTTTGGGAAAGGCTGAGGAGCCCACCCCCGGAGCACGAGGCAGAAGAGAGGGAGAATTCATCTGTGCTGCCAGTGCTGGGGGAGTGAGCTTGTGCTCCTGACGAAACGGACTGTATTACCACCCCACCGACTGCTGTTGTGAACCTGCCCCAGCTCCACATCTGGAGGAAGGAACTGAGGAGATCCCAAGTGTGGACCCTATCTTTTGCCATAAGGCGTGGACTGTTGACACCTGGACYGCACTGAGCACCCAAGGCCAGCACTTCCCAAGTGCTGCAGGCAGGCAAAGCCCAGCTTTAGCATCAGTGGGATGCTTCAGCATCTGCTCTCTGCCCAGGGAGCAGAGCGAGCTGGAGAAGCCAGAGGTGAGGAAGAGCAAGCTCTTGTGTGGGACATGATGAGTGTGCTTGCTGGCAGGGGTAGAGATGGCTCTGCAAAGGGCTTCCTTGGAGAGATCTGCTTGCAAAAACTCCCGAAAGAGCGACACAGCCTTACCACAGCAGTGATGTGCATGTACCCACCAGCCCCGGAGGGTGCCTGGGCCCCCTTGCAAAGGGGTGGGAACCAAGAGCGTTGCAGGGGATGATGCATCCCAGCGCTTTCCGCTGCCTCCAAACCACGATAGCATCAGAGAGGAGCGCCCTGCGCTTTCTCTCCCCAAATAGTACGAGCCTCGGGGAAGGGAGGGTGCCAAGCTCTGCCAAAACACCCTCCCATTTCAGCAGCCGATCCCGGCGGATAACAGACAGCTTACTAGCAAGAGGGTAATTGTTCCAGCTGGCTGTAGGGTGGCAGGCAGCAGCTGCCTAACAGGGCTCAGTACCACCTAACTGTTTGGGGCACCAAGTGAGGGATGGCACATGCAGCTGAAACCCCCGAGGGAGTTTTGGGGGGTCCCCAGTCAAGAAGTGGATGGAAGTTCCGGGCTGCGCTGGCTTTGGGGCCAGGAGGATGTGTCCTTGTTGGGGAATCATGAGCTGTACCACCTGCAGGACCCCAAGGGAGGGCAGAACCCTGTCCGCCCAAGGCAATCCTCTTTTCTCCAGCTCCTGCTGCCTGGCGGGGCCCCGTTGCCCCTCGGAAAGGCCAAGCTGGCCTTTTGCCTGCCTTGGCTTCAGCTCGGCTGTGCTGATGCCTTGTGGTCCCATACGCTTTGGAGGCTCTCCAAGCGCGAGATGTGCCCCTAACGCTGGCTCATGGGCTGGCTGCAGACGAACGCGTTTGCCAAAGCAGATGCAATGGCCCATGCACGGTACATCTCAGTGAGAAAAACCTGATGTGCTCCAGTCTCCCTGCCAGCCTCACCTCCTGAGCAGCTCTGATGCCTTTTCTGCTTGTGTGGAGACTAATATTACATCCCACACCCTAGGTACCACTTTGCATGTACAAAAAAAAGGGTGTTTTCAGGCTTCTTTGTCCTTCCTGCCAGCAAAGCCTATTCAAGGCAACCCTTTTCTTCAGGATTGTCATTCCAGACTGGTTTTTACACACATCACTCACTGAAAAATGGCATGCGGCTGAGTTTCGGTCTCAAGGGTGTTGCAGGAGAACGTGCCTGTATTCCACGAACATACTTCTCCTGAGCACTGTTTCTTGGAAGAGCTGAAAACAGCATCTGGGTTGCTGTAACGTGTTCAAACACGGCATCCACTTACAGTTTGCATATTAAGTACAGCAAACAAACCTCTGCCTAGCACATCTCAAAAGTCGCTTTAACAGACAACCCTAGAGAGGGAATATGACTCAGCAGGTCGTTTCTAGGCTTGAAATAGGCTCAATAAATGGCAGGTTTCTAAGGCACTGCAAGGACACCAATTTGGGTATTACGGCAGTGCAGAACCGGTGGCCACAATCAGTCGATAGCCTGCAGCTCTCCTGCTCTGGCACATCAGTGCCAAAACATCTGACCCTCCCACGTGGAGCTGCATTTCCTTGCCCTTGAACTCCCAGCACTAACCAGCAGCCCAGGAATATTCCTTAGCATCATATTTTAGCACAATATTCCCTTTCTCTCCTGCAGTGGTGGCACTGGGCTTATGTTGCAGGCCCTCTGGAAGTCATTAGCCAACATCCAGACAGGCGGTGGCAATGTTTTCCCCTCTATAGTCAGCATTTGCTGAGCTTGTAGCTCTGCTTTCGAAACATGTCATTTCTTAAAGGTTAGGTTTGAAGCCTTGCTGGCAGTGCCTGCACAGCCTGAACAACGCATGCTGCACCCCAACTCATTTTCACTTCTACCTTTTCCTTTCTTTCTATTTCTTCAACTTGGTTTATTTAAAGAAAATTGGAAATTCACGCCACCGGTCAGAAGTTGATTTCCCATTTTCTTTAAATCAGAAAAATATTTTCAGTTTCAAACTGCATGGCAGAGTTGTACAAGGTGCCTAATTGTACTTTGCCTACAGGAGAACTTAAGCCTTACTCCATTCACCTTCCAGCTCTCCCCAGTCTGCTGTCCCCCTCTGGCTCAGCAGCGATTGCCTGACTTTCTGCAAGGTTTTCCTTAACCTGTATTTGCAGCTCTTGGAAATCCTTTACGTGCAGCCACCACCTGGTCCGGGCTGCGTCATTGTGAGCAACCTCTCTGTGTCAAAACCAAGAATGTGCTTTCCTAAAGCATCAGGCCGCCCCTCCTTGATTTGCCTTTACTGTGCCGCCCTGGGCCAAGTGCCCTTAAACTGAAATGCAAATGGCCTGAAGCCTTCCCAACCAGCCACCACCTAGCTGGGATTAAAGATCTGCCAACTCCACTGCTCCAGCCTCACAGTCAGGATCCTTCACGTCCAAATTAATCAAAGCCTTGGTGCTTTTTTGCTGTGCTGTCAGTATTTCTAGCACTGTCAGGCAGGGAGTCCTCCCGCCTATCACCCAGGTGGAGGAGCTAACCTCAGTGGGTGGCTTCTTGCCATTCTCGCATGCTAGAAGGGCACTTGAACATTTTGGGCCAACCATCTCTGTGGGCTGACACAGGCTGATCCGTGCTGCCCGTGGCCGCGACCCAGCACCCGGCTCCCTCTCTGCCCTCCCGGCCAGGGCACTGTGCCTGTCCCGCAGCTGCAGGGATACCACCCCGGCTGGCAGACCAGGAGCACTCCCTTCCCCGCTGTGCCCAGGGAGGCTTTACACCCCAGAGGCAAGATGGAGCTCAACGTGAGCAGCCGGAGGTGCAAGGGAGGAGGTGGGGAGCACAGATTTGGGGAGCTCCCGGGATGCACTTTGAGGTGTGTCTAACACATCCCAGTGTCATTAGCATGAGCAGGAGTCATTCCCGCTTCCCCAAGCTGTAATTTCAGGCTCGCCCAGATAAATCACCTTGTCCAGGTACCCTTTGATAACATTTGCAGGATTATCTTCACCACTGGGGAACGTATTTCCATACTGATTTAATGAAAGCAGAGGTTCTGGAGTCAGCAGGAACCGGAGCCTCATAGACGGCTCCTAATCCAGGAAATTGGATGTGGTTGGAAATGTTTCAGCAGGCAAAGCTTGGGAGATCCTGCTGTGGCTTATTCGTGATGTGAGGCTCTGTGTCCGCAAGATAATAAATCTGAGTTTAGCGCACCTAATCCTGAATTTAAAATACCACAACCCACATAACACAAAGTGGCTGAACAGGTACAAAGACACTTTCCCGGTGGAAAGATGTTGCAAATCATTGTAGGAGTAATTGCAGCCAAAACAGGCTTTTGCCAGCTGGAGAGCAATGTATGCAGGTGGACTTTGGTCACGTAGTCCACGGGCTTTTCAGCCAGGCCCTTTCCCAGTCCTCCAAGGTCACGACTCGCGATGCCCTGTCTATCGCTGCATCCCTCACAAGCAGATTTGGGGGCAGATCTTCTGTCTTTTGCTTCAGACACTTGCCTGACTGGGCTATTTCTCTGGCAGCTGCCAAACCACCTTGGTTAGAGCCACCCAACAGCTCAGCCCAGCAGTTCAGCTCAACCCCACAGCATGCAGTAGCTGGACTCCAGCCCTCAGCACGCAGGACCAGTACCGAGTATGCTGAGGCATACTGGTGCCTATCAGTTAGACCAGAAGGCAGGCTCTATATCAAAGCTACTCGCAATGATGAAACTCACCATTAGCAATCATGTTTCCCTCTTCAACCTAAGCTGAATTACAGCTTGGAGGTTGGGAGGGGTGGGGATGTCCATGAGGAAAGCTGGGAGCTCAAGAAACCGTGCCATCTCAGCATGGAGAGATCAGCACGGGCTCTTTGGGTGTCAAGGTGAGTGCAGGAAGAAGGCTGAGGCCCTGGGAGAAGAGCTACAATGAAAATCATGGGCAGCCCTAGCAACCGATGGGGGTGTCTGGTCCCTTCTACAGGAATGATGGGTCACAGCCAGCGTCAGGGGATGAGCTCAGGCCCCAAAGGCAGCAGCAGTTCTTTGAGGACTGTCTGGGATTGCTCACCATACAAGGGCAATTTGCACTTTCCAAGGAGGAGTGAGCAGACAGGGACATTGTGCAAGGAAAGGCTAGCGAGAGGGCAGCAAGTCTCTACCAGGAGCCAGGCTGCCTCTGAAGCGTAGGCTACAGGGGAGGTGCCCAGGGTCAGGACCTGAGTGGGATGCCTAACCCTTAGCATAGGACATGCTTGGTGGGGTCTTTGCTATGATTTCTGGCCTTGCACACATGTGCTGGCTGTGAATTTGGTCTGCCCCTGACATGGCAGCTGGCTCTGCTGGCCCATCCTGTCCGGGACACACAATCCCAGTTTGGAGAGTGCAGGTGCAGATGCAAACACCACCTGCCTCACCCTCATAACCAAAGATGAGGCACTGCTGAAGTAATATCCCACAGACGTTACTCCCTTCTCCACACTGGCAGCTCCCTCTGGCCAAGAGTTTGGCATGGCCAAGGACACTGTTTGCAGCAACAGCATCAGGTCCACTCGCTCCCTTTGGCTTGGACAAAGATGATCTTTTGCTTCCCAAGGTACAATGCAGATCAGTGTCTCTCCCTGTAATACAAAGTAAGGATTTGCAATGTGATGCGGGAGAGCTCTCCTGGTGACGAAGCGCCTGGCTGGAAGGGTGGAGGAGAAGTGCCCTATCCCACTGCTGAGTTCCCACACAGCGGGATAAGCCTGTGCCACCAAGGTCTGCTGCGATCTGTCCTCATCTTCCTCATCTCCATCCTTTGCACATCGGATGGGCTGATAACCTGCTGGCACATCCCCTAGCTGGCTGACCCACCATACACTAATAAGGAATGAGGTGACAGGAGGTGAGGATTGCCAGTTCTAACCAGCCTGGCTCTGCCCTTCTCAACCCACAGTGGCTATTCCTACACCACATTGCTCCTGAAAATAATGGGCAAGCACCTCTGCATCTTCAGTGTGGTAAAGCAGGTGTCAGTGCGGCTGAGGATACCATCCCTGTCTGGTGTGCCATCATGGTGAGCAGGGAATTTCCCTCCCCCGAATTCAGCCATACCTTGTGAGGATGCTGATCCTGGAGCTTTAGATTTTGTCACCTCATCATGGTGGCTCCAATCCAGAGGTAGGAAGGGAGACATGGCATTGTACTGACGGAGGTAGCCCATGGTCTACAGGCAATGGGACACCCCATGGGCCCCTTGCCTGCGGTATTAGCCTGTCATGCTAATGCCATTTAATTCAATGCTCCTTGAAAGCCAGCAGAGACACCTGGACTTCCAACAGATGAACATGGGCTGCCCAAGGCAGACTCAAGTCTGAAGGCTGAATTTCCTTGATGTGAATAGCCCTTCCAGTGTCTCCTCTGGGATGGCATCCCCTCCCTCGTTATCACCTGTTATCCATGAGCTGGGCTCTAATCTTCTCAGCAGCATTTGGAGGAAGGTCCCTGGACAGGTGTGACTCGAGCTGGTGGCTGCTAAGGCTGGGTTACAGTGCCCAGCTGCCAGAAATGCTGCAGGAAACATAGAACCTACTCCTGACCTTTCAAATAGCCTCCCCCATCTCCAGCTCTAAGTGAGCAAGTACCTACACATTTCCTTTCCCTGTCCACCGTTTCTTGCAAGGCAACAGTCCCTCCTAGTCCAACCCCTGCAACCTGCTAGACCATGGCTCCAGCAGCAGCTTATCTCCTTGGAGAGATGTCTGGGGTCCTTTGCAGGGGTTTGGTCTCACAAAATCTTGCAGTTGAAAGGAATTTTTTTAATTACACACACATCCCGAGCAGAGGGAAGCTGGCTCTAGTTACTTTTTCTCCTGCTGGTATGGAGCACTCCTCCTCGTCCTGCACCACACGGAAGGGATCAGGCTCAAGGGCTGAACCCTGAGGCAGGTTTCCAGAGGCGGAAAGAGGGAGCGGGCATGTCAGAGCAGAGAAGCCCACGTTGGCCTTTACTCCAGCCCCCTTGTGTCGTGGGGTGATCAGCGACCTGGCCAAAGGCTGGAGCCTGTCCATGCCCTCCCCAGCTCCAGCAGGCACGGACCTCCCCGCTACCTCTGCTGGCATTGATGCCACCAACTGGAAACATCCAGAAGTGACAGCCTCTGGGGCTGTGCCTTACGGGGGTAAGAGGTGTGGGGACTATCACGTCCTCAGGAGATGGGGAACTGATGGGCCTCATAGAAAGGGAAGAAGAAAGTGTTTCAGTGAATTTCAGTTCTGGGCCTCTTAAGGAAATCACAGAGCGTCTTGTGATTTAGAGACAAATATGCAAGACAAGGAGAGCTTTAAGCCACAGACTTGGCCCACTGCCTGAATATTTTCCCTCCTCTTTCAGTGTAATTACAGTTGAGCCATGTAGTAATTGGGTAACTTTTTCCAAAGGAATCCTTTCACCCGGAGTGAATCATACTTGCCACAAAAAGAACATGGAGGAAGATAAAAGACATATAGATCCTATGGCTTATTGTGATAGAGCATTTTGCCCCTATCCCCTTGTTCCTCAGCCCCTCGGGTGTGCCCAGGGTAGGTGCAAGAGCCAGGCACTGAGCTTTCCTGGATAATTCCTTCCCACCCCTCCAACATGGCTTCCTCCTGGCTTGCTGTGCCCTACAGCCAAGACGAACTGCATGGTTTTGAGAGTGTCTAGGGGTTCTGCAGAATAAGGACTATTTTCCCTCCTTTGGTTCCTGTACCTACCAGAGCGAGTGGTAAGGGCTGGGTCAGCAGCTGGGCAGCCTTTGGGGTCAGCAAGGCTTGATAGTGCAGCTGGCCGACCCTGGATCCAGCTTCAGTCCTCTGCTCCTGGGGTTTCACCTGGACCACAAAGAGTTTCTGAGGTACTGTGTGCGCTCAGTGATATTTCTTCTGCTCCTGATTTAGCTGCAGAGCCCAGCCCTCCTCCCAGACCCTTCCCACCAAGTCTCAATCCATCTGACCATTTTCCGTGTGGGATAAAAGCCTTGGACAGTAAAACACTCATTGTAAAACTATTTTCCATTGGCTTCACGGCCACACACAGCTGGATCTCCTCCTGGAGCGGCCGGCAGCCTGCTTGGAAGGGTTGGGTTCAGCATCCTGGAGAGGAGCCTGGGTGAGGGTGGGAGGAGGCAGCTCTGCCTGACAGGCCCTCCCTCCCTCCAAAACCAACCCCTCCCACCCTTTCCTCGGTCTGATTGGCAGGTGGGGTGGAGAAGGGCTGGGACAGCTCAGCTCTCCATCTATTTAAAGGCAAGGGTGGGGCTCCTACAGCTACTTGCCTCGGTCTGTTGCACCTTGGTGGAGAGGAGCATTAGCCTGCAGAGCAGCACCATGCCTTGCGTGAGTAGAGAAAGGGATGGGGCAGTGGGTGCGTGGCTGCAGGGGCAGCTTTGCTGGAGGTGGTGCTTCATGGAGTGGGACTGTGGGGAATGTGTTTGCTTGGTGTGAGGGTGCTTGCACTACTCTCCTCCATCTGCTCGTCAGCCCTGTGTAAGAGGGTCTGCTAGAGCTGGGTGCCTGCTGCTGGGGAGGAAGGATCCCTGCTGCATCTGTTACAGGCAGGTGGCTGCTATTTCTTGTTCTGGTAGGAGTGTTTTGGTTTTTTTTTTTTCCTGCAGGATCCCTTTGGGGAGGTGTGTGGGGGGTCTTTGCAGGGTTGGCTCCTGAGCTGGGGTAACCTGTTTTACAGTAGCTCTGCTCTGGGGAAGCAGCTGCAGTAATGTTTATTGCTGTCTGAGCATCTCCTCTTCTGGGCGGTCTTGCTGCTTGCTTCCTGGCTGAAGTTTTCATGAGTCACTGAATTGTTCTCTCTCCCTTTCTTGTAAGGAAATGTGCTATACAGAAGTGTCCTGTGAGTGTCAAGGACAGCTGGGGAGATGCTTGTGTCAGAAGAGTGATTGCGCTGCTTTGATTTATCTTTCATTAGACTGAGGGTCATTAATCAGGGAGTGTCCCAAGTGCAGGCTTATTTATTAAAGTGGGATGGGGGAAAGATTCTTAGTATTCTTGGGGCCTGATGTGATAGAAAATGACTACATATGGGTTTACCAGGGTATTTTAGTTCTCCTAGAGAGAAGGTGGCGAAAGGT